>PVHX01000792.1:49329-164674 GCA_004024805.1 Geosciurus inauris | reverse complement strand
TGCATCACCATGCCCAGCTATGCTCTGAAATTTAAAACTATAAATAGAAAAAAACAGATTTTCTATTCCTTGAACCTTGGTAAAATTCAAAAATTTTGTCAGGGTATATCTCTATCTTTTCTTGATATCTTTTTTGTAAAAGGGGGAAGTATTTGCTTTTTCAGCTTTTTAAAAAAATATATCATTCATCTCTTCACTTACCAACTCTCTCTCTCATTTTTTTTTATTGGTACTGAAGATTGAACTCAGGGTCACTCGACCCCTGAGCCACATCCCCAGCCCTATTTTGTGTTTTATGTAGAGACAGGGTCTCACTGAGTTGCTTAGTTGCTGAGGCTGGCTTTGAACTCCTGATTCTCCTGTCTCAGCCTCCCTAAGTGTTGGGATTACAGGCTTGTGCCACTGTGCCCGGCTTTTCTCTCTTGTTTTTATAAAGGTATGTCACCAATAACTGATGTCTTTATTTTTATTTACTTATTTATTAAAAATTATTTTTTAGTTGTTGATGGACCTTATTTTATTCATTTATTTACATGTGGTGCTGAGAATCAAACCCAGTGCCTCACCCATGTGAGGCAAGTGCTCTACCACTGAGCCACAATCCCAGCCCACCAAATCTCTTTTTGAGGTTTTTTGTTTTTGTTTTGATATGGGGGATTGAACCCAGTGGTGCTTAACCACTGAGCTATATCCCCAGTCCTTTTTATTTTTTGTTTTGAGACAGGGTCTCACTAAATTCCTGAGGCTGGCCTCACACTTGTGACTCTTCTGCCTTAGCCTCTTGAGTCGTTGGGAGTAGAGTTGTATGTCACCATGTCTGGCTTTGAGTCATTTTTTGTAACTTGTCTTCCAAAAACACTTGATTTCAAATTGTTAGTATAAAGCTATGCTCTATAGTCTCTTACAAGTTTTAAATTTCCTCTATTTCTGTAGTTATATTTTTAATCTTAAAAAATTTTCTTTTTTCCCTTTGTCTTGCTGAAACTTATCATAGGTTTGCCATTTTATTGGTCTTAACAAAAAACTATCTTTTGCTTTTATTGAGCAGATCTTTTTTTCATTGTCACATTGGTTTTGGCTTTAATTTTGAGTAAATTTCTTTTTTTTTAAATTTTTTTTTAGTTGTTGATGGATCTTTATTTTATTCATTTATTATTTATATGTGGTGCTGAGGATCGAACCCAGTGCCTCACGTGCTAGGCAAGCGCTCTACCACTGAGCTACAGCCCCAGCCCTGAGTAAATTTCTTTTTTTTTTTTTTTTTTTTTTTAAATATTTATTTTTTAGTTGTAGGTGGACACAATATCTTTATTTTATTTTTATGTGGTGCTGAGGATCGAACCCAGTGCCTCCCGCGTGCTAGGCGAGCACGCTACCACTGCGCCACAACCCCAGCCCCTGAGTAAATTTCTTGTACTTCCTTTGAGCTTATGTTGCTAATCTTTGTTGTTTCCTAAACACTCAATTTGTTTTCAAATTTTATTATTTTTCTAGTAAATGCATGTAAAACAATATATTTTCTAAGTAAAACAATATATTTTCTGAGTACTGTTTGATTGTAATTGATGGGTTTTGATAAATAATCATTCCTTTCCAAATGATTTATATTGTGTGCCTGTATAAATTTGTACAAAAAATCCTACCATTATGTAAAATGTACAACTATAATGCACTAATAAAAATGAATAATGAAAAAACAAGAAGATATTATAAATTGGATATGGTGGTGCAAGCATGATCATTCCTTTCCAAATGATTTTTAGTTTACAATTTGCTAGTTCTCTTTAGCTGAAGTTGTTGTTGTTATTATTATTATTATTTGGGGGGTACCAGGGATTGAACTCAGGGGTACTCGATCACTGAGCCATATCCCCAGCCCGATTTTGTGATTTAGAGACAGGGTCTCACTGAGTTGCTTAGTGCCTCGCCATTGCTGAGGCTTGTTTTGAACTTGCGATTCTTCTATTTCAGCCTTCCAAAGTGCTGGGATTACAGGCGTGTGCCACCATGCTCAGCCTGAAGTTATTATTTAAAGGGATGTTTCTCTCTTTCTCTCTCTCTCTTTTTAAAAATGAGGTAACTTTCTTTTTATAGCTTTATTTTGTTTATTTACTTTTTACGTGGTGCTGAGGATTGAACCCAGTGCTAGGCAAGTGCTCTACCACTGAGCCACAACCCCAGCCCTTAAAGGGATGTTTCTTAAATATCCAAATAGATGGAGGTAGCAAGGGAGGAGTGCAGGTCTTCTCTTTGTCACGAGCGGCATTCGTAATTAATAATTACTTGAGGCGAATTGTCTTTAAATGCAAGTGTATGTTCAATCACAGCAATCATCCAATATAATTAATTAATGCAAAAAGTATTGGGCGTGCTGGAGCACCCCAACTAGCATTTGATGCACACTAATCAAGCACTATAGGTAAGTTACACTATTCTAGGGTAGTTAAATTGTGCTTGCAATTCACACAGTCCTAGGCAACTAAACATTTCAGTTAATTCACACAATCCTAGGGCAACCACGAGCCCCAAAGTACCTCCGATGCCAGGTGACTTCTCTTAGCCAAAGAGCAGACATTGTCCTGGTCTGGTGGTTCTGTTCAGCCAATGGCTGGACGTCAGGGAATGGTGGAGCTGACCCAGGGACAAACAGCAAGGTGGCTGGTCTAAACTGATGTCCTTGGAGCAAAGCCCAAAAACTGTAGCAGGGCCAGCAGTTTAAAAGCAGTTCCAAGTTGGTGGTGTGGACTAAGTTGGTCGTGTGGGCTAGTGATTGGTTACACCCAGTAAAAGTCAATGTCCATTGGTTATGTCCAGTGAGATAGTATAATTGCTACTGGCCTTCCTTCTGCACATGTGCATGGGTTGTGCCCCCCTATCAACTGTAGCCAGTAGGCCTGCAGTTAGGTGCCCCCTGTTGTTCCTTTGTCGATTACATGGGCTGGGCCTCTTTTCAGCCCCATCATTGCAAGCAGGCATGACTAAGCAAGTCAGTGGCTGCTGTTCCTTATGGCCAGCAACCCAGTGAGTCCCCTGCATGTCCAGGCATGCCCATGGCATATGCTCTTTACACTCCTACATCAACCTTAGATGTTTGTGCCGTGAACCTCACAACACCCAGCTGAGGTTATACTCAATGCCTTGGATATTGTGTCTCCTAATGTAAAGTGTAAATTTGCTTCTTAGAATTTGTTGAGCTTTCATCTGGGCTTAATATATGCTTATGTGACTGTTCAATGGGTATTTGAAAAGAATGTGTATTCTCTGTTAGGTTCAAAATTTCTTTTTCTTTTTTGTACTGGAGATTGAACCCAGGGGCACTCGACTACTGAGCCACATCCTCAGCCCTGTTTTGTGTTTTTTTTTTATGTAGAGACAGGGTCTCACTGAGTTGCTTAGTGCCTTGCTGTTGCTGAGGCTGGCTTTGAACTCGTGATTCTCCTGTCTCAGCCTCCCTAAGTGCTGGGATTACAGGCTTGTGCCACCGCGGCCGGCTTCAAAATTTCTTTTAGTCTAGCTGTCAAATCCTTCATATTACTTATTTTGGTCTCCTTGAACTATTGATTTCAGATAGTTTCCTAAGAGAATTGTGGATCTATCAACTTGTTTGTGTGTTGGATCATTTTTACTTTCTAAGATTCCAAAATATTATTAGAATATAAACACTCATAACTATAATCTTTAAATAAATTTTTTTTTTTTTTTTGTGATACTGGGGATTGAACCCAGAGGTCCTCTAGCACTGAACCAAACACCAGCCCTTTGTATTTTATTTTGAGACAGGGTCTTGCAAAATTGACAAGACTAGCCTCAAACTTGCGAGATCTGTCTTAGCCTCCCAAATAGCTGGGATTATAGGCATGCACCACCGTATCCGATTTATAATATCTTCTTGTTTTTTCATTATACATTTTTATTGGTGCATTATAGTTGTACGTTTTACATAATGGTGGGATTTTTGTACAAATTCATACATGCACACAATATAGCAATATGATTAGGCCAGTGTCACTCCTCAGCACTTCCCCCACTTCCCTTTTCCTCCTCCCTGTCCCTTTCCTATATTCTACTCATCTCCCTTTGATTTTCATGGGAAGCCCTGCCCGCAATCCCAAACCAACCTCCTTTTCCTTTTTCCTCCCTAGCTTCCACATGAGAGAAAACACATGATTCTTGACCTTAACATAATGGTCTCTAGTTCTATCCATTTTCCGGCAAATGACATAATTCCATTTTTCTTTACGGCTGAATAAAACTCCATTGTGTATATCTACCACATTTTCTTTATCCATTCATCCATTGATGGACACCTAGGCTGGTCCCATAGTTTGGCTATTGTGAATTGTGCTGCTATAAACATGGGCTTGTATATATAGTATGATGATTTTATATTTTATATATATATGATTGTATATATAGTATGATGATTTTAATTCTTTAGGATAAATACCGAGGAGTGGTATAGCTGGGTCATATGGTGATTCCATGCCTAGTTTTTTGAGGAACCTCCATACTGATTTCCACAGTGATTGTACTAATGTGCAGCCCCAACAGTGTAAAAGTGTCTTTTCTCCACATCCTCTCAAGCATTTATTTGTATTCTTAATGACTGCCATTCTGACTGGTGAGATGAAATCACAGTGTAGTTTTGATGTGCATTTCCCTAATTGCTAACTACGTTGAACATTTTTTCATATATTTTTGGCCATTTGTATTTCTTCTTTTTGAGAAGTATCTGTTCAATTCATTTGCCCATTTATTAATTGGGCTATTTGTCTTTTGGGTGCTAAGTTTTCTTATTCTTCTACATATGGATAACCAGCTTTCTCAGTACCATTTGTTAAAAGTCTGTCTTTTGTCTGATTTGTTTTTGGCACCTTTGTGCAGGATCAGATGAATATATGGATATGTGGGTTTTGGGTTTGTCTGTGTCTTCCATTCTGTATCATTGGTCTGTGTGTCTGTTTTTATGACAATCTCATGCAGTTTTTGTGACTTTTACCTGTTTTTCTGTTTTGTTTTTGGCACTAGGAATGGTAATTTGTACTGATTTTGTAACTTGCTACTTTGCCAAATCTTATTAGTTTATTAGTGTATTAGTTCTAGCATTCTTTTGGTGGAGTTTATTTGGGTCTTCTAACTATAGAATCATATCTTTTGCAAACAGTGATAATTTGACTTATCACTTTCCTATTTTTATCCCTTTTATTTCCTTCCCCAATTTCTCTGACTAGAATTTCTAGTGTTATATTAAATAGAAGCGGTGGGAGTGGACAAAGTTGGTTTTATCCCAGAGATGCAAGGATGGTTTAACATATGTAAATCAATAAATGTAATTCATCACATAAGTACAAGTTAGGACAAAATCACCTAGTCCTCTCAATTGATGCAGAGAAAGCCTTTGACAAAAATTCAGCACCTAGTCATGACAAAAACACTGAAGAAATTAGGAATAGAAGACACTTATCTCAACATCATAAAGGATTTGTGACCCAAAGCCAACCTTATAGTAAATGGGGGAAAACTGAAAGCATTTCCTTTAAAATCTGGGGAAAGGCCCAGCATGGTGGTGTATGCCTGTAATCCCAGCACTTAGGGAGGCCGAGACAGGAGAATCGTGAGTTCAAAGCTAGCCTCAGCAATGGTGAGGTGCTAAGCAACTCAGTGAGACCCTGTCTCTACCTAAAACACAAAATAGGGCTTGGGATATGGCTCAGTGGTCGAGTGCCCCTGAGTTCAATCCCTGGTACAAAAAAATCTGGGAAAAGACAAGTGTCCACTCTCTAACTGGTGGTAAACAGCTTAAATATACATTCTACTGTTTTTTTTTTTTTTATATATATATCTCTCATTTTCTTTTGCAACAGTACATCTTTGAATAACTTTCAGAGATGGGGTATCATCTTTCCATCACATTTGAATCCTAGGTTCTAGGTATATTATCTTAGATTCATATTCATTTTCTTTTAGAATTTTGAAGATATTGTACCCTTCTTGACTAGTATTTAGTACTGTCAGTCAAAGAGACATCTGATGTTATTCTTTATCCTAGAGAATTTTCTGGAAGGTCCTCCTCCTATTTTTAATTGAGTATCATACGGTAAAGTGCACTGATATTGAATATATAATTTTACATTTACATATATTCATCCATGTAACCACCAGCTAGATACAGAGAACATTTATAGCATCCCAGAGGTCTCCCTCATGCCCCATTTCCAATCAATAATGCATCCATCCCCAGATGAGTAACCACTGTTGTGTCTTCTGTCACTGTAGAAAAGTTATGTTGTTTTTGAATCTTTTATAAATGACATCATAAAGCGTATACTGTTTTGTATCTGGTAGAAACCACATTTTAATGTTCTTTCCAAATAGAAACTTGAGGAGAAACTGGAGTTCTGGATGGAGAAATTTGATAAGGACACAGAAATGAAACAGAATGAATTAAATACTCTCAAATCTACAAAGGCCAGTGACTTAACACACCTTCAAGACCTAGCAAAGATGGTAAGGAAGGAGTGGAGAGGTGGTCCCTGTGGAGTGGTGGTCGCTAAGCTACAGTAGCTGAGGATGCGTTTTTTTTTTTGGTCAAGTGGAAGTGTGCATGATAACCTTGGCAGGATTCTTCTTAGAGGAGGATGAATGGTGGTGACCATAACACCAGTTAATACTCACATAGCGCTTCCTCTGCCTCAGGCACTGACCGCTGTGGCTATGTTTTAAATGTAACTTGCTTAAACCTCACAACTCTTTAAGAAAGATACTGTAGTATTATTTCCACTTTATGGTCTCTGAAGACAATTTATAACTGATTTCTAAAAAGCTTTCTTATGTTTTTATCATTGAATGAGTGTAGAGCTTCCTAAACTCTTTTAAAAGAGCCATTTGAATATGTATATTCTACTAGTTTTTTTTAAAAAAACTCATTATTTTCAGGTCACTATTCACACACTGAGTTAATTATTATTTCATTTTTCTAAATGATTTTTAAATTTAAAATATCAAACTGAAAAAATTTCATATGTGAATATTTATAATCTAAGAATCTAGGAAGTTTTTTTCTTTTCTTTGGTTTATATTTAGGTCTATTAAAAGGGTTGCCGGGCACGGTGGTGCAAGCCTGTAATCCCAGCACTTAGGGAGGCTGAGACAGGAGAATCGCGAGTTCAAAGCCAGCCTCAGCAACAGCGAGGTGCTAAGCAACTCAGTGAGACCCTGTCTCTACATAAAACACAAAATAGGGCTGGGGATGTGGCTCAGTGGTCGAGTGCCCTGAGTTCAATCCCCAGTACCAAAAAAAAAAAAAAAATGTATAGGGTTGACTGGGCCAATAGCTTAGTCAAGACCATACTGTAACATATGATTAATGTCTGCTTTTGCAGATAAGGGAGTATGAACAGGTCATCATTGAAGATCGTCTAGAAAAGGAGAAGACCAGGAAGAAGATAGAACAAGATGAATTGGAATTAAGGAGCGCCATAAAGGTAGAAAACTGTATTTCACATTTTGGGGTCCTGTCAGTGCCATAGCTGGTGTAACACTGAGGGAAAGAAAGCATTCTCATTCATTATCAAATACACAGCAGTTTTCTATGAAACAGATCTGAAAAGAAACAAGGCTTTTTTATTCTTACTGGAATTTGTCAACAGTCCATAGAGGAGGAGGACAGGTGACATAGAAAAGGACATGCCACAGCTCTTAATCTGGGGCAAAAGAGGTAGGTGGTTAGCAGTGGGAGCAAAACCCAGATGCAGAGGGCAAATTTGAGAATGCTGCTTCTAACGAAAAACAGCTCTTGACACAGTGATTCTTTTGAATCACCTACTGTTTCTCAAAAGCCTGTTTATAAATCAGCCGAGACTATCTGCTCTTCTGATACAAGCTGCTTTCAAAAAAGGGATAATCAGCAGGTTATAGAAGAAAGATATTTCAGTTAGATATAACTTTCGTATATGTTAGTATGACAAAATTAGCAGGTCACAGATTCTGGGAAATATTTTCAAGCAAACGCTAATGTAAAAATAAGATTAGCTGGATTGAAACTGCAGAATCATCCTTCTCTGTGAAAGAGAAGCATCTGCCAAGAGCCAGGGGAGCAGACTGTAGTTTGGATTGTATATTAGAGGATGCACTAAAAAAGGAAGCTATAAAGGACATTCAGGTATCCAAACCCAAGATGTATAATTAGCAAGTATTTATTAAGCATCTATAGGGTTTTTGAATTTGTCAAGATGATTTTAGAGTAAAAATGTAAGAACTAGCTAGAGACTACTTTTGTTTTAATTAGTAGATTGGCTCCTAATCTTTAGGGCTTGTTCTGATTTTAAAGTAGTTTGGAGCCAGGCGCGGTGGCTCATGCCTGTAATTCCAGTGGGCGGGGCGGGGGTGGGGAGAGGGGGGCCACTGAGGCAGGAGGATCTCCAGTTCAAAGCCTGCCTCAGCAATGGCAAGGTGCTAAGCAACTCAGAGATCTTGTCTCTAAATAAATACAAAATAGGGCTGGGGATGTGGCTCAGTGGTTGAGTGTCCTGATTTTAATTCTCGGTACCTCCTCCCCAAATAAAGTATCTTAGACTTTAGTTAGAACAGTTGTATGTAATGACAAAGGTATTCAAATAAAAATCCTTTTATTTTTGGTTAGAAATTGAACCCAGGGCTGCCTAACCACTGAGCTACATACCAAGCCCTTTTTATTTTTTAATTTTTAGACAGGGTCTCCCTAAATTGCTTAGGCCTTCACTAAGTTGCTGGGACTGGCTTTGAACTTGTAATCTTCCTGCCTCAGCCTCCTGAGTCACTGGGATTACAGGTGTGTGCTACCGCTCCTGGCTTTAAATTCTTTTTGAAACTAAGAAGACTGACCCTTTAGTGAATTCCTAAGGATAAGAAATGCATCAAAGTTGGGTATAGTGGTGCATGCCTGTAATCCCAGTTTCTTGGGAGGCTAAGGCAGGAGGATCACAAGTTTGAAGGCAGCTTCATCAATTTCATAAGATTTTCAAAAATAACAAAGGGTTGAACATATAGCTCAGTGGTAGAGAACTTGTCCAATATGTGCAAGGCCTGGGTTCAATTCCCATTCAATGCCACAAAGAAAACAAAACAAGAAAATCCCCAAAGCCAAAATACCAGGAAGCCTATTGAAGTTGTCTAGATTTATTCATACATTTTTGACAAGAGTCTAATATCCCTTTTGGATCAAGTCATTGTTAGTTATGGGAAGCTTGGACCTTCATAAAGGGAAGCAGTATCAGGAAGTCGTGTTTCTGACTGTGAAGGAACAACTGGCCTAATCAGATTTACTTTTACTCCAGAAGAACTTCACTTATGAGGCCATGGCTGAAGCTGAGTCCTGCACAATATGGGAGCATTACTAGTGACAGTGTGCCCGGCACTTCCATGTCTCAGATAGAAAACACTCCAGATACAGATTATTGTGTTAAACAATCCCCTTTGGTGTGTCAGGCATACTAAGTTGTACTTCTTGCCATTGCTCTTCCAGCTCCAGGCCTGGTGGCGAGGTACTGTGGTAAGGAAGGAAATTGGAGGTTTCAAACTGCCCAAAGAGAAAGATGATAGCAAGGATTCAAAAGGTAAAGGTAAAGGTAAAGGTAAAGGTAAAGAAAAGGACAAACGAAGAGGCAAGAAGTGAACAAGCCACCTTTTGTCCTTTCGTCTGATATTCTGGAGATGAGAAGACTTGGGCCGTCACAAATAGCTCATCTACAGGTTGTTTATTCAGACATGGCCAGGTGATTTCACTTTGTATTAGTTTTCAGACCCTGAATTAGCTATTGAATCACTGTTTCTTCATATTTTGATGTCGATGGGAAGATAGTTTTGAGTAGCCTTGTGAAGATTCCTCTTACCAGAAAAAATAATTATTGGGCTTGGTTACAGTGATGCATTAAAAATTCAGTAATTCCTGTAATGTCTCAGATTCTGATTTTTCCTGAATTGTCTAAAGTGGAAAAAACTTATGGGCAATAGTGAAGTATTTGTAGGAATTATAAGGTGATATTTTATAAAGTTATCTAGCATAATATACACATGGTAAAACACTGTAATAGATGTTGACTCCTTTTAGATTTTTTATTTTCGCTTTAGTGTTTTCATGGATGGTGGTGGCATGGAATATACATTTTATGATAAGCTGCTCCTGTAGCTTTTCTGGGAATAAGTAGGGATATAAATTCTAAATATAAGAATGAGGTGGGATGTTAGGGTACATAGACCACAAATGGTAAAGATGGGGCATAGATTTTCTGGAAGACTAGTTTGCAGGTATTTTTGACAAGTGAGATACAATTATTTCCATCTTATGGGATATCAAGGCTAAGAGAGATAGGTATATGAAAATACCTAGCTTATGCCTGACACAGTAAAGCTGTGTCACTGTCCCTCTTCTCTTAAAAAACAATGAGACGGGGCTGGGATTGTAGCTCAGTGGTAGAGCACTTGCCTCGCATGCGTGAGGCCCTGGGTTCGATCCTCAGCACCACATACAAAGCAATAAAATAAAGACATTGTGTCCATCTACAACTAAAAAAATATTTAAAAAACAAAACAAAACAAAACAATGAGACCATTAGGTCATTCTTTCCTTGATTAATGAAAATATATTGGGACACTTAAGCTTTCTATACAGTACAGCTGATCATTTCTGAGAGAATAGTTGTCCTAATGTGTCACATATTTCATGTATTAAGCCTTCTGTCCAGCTCAAATTACAGGGAAGTCTTGGTATCTCTACTTCCTTAGGAAAGTAACTTTTAATTTCAACAAAGGCCTATTTTAATAAAATTATGTCCATTGGTGTTCCTTGAAGAAATCAGAGACACCCTTTCCTTGCTTCTTTGCCAAGGAAACCATGCTAATTTAGGTATGCACACTTTCACATGTTTATTACAAGCTACTAAAGTGTTGGCTTTTATTTTAATGTCAATGTGTAAGGTGGCATACAGGCAATTTAAAATAACATACATGATATTGACATATTTATACTTAGAACTTATGCAATATATTTACATACAAATATAGGACAATGTTTTACAAAATCTTTTACTAATTACATGTTTGTTTATAACATTTTCAGAAATAAGATGAAATCTGCAGTAAACCATCTCACTGCAATTTGTATATGAAAAAGGCTTCTAAATATCCATGTTTTCCTTCATTTCTATAACCACTTAAGAACTTAGTTTATAAAAATTCATCAGACTCATCAGTATCATCACACATCATTAGTTACTGCTGACTGTAGGAAGCAAGAGAAATTACAGGCTCCTTGATTAGCTGTAAGGGTGTATTTTAGAAAGCTGTTAAGCAAAGTGACCTACTACTAAGCCTTTTCCTACTCTGTATTCTAGCCAGATACAAAGTCCCTTCCTCCCACGAGTTGTTTCCAGACCTGGTTATTAAAAGAGAATATTGCTTTGGAGTGTTAAGCAGAGATACATTTCGAACTCTGGAAACTGCTGACATAAAATCTCTGTAGGTGGTAAGGGCTGCACCAGGTAGGACTTCGCCTGTTCACACTTCCAGTAGTAGGAAGGTCACTGCTTCAGGTCAGGAAGTGTGACAAGCCTACTTTCATCTTACATTGGATGGAGTCTAGCAATGTTAAATGTTAAACTGAATTGTTCTTTCCAGTTTAAAATAAAAAGGTACAAATGAAACATTATACAAAAATTCTCCAACAAAAATGCCATGATTTGTTTTTGCATGCTAACCACAGAAAAAATTCAGTATTTGATATTTTTCCTTCATTCTCAGTCAAAACTGTACATCATTTTTTTCTAGTAATTCAAATACAAATTTGAATTAGTTTGATAAAAATACATCAAGGCTTCATATTATGTGCAAAATCTGAAATAAGCTGAAATCTATCTCCACTTGTTCCTTGATAAATTAGTTGCAGACATTGCAAGTGCTACATTGTGTAATATCTTCTATACTTATGCACCATATGTTAAAGTCTACAATTTGAAGATTGTAATGAGGTTTAATGGTTCAATGTTGACTAGAAGGAAAAATACCTATAGTTAAAAAATACAACTACATTCTAAAGTTATATAGTTGGTGAGTCTATTTGGAATTTTAACTATAATGGAATCTGGCTACAAGCATTTATAAGACATTTTATTTTTGTTCTGTGAGGACCTTGAACTGGACTTTGAGTTTATTAGATGTTTTATGTTACATGTATATATGTAACATATCTATGTATCTCCAGTACCAAAATATATATGTATATATACACGTGTGTATATATGTATGAATGTATATATACCTATGTGGTTTAAACTTGAATAAAGGCTCCTGGTTTTGTGTTGTATACATAAACATACATACATATGTGTGTGTATATATATTTTTTGGTACTGGAGACTGAACCCAGGGGTGCTTTCACACTGAGCTACATACCCAGCCCTTTTGGTTTTTATTTTGGGACAGGGTCTCACCAAGTTGCTTAGGGTTTTGCTAAATTGCTAAGGCTGGCCTTGAACCTGGAATCCTCTCAGCCTCCCGAGCTATAGGCATTACAGGTGTGCACCACTGTGCCTGGCTATGGTACATAATTTTAAACTTGGACAAAGTGGTAATGTTCTAATGAACCCATTTCTGTGCAGGAACAAGGAAAAAACAAACGTTATTTTGACCAGATGCTCAAAATGATTTTGTCCAAAACTATTTTTAGATGCTGCATTCACATGATAAGAAGGATAACATTTATGTTAAATGCATGCACTGATAAAGAAAATCCAAAACAGTTAATAAGTACAGAAAAAACCCTATATAACTAGTGTCTTTACTTACTCTATTTATCTATCTGGTTTACAAAGGCAGTGAACACCAAAAGATATTGCTGACAACAGGGTTCAAAATATAGAGAAGAAAAATCTATATGGTTTAAACTTGAATTAAAGGCTCCTGGTTTTGTGTTATGTGAGCCGGTGGCCCTTTCCCTCCACCCACAATTGGGTATATAAGGCACTAATGGTGGAGCTCAGTGAGGGGTGAGATGAAGACAGGAAGCAGTTCTTAAGATGCCTGAAGTGCTTTCTTTCAGTCATGGAAACTGGGTTACCTGTAAGAATATACGGAAGTTGGCTTTTTCTTCCTTTTCTTTTGCTTTGTTTTCAGTCTTCCATGTGTCTGCAGGTCCAGGTGTCCTGGGAGCAGCTTAGGGATAAGGGTGGCTCACTGAAGTTCATGCAAATGATGCATAGTGGTGCATGATACCAGCTTAAGGACTTGGAACCCCAGGATAGAGTGCTTGTTTATGTTCAAATAATAGAAGGATGATACATAGAGCCATCCTCTACAGAAAGAAGTGGATGTGGCTGGAGTTGGAGGGAGGCTTAGAACACTGGCTTCAAATACAACTGTATCGTTTCTGTTTAACTACATAAAATCTAGGCCTTCTATATTATTTTTTTTTTTTTTGCCTTTGACAGAATAGTCTATGTCATCATAATATAGCTTTTGTTTTAAATATGGCTAAAAATGCAGGGGGCAGGCAGTACCCCCACAGAACCATACAAATATCTCGCTTGGAGCAGTGGTCTCCACTAATGAAAAATGGGAATATTTGTTGAAACTACAGATTCCCAGGCCTCACCCCAAACCTACTGAATGCAAATCTGTGTTTTAACAAATGCTCCAGGAAATTCTGATGCATAGCTGTTTACAATCCAGTGAACCCTAGATGTCGTGGGAACTGGTAAAGATAATAGCATGTCTGTGCCTTCAAGAGAGCTAAATATCTGTTTGAGAAGGTATTTGCTCTGGTGTGTGAAATTAGCCTACCCTGTAGGAAAGCACAGCCAGTTCAGACTTCAGTGTTGGGTTCTCAGTAATGAGAAGTTTCATTTGAGAAAACAAACTGCATCTTAACAAAAAAAAAAAAAAAAAAAAAAAAAATCAATGGAAATGGACATAACCTCCCCTAAAATGGAGAAATGAAGCAAAACATTCCTGGTAGGAATCATGGAAACAGTCCTTTCTAAGAACACGTTAAGAGCTTTGTTTAATCAGACGGCTGACAGCAGCAATCACGTTGTCCTGCTCCTTGTTTGGGTCAGGCCAATGCCAAGGTCTTGGGAGTCCTTAAACAGCAGATAGCTGGTGCTGCTGCTGCTTGGGTGGTGCAAGTTCCAGGAGAGCCTGGACGGTCACTGCCACCTGGCTCAAACCTTTCTCTTCTAAAATGTGGAGAGGCAAACATAATTGCTCCTGAAATGGGACAATGTAACATAAAACAAAAAAGAAAAAGGATGAACATCACTTCTAGAAATGAAAGTAAAAAATAAGTACTTCTCCACCTTCTAATAATCAAGTGAGATATGAAAAGTCTGTACCCAAGAAACTGACCTCTGTTAATATGAGTTAGACAGAGATGGTATCTGACACTGTCACTTTATTAACACAACTGAAAGTACATACAGATCATTTTCAAAATTGGAAAATTGAGAAGTAGTATACATTTATACATACAACAGAGGAAGAACAGTATACTATGGAGTGAAAGTGATATCCTCTACCTCTGAGAAGCAAAGCCAATAGGCAAGTGAAAAATAAGAACAATTCCCAGTTATCAGATGGCTCAAGCCTAAAAAGATACATTTTAGGAGAAAGCACTTTCAGGATTATACGCCATGAGAATACAAAACTGCTTCAGATTGTATGAAAAGGGGAAGCCCACTAGCTACATTATAATTCTGATTCTGAAAACCAGGGCTCTCACATCAGGCAGGGATCAAAGGAGGAAACAAGTGTATCCTAAACTCTTGAGATTTAGATGTGTTTGATAAACTTTCCCCTAATTTGGATGGGTCATAGAAGGCCCAGTCTGAATTATAAATATGAATTACAAAATTAAAACCGAGTTGTACTAAAAAAAAGGTAAGGTATCTCATATCCTGGAACTTAATGGGTAAAACTATGCTGGCATTATGAGAGCTTAGTCACTAATAACTTAATGACCAATATGTGAAAAGTATTTACAGGACATTAAATACATCTATTGTTTTTGCCTCATTAACTTGTTTGGTTCTTTCTTTCTTGTAAATGGAGAAAAGAAAAAGGCAATTCTCAACCATAAAAGTTATCATTGCTATTTCTCTTTAGGTGAGGGGGGGGATTGTTCTCAGAAAAAGAATTCTAGTTCCATTAAAAAAGAGGTTATAGTATTTATTAAAGAAAATAACTGAGCCGGGTGCAGTGGCACAAGCCTGTAATCCCAGCACTTAGGGAGGCTGAGACAGGAGAACTGCGAGTTCAAAGCCAGCCTCAGCAATGGCGAGGCGCTAAGCAACTCAGTGAGATCCTGTCTCTACATAAAACACAAAATAGGGCTGGGGATGGGGATGTGGCTCAGTGGTCGAGTACCCCTGAATTCAATCCCTGGTACCAAAAAAAAGGAAAAAAGAAAATAACTGGATTTTTCTCTGCTTTTCATTGGCACTCACTATATTACTAGGAAATTTTACAAAATAAGTTGTAATAAAATATATAGCAAGTATTTATTTTTGAGGCAGTTATTGGTACTTTTGCACCTTAATTACTTTCTTTTTTAAATACTTACTTTGACAAAACAAGGTAATTTCAATCTTTTGACCAAGTAGCATTTAGCAACTTTGTATAGATACTTTGAATATGACTGCAAGTATGGATTAGCTGTATTTAAAATTAACTTGCATGGTGTTGTTTTCTTCTGGAAAGGCATTTCCTTGAGGGCTGATTGGGGGCTCTCTCCTCAGCAGCACCTCGTGACCTGTATGGCCCTGTGGTTCACACCCTCAGTGGCTCATGCTTTCCAGTCACACAACTAACTTCCAGCTGGTTAGAGGGCATGCTGTGTGTTCTCAAGAGAATACATAATTAATTCCCTGAACCACACAATGAGCATGTGTGTTTTTTTAACAGGTGATTTTTTTTTTAAGGGACAAAACTCTGAGAATAATCACTAAGTCATCCTAAATATAAAACAACTCCAAACAAACCCCCCAACTCTGGAAGGCACTACCGTAGAAAACAGGTTATCACAGTGTTCAATATTTCAGCATTAACATTACACAGTCTTTAAATGTGTTAAATAACTAATTGTCCTATTTAATATGGAAGAAAACAAAAGCAATCAGACCCACAGGCTGAATTCTACAGCAGCACATTATGTTCCCTGCAAGTCTCCCTTCATACTTGGTTAACAGAGTTCAGAAGATTCTTGAAATACCACTTATGAGAATTAGAATCTGAATGAGTCTAGTAGCTAATACACTAAGCATTCTGAGAGACAATATTCATTGCTATGAGCATGGAACAAAGACTGCAGCTGAGTACTTTACCTGCAACTGCTGCAATTTAATCTCCCCAACAGCCTATATACAAGTTCACCTATAAGGATGGTTCAAATATATGAGAATTTACATAAATCCCAATTTTAAATTCTAAATAGGGTTCTAGAAGTGAATTTCAGTTATAGGTAACAAGCACAGTGAGCGTGGACAGGTACCTTACTCCTCTTGCCTGATGTACACTGCATATGTACATATTGGGCTCAGAATAGCAATTTAGGGACCTATATGATCTTTTTTTAAAAATTTTTTTTAAAGTTGTAGATGAATGCAATATCTTTATTTATTTTTTTATGTGGTGCTGAGGATTGAACCCAGTGACTCATGCATGCGAGGCAAGCACTCTAGCACTGAACCCCAGCCCCAGCCCCTATATGATCTTTAAACTGAACATTATGACCAAATTGAAATTATTAAGATTAAATGGCCAGCACCTTTCAATGCCCAGAAATTATAGCCTTGGATGGACCTTTAAGGGCAAATTCAGGCTGCAATCTAAGTGAGAAGGTGCCCCCAAGCCAGAAGGGTGCTACTGTTTTCCTCATGTTTAGTAACTCACAGTTTTAATATTCAAGTAGTGTTAAGTATGGAAAAATGGCCAGATGGGCATTTTATTTTTCATTTGGAAATGAAGTTCTGTGTTTCACATTTCTAAGAACAGGTTTAGGACCAAATAAGTACAAAAGTGTCAGCATTTATGATAAGGGAAACAAGGCCACAGGGCAGGAGAATGGAAAAATGACCAGGAGAGAAAATGCTGGTCTTTTATTCACTGTTAGCCATCATTATTGCTTACTCAGGTGATATGCTGCTAACCTAGAACTGGAAGGATTCATCTACTAACGTTGGCTCTCTGAAGGCAGGGCAGGGAGAAATATGTAATGTGTCTGCATGAGCAACAAACCTCCATTGCCAAGTACAGGAATTAGGTGGAGAATCACAGGAACACAATCTTTTCAGCTAAAGGGGAGGACCCAGTAATAAAGCATACAGAGAGTTAACATTAAGGTACAATAAAATGCCACAAAACCCAGAAGTTGGAGAGACAGAGAGACAAAATTGGATTCTTCTGAATGTGCCCCAAGAGAAAGTAGTGTTTCAACAGTTCTTTTAACGCTGAGATTTAGCTGAAGGATGTCGGAAGGGGAACAAAGAATGTCCTGTCCAAATTGTGAGCAGGAAAGGAAAACAGAAAAACAAAGTCAGTGGATAAGAAATGCAGATTTGAATATAGAATTCAGTATGGTCATCTCAATCATTTTCACATCCTGCAACGTTTTTATTTAGATGAATAAAACACTAAAAAGCCAAGCTACAATCTTCTATGTGTAGAGACTGATTTTACTACTAGACAGTATAATAAAATTTCCTTATTTGCTTGTTGGTGACTAGTATGAACACTGAGGATACATTTAATGGAACTGGATGCTGGCCTAGAGTTGTGTGAGGCCTGAGAGTGGGGAGGTCCTTCTTAATTCTCCTCCTTCCCTCCCTACTAGTGAAGAACGAATAGGGCAGAAAGCACAGACAAAAATTGGCATGGGCTGAGCAGAAGGAACGTTTTCATGGGAAGTCAGGTAAATCAAGAGGGTTCAAAGAATGAGGAGAGCTAATGATCAGGGAACATTTACCACCTAGAAGCCAAATATGCTGAATGACTTGAAGTTCTTCTAAATATCAGTCAAGTCCATCTTAACCAAGCCTAGTTCACTAATGGACAAAATGAATATAGACCTGTATGGGGCCCTTGGAGATCATTCAAACCTACCATTTCAGAGATTATTAAATAAATAAAAATGTTAATGGACTTGACAAAAAGGAAAATATTAACACATAACATATAACTCTTGGATAAACAAGAATGGACTCAAATACAGGTTCTTATCATCCATTATAGTTTTTCTGAATAGTAAACGTGAATACCCATATACTTAACCTCATTAGAGGTTTTAAAGTCATCTATTCTTTCATAGTTTATTCATAATCTAACTTGTGTAGAAGTTTCAGGGAAATTGTTTGCCTCTATACATACTACCTGGGCATAATAGAATCGACAGATGTTTATAATATTAAGTTTTCTGTTTTACACTTTCAAAAGTGATCATCATGATTAAACACCCAGTTTTCTTTTCAAGTCAAACAGAGCAAGTGAGAATGCATAAGTAAAGGCCTGGAAATACAGGAGGACAAAGGAAGAAGAGGAGTTGGAGGGTGCCTTCTTTTTTCCTGTGGCAGAGGGATCTGAGAATGCCCATTTGTGTTTAAACCAGTTGGTGTATTTATTCATTTTCCTTTAGTTTGTCTAGACAAATGACTGATTTTTTTTTAGCAGAAGTTGCAGCGTAGCAGGAAGCATCTAAAATTGGTGGTGGTGGTGGTGGTGGTGATAGGGACTTGGGTGGAAGGTAAGGGGTGGTCTATGTGGAATACCCATTTCCTCTTTCTGGTAGGGGAGAAGGATGTGTTAAGAACCTCAGTCTGACCACTCTGGAAAAACATCCAGTCTTTTAAAATTATATTTTTTCTATCTGTATCTGCCTTCAAATAGCACAGCTCTGGTAGAAAAAGAGGTGACTGGCTCTATTAACTAATGCTTGGGAAAGGCTAACTTAAATCCATGTTTGTTTGCTGAGTACTGGGGTGCTTTACCACTGAGCTACATCCCCAGCCCTTTTTATTTTTTATTTTGAGACAGGGTCTTGCTAAGTTGCTTAGGGTCTCACTAAATTGCTGAGACTGGCCTCAAACTTGTGATCCTCCTGCCTTAGCCTCCCAAGTCACTGAAATTACATAGGCATGTGCTACCATGCCTGGCTTAAATGTATGATTCAAGGCACACTGTTTTTATACTTTGTTGAGTGATAGCAGGAACAGTCTGAAAGAATTCCAGGTTAGGGATTTTAAATTAGAGAGAGAAGATGGGTCTATAAAGCCCACTGGGCAGGTATAATGTCTATAAAAGTTGGTGAACAGTACTTTTAACATAAGCTAAGTCAGCATGCCTTACTTCTTTTTTGTGGCTCCCATTCTCTATATAACCTATGCCACAATTCTCTTATTCAAAGACACTGTGGTATGGAACTGGAGCAGGTAGTAGGCATGTTTGTATAAGTAGGAACATGTTCGGTACAAAGAAAGGAAGAATTTAATGTTAATATGCACATATGCATCTTAGAAACTGTTAATATGGAGAAAAAGCATGCCAGTTTTTTAGAAACCATAAGAATGCTCTTTTAATATGTTTCAAATGGCTTGATAAGCATTTATAAAACAATATTATTAAAATAAAAATTTTGTTTAAAATTTGTTATTATGGAAGCTTCAATTCTACCTCAAGTTAAAAAGAAGGGGAAAAAAAAGAGCCAGCAAAATAAATAAGTGAAAAATAAAGAGAACCATCTGTCAATTAAAAAAAAAAAGTCAAGTGAATTCATTCTGGCTATTGCAGAGGCACTAGGGAACTGGACTCTTTCTTTTCTACTTTGTAACAAGAGAAAGAGCTCAAAGAGAAGGTTGTTCACTGGACAAGTGATGCTGTGGCCTTCTCAGCTCCTGGTTAAAAAGAGGTATGATGAACTGGGTGAAGGTCATTGTGAAAGCTACTGGAACAGAAGAGCTTGAATCTGAGAGCAATTATAGCATTCTTGATGAGCCCAGGGGCTAATTCTCAGTTTCTGACAGTTAATCAAGAAGGTGATAGAAAAGAAGCAGTTTGGACAATATATAAGAACTGTAGGGACCAAGAGTGTGACTCAGTGGTAGAGTATGTGCTTAGCTATAAATACGGCCCTAGGTTCAATCCCCTGTGTTCTCCTCTCCCCAGAGGACCAAACAGCACCAAATTGTTTATTTCCTTATATGTCTATATATCATATTATTAAATATAATATTCCTTAAGAGTGTCATCCTTAATTACTTTTTTAAAAAATATTTTTTAGGGCTGGGATTGTAGCTCAGTGGTAGAGCGCTTGCCTCGCATGCGTGAGGCCCTGGGTTCGATCCTCAGCACCACATACAAAGCAAAAAAATAAAGACATTGTGTCCATCTACAACTAAAAAAAATGTTTAAAAAAATATTTTTTAGTTGTCAATGGATCTTTTATTTATTTATATGTGGTGCTCAGGATCAAACCCAGGGCCTCACACATGCTAGGCAAGTGCTCTACCACTGAGACACAACCCTAGCCCCCTTACTTACTTTTTATAAAGGTAACTGAATAAACAGTGAATCAGGTTGTTTTCCTTAATTACATTCATAAAGAAAGTTTAATTATTTGGATTACTGAAGGGTAAGAATATTATTTTAACTGAGAAACTTGGAGGCAATAAATCCTAATAACAGAACAAATGCTTAGAAATGGCCTTAAGTATGTTAGAGCTTAGTAGAAAAACTTGTAAAATCTAAATAAATACTGCAATTTAGTTAATAGTATTACTGTTCCAATGTTACTTAGTTTGGACAACTGTACTATATCTATGTTAGATGTTAATGGGAAATTGGGTGAAGTGTACGTAGACATTCTGTGCTATTTTTGTAACATTTCTGCAAGTCTAAAATTATTTTCAAAGTATTAAAGAAGGTGTTAAAAACTGAAGCTAAGCCGGGCGCGGTGGCTTAAGCCTGTAATCCCAGCACTTAGGGAGGCTGAGACAGGAGAATCGCGAGTTCAAAGCCAGTCTCAGCAACAGCGAGGCGCTAAGCAACTCAGTGAGACCCTGTCTCTACATAAAACACAAAATAGGGCTGGGGATGTGGCTCAGTGATCGAGTGCCCCTGAGTTCAATCCCCAGTACCAAAAAAAACCAAAAAAACCCAAAAAACAAAAAAAACTGAAGCTAAATGAACCATTCCCACACTGAGATTCTGAGAGACAAATTCTGTTGTTTGTATAGTTTTATACAAGCCAAACAGCTAGTTGGGATGTTTAGGAAATCAGAAAGTTAAGTTTCATTAATTACTTATTATAATATAATTATTTGAATTTATATATTTATGCTTTCTTTGTGAGATCCTGGGAAATAAGGAAAACAATAAAAATATTCATCAAAAGAATATTGACTGACTCTAGCCAGTGCGGTGAAGCACACCTGTAATCCCAGTGGTTGGGGAGGCTGAGACAGGAGGATTGCAAGTTCAAAGCCAGCTTCAGCAACCGTGAGGCATTAGGCAACTCAGTGAGACCTTGTGTCTAAATAAAAAATACAAAATAGGGTAGGGATGTGGCTCAGTGGTTGGGTGCTCCTGAGTTGACTGACTCTTATAACACAAGAGTGTTATATCATCTTAGTAATTACCAATTTAGTTCAGAGTCCTACAAGTCTAGTGACTTGCATTTTAGTACAATAATGCCCAAGTCTTTTTAAAAGGCAACACACAAAAAATGATAATTTATTACCTGAGGTACACCAATTTTTCTGCAAGCTTCTAGGAAATTCTCCACATTTCGCCTGCATTTTGCCATTGTTAATTTAGGCTGTAATGATAAAAGAAAGAAGGAAAATTATAATGATAAGAGGAAAGGTATAAAAATTTACTAACTTTAAAAATACTCCTGCCAATTGCTTCATATATTCACAACACTATAGGCTAGGGGTTCTGCAAACATTTTCTTTAAAATAGGATCGGATCATAAATATTAGTCTCAAGGGGCTAGAAATTCTGCTAGGGGCTTGAAAATAACCAGAGTCAACATGTAAACAGGTAAATGTGGCTATGTTCCAATAAAACGTTGTTTACAGAAATAGGTGCTGTCTTGTGGGTATCTGTTTGCCACTTTTAAAAATATACATTTTGCTTTAATTTTTTTTTTTGGTACTGGGGATTGAACTCAGGGGCACTCAACCACTGAGCCACATCCCCAGCCCTATTTTGTGTTTTATGTAGAGACAGGGTCTCACTGAGTTGCTTAGTGCCTCGCCATTGCTGAGGCTGGCTTTGAACTCGCGATTCCCCTGTCTCAGCCTCCCTAAGTGCTGGGATTACAAGCGTGAGCCACTGTGCCCGGCTCATTCTGCTTTAATTTTGAAAGGTAAGTGCTAAATAAAAAAATTTTAGATGGATAGTTTTAAATTTTATTTCACTTTCAGACAATGTACACTAAATAAAATTTGGAAAAACAGCAAAATTAATTACTCATAGCTCATCACTCAAATATATCCACAATTAACATTTGGTTCATTTTCTTTTAGTCTATTTTAAAGAAAATAATGAAAAAAGAAAAAAAACAGAGCTTTACTCATAAATATACTATAGATGTATCATGTTCTCACTCACTGACAATATTTGAATTTTTAAAAACATTTTAATATTAAGGGTTAGGGCTGCAGCTCAGTGGCAGAGCACTTGTGTAGCTTGTGTGAGGCACTAGGGTTGATCCTTAGCACTGCATAAAAAAAATAATAAACAAAATAAAGGCATGCTGTCCATCTACAACTATAAATTTTTTTTTTAAAATTTTAAAAGGTTGGGTCCATGGGTGCAGTGGCACACACCTGTAATCTCAGTGGCTCAGGAGGCTGAGGCAATAGGATTTTGAGTTAAAATCCAGCCTCAGCAACTTAGTGAGGCCCTAAGCAAGACCCTGTCTCTAAATAAAATATAAAAAAGAGCTGGGGATGTGGCTCAGTGGTTGAGAGCCTCTGGGCTTAAACCCTGGTTAAAAACAAAAAACAAAAAACTGGGTCAATTTGGGACCCATTTTCCAAAATATGAAAGGTTCTCATAGGAAATTTCCCTAGTTACCAATTAGTAAGCTTGTTTTTCTGTAAAGATCTCTTATGGCTAGAAAGAAAGAGTTATATATTAAGTGATTTAAAGTTTCAATCAAGCTTTTCACCTGTGGGTTTTCATGGAAGATAATATTAGAAAACAAATATGAATCTTGTTTTCCAAAATGATTAACATATTCAATTGTACAAATTCATTGGTTGGTTTACAGTATGTTCAAGCATCAGTCAGGGAAACCAAACATTTGTAGGGAATTATACCTTTAGGTTTTTACTACAGGTAGCAGATGGAAGTCTGTATCATCTTTAGGGGGAAAAAGGTTTCATCTGTAAATATCTGGGTTTTCTTCAAAGATGGAACATAATACTTTATCACAAGAAGAAGAAACAAAATAAATAATGATTGAATGCACCAGAAATTTGGCCTGTGAAAGGTAGCAGGGGCTAGAATTGGCTCTGCATAAAACATAAAAAGGTAGTAAGTGGGATGGAAGAAAAGTAATAATCATTTTCAAATAGAGAAACTTCCAGAGGCTGGGGCTGTGGCTCAGTGGTAGAGCGCTTGCCTAGCATGCGTGAAGCACTGGGTTCGATCCTCAGCACCACATACAAATAATAAATGAATAAAATAAAGATCCCTCAACAACTAAAGAAAATTTAAAAAAAAAGAAAAACTTCCAAAAAAAAAACAAACCCAGAAAGAAGATAGGAATTAGTTTTCTACGGTGGGTACCCTTTTTTGCCTATGCCAAATTCTTCTATAACTGAGGTAAAAAGATAAACGAAAAACCAAAGGTAAGACATAAATAATAGAATCATGATCTACTTAACAGAAGAAAAAACACTGGAGTTCATAATGACTGATTCCCACTGGACCTGGGTTTTCTCTCTTCTACTTCTCACATGTGAAAGAGCTGAAAGAGAAGGTTCACTGGACAAGTGATGCTATAGCCTTCTCAGCTCCTGGCTGTGGAGGAGGAAAGAAAGCTGAACTGAAGGGCTTAAGGCAGAAAAATTGGGCACAAAATGAAAACACAAGTGCTTTTCACTTAGAATTCTTCAATAGCTAGAAATTCTCTTTCCATATACCAGTTTCCCTTTTTGCCACACAGAAATGGAAGCAAAATCAACACAATTAGCTTCTCTTCTTATGAAGGGAACAAAAGCAAGTTAGGATTTTTTGTTTTTTGGTACTGAGGATTGAACCCAGGGGCACTTAATCACTAAGCCACATCCCCAGCCCTTTTTATATTTTATTTAGAGACAGAGTCTCACTAAGTTGCTTAGAGACTTGCTAAATTGCTGAGGCTGGCTTTGGGCTCGTGATCTTCCTGCCTCAGCCTCCCAAGTTGCTGGGATTATGGGCGTGTGCCACCATGCCCGAAGCAAGTCAGGATCTTGATCTGAGTCTGGGTTGTGCACTATGGAAGATAGGCTGTAGCAGAAGAAGGGGACCTGGGTATTTTGTTCTACAAAAGAAGGAAGTCTAAATTTTGGAAGTGCCATTGTTCAGATGCAATCATCTATGAAGGGCAGACTGAAACAGGTTTTTGTTTTTGTTTTTTTTTTGGTACTGGGAATTGAACTCAGGAGTACTCAACCATTTAGCCACATTCCCAGCGCTATTTTGTGTTTTATGTAGAGACAGGGTCTCACTGAGTTGCTTAGTGCCTCGCCATTGCTGAGGCTGGCTTTGAACTCACAATTCTCCTGTCTCAGCCTCCCTAAGTGCTGGTATTAGAGGTGTGCGCCACTGCGCCCACCTTGAAACAGGTTTGACTACACAGGTGGAGAACAACTGTTTTTGTACACAAGAAATGACAAATGCAAGGGTTTGGGTTGCTAAGTTGAAAACTGGCTCAAGAATCACTACCAGCTGGGTGGTAAGGAGGAGTAGAATAGAAAATTTCCTCTGAGATGTCCACTGCAAAGATTTGTGATTGATGAAGGATAGGAGGAGAAGTGGACCGTCTTTTTCTCCAGTCATTCCTTCCTTCCTTTCCTCAACATTTATTACATCCCAGGGATATAGGCCAGTATTTCCTAACCTCTTGTCATATTCTGATGAAAAGTCGTGTATCTACTCTTCAGAAGAATGCTGAAAAGAATGTATCTACTCATCAGAAAAATGTATGTAATTTTAGTTAGTGCATAGAACCCCTTTTGTCCTAGGAGTCGACGAATCCCAGGTTACAAATCCTTTTAGATGCTTCCAATGGAATGGCTGATTAGCAGGAGAGAAGAGTGCAAAGTCCCTATCGATCTAGAGTGCAGAACAACTCATGATTTTGCCTTAAGTAACAAATTTCACAGGAACTCACTATCTCCAAAATTTTTTCAGCACTTTAAATTACATAAGTTTTTTTTTTATAATTTTTTTTTTAGTTGTTGATGGACACAATGTCTTTATTTTATTGCTTTGTATGTGGTGCTGAGGATCGAACCCAGGGCCTCACGCATGCGAGGCAAGCGCTCTACCGCTGAGCCACAATCCCAGCCCAAATTACATAAGTTTTTGATAGCAAGATACAGCCCCTTCCATTTCTGTAATGTATAGCCTGTTCTAGATATTAAATCCATATTGAAAGGAATAAGAAATAAACAAGTTACCTATTTTGGATATCTGAAATGATTCAGATTTTTTTTCCTCCTTTTTTTGGTACCAGGGATTGAACCCAGGGGCACTTAACCACTGAGCCACATCCCCAGCTCTTTTTATTTTTAATTTTGAGGCAAGGTCTTGCTAAGTTGCTTAGGGCCTCACTAAATTGGGGAGGCTGGCTTTGAACCTATGATCCTTCTGCCTCAGCTTCCTGAGCCACTGGGATTACAGGTATGAGCCACCACACCTGGCTGATGCAGATTTTTTTCAGGTTATCTTCCTGTTGTATGGTTCATTCAGTGAGTTCTCACAGCACCATATTTGTAATGGTTTTTGATATGATTCAACAGCATACTTCTATGAATGTGAATTGTATTACTTAACACCTATACCTACCAAATAAATAGCATTTTATCAAACATCCTTGACTTCCCAAGATAACAAGGAAGATGAATTATAACTTAATGGTTGCAAACACTTAAAAGTTACAAAGACACATGACTTTCTGATTTATTTTCCTTCCTCCCAATCAGATCATGGCAGTCAGCACACAATCTTTGTCTGCCCATCAATAAGTTCATCATTTGTCTGACTTTCTTTTAAAACACTTGAATATACAACCTCTCCTTAAATTGAGGGGTTCATTTTTTAAATTTGGGGAAAGAAACTGGTTTGTATACTATAAAGTTGTACATACACTAAAATTAGCCAGCTCTGAAAGAGTTATAATAAATTAACATGTATGAATGTAGCCATAAAAAAACTTCTATGGTTTTTAATTTGTATTTGGTTTTAATTTTATATTCTCATCACAAAAATTATTTTAAAACAGTAAACTACAGGGGGCTGGGGCTGTAGCTCAGTGGTAGAGCGTTTGCCTAGCATGCGTGAGTCACTGGGTTCGATCCTCAGCACCACGTATAAATAATAAATGAATAAAATAAAGATTCATCAACATCTAAAAAATATTTAAAAAAAAAAACAACAACAAAAAAACAGTAAACTACAATAAACTACCTTGCTGGTGGTTTTAAGAAACTGGCTACTATGAGGAAGGACAATGTATGTGAAAGAAAAATAAGTGTAAATATTTATGTTGAAAACTGGTACTATAATAGGAACTCCATCAAAGCAATATTGATTTATTCCTAGTAATCATGATCACAGTCATCGCAGTTTGAGAGAGGGTTGTTTGCTTGTTTTTGTTTTTAATTAAAACAGTGGACAATTCTCATCTGGCTAAATCCAACTTCATTCCTTTACCCCCAGATGTTTTCATTTGGGCAATTTTATGTATGCACATGTGTCTTAACTTTATATGATTATCTAGAAAGATTCCTTACTAGCTGGGCATAGTAGTATGTACCTACAGCCCCGGCTACTTGGGAGGCTGAGTCAGGAGGATCCCTTGAGTTCAGGAGTTCAAGGCCAGCCTGGCAAAACAGCAACATCCTGTCTCAAAAACAAATAAGTAAAAATTTCCCCTTAATTAAGTTGTTGTGAAAATAAGCTATTGAATGAAAGACCTCTTTTTTCATTTTAAAAAAGAGGAATTAATGTTCTTGAGAGAGTGAACCACTTGTAACTTGTGTCTGTACCTTTTGTGCCTGGCAGGATGCCTAGCTCTGGACATGTGCTCAATAATGAGTACTTTTTGTTGCTGATTCCACTGGCAATTTCTAAATGTTCTCATCTCAGACCCTTATTTCTTTAACTAAGGAGAAGGTCCATGTATTTTATTTCTCTAAGAAGTTAAATATTTATTTTGCCATTATATATATATTACATTCTTGAAAACACTGTGTTCTGGTGGTCAAAGTAAAGAGGCTCAGTCACTCAAATTCCACATTAGCTCTTTGCTAGTATTTCCCCTGGAAATGAAGAATGAAAGCTTTGTCCTTTTTATTTTTTATTTATTTTTTTATAAGGTTGATCTTTTTTTTAAAATTTTTTTTTAGTTGTTGATGGATCTTTATTTTATTCATTTATTATTTATATGTGGTGCTGAGGATCGAACCCAGCGCCTCACACATGCTAGGCAAGCACACTACCACTGAGCTACAGCCCCAGCCCTGTCCTTTTTATTTTTAATTAAAGAAAAAATAAGTATAAGTTTTTTTTTCCTTAATGCAGTTGACAGAAACTGGGAAGAACAGAAAGTATGAACAAACACTTCTTCCCTTACTGGCATTGCCAAACATCATGAAAGTTTCTATTCTCTTAGTCATCACCTATACGACCGATTTGAAGGCTTTTAATTCATTGGGAGCATAGTTTACTTTGGTAGTGCTATTGTTCTTTCTGCTGAACACCTGCTTTCAAAGTCATTAAACAAACAAACAAAAACGCTACCTGTTTTCCTTAGAAGAAATGTATGACTCTATTTTTGGATGTGCTGGATGAAAAAGGGCCATATCGGATCTGAGACTTTGTTAAAGAAGTTTTTAAGGGGCTGAGGTTGTAGCTCAGTGGCAGAGCACTTGCCTAGCATGCATGAGGCACTGGGTTTGATCCTCAGCATCACATAAAAATAAATAAAATAAAGGTATTGTGTCCATCTACAACTAAAACCAAAAAAAATTTAAAAAATAAGTTTTTATAATTAGAAGAATACAAGGTCCTTGGGAAGGATTAAAGATTTGCATCTGGAGAAGTATTAAAACGAATGTCTAGAAGCAGAAATCTATAGTCCTTGATACAACTGCAATCTGAACAAAGAATTTATACAAGGAAAAATAACAAATAAACCAGAAAATGACATGAGTGCAAACCTTTGAAAAGGTAAACACTGCTAAGCATAATAAAGATGCAGGTATTCATTCAAAGCCATCGAAACAGGATAAAAGCCGGGCGCAGTGGCTCAAGCCTGTAATCCCAGCATTTAAGGAGGCTGAGACAGGAGAATTGCAAGTTCAAAGCCAGCCTCAGCAACGGCAAGGTGCTAAGCAACTCAGTGAGACCCTGTCTCTACATAAAACACAAAATAGGGCTAGGGATGTGGCTTAGTGGGTGAGTGCCCCTGAGTTCAATCTCCAGTACCAAAAAAAAAAAAACAGGGTAAAAACATAATCAAATGCAATGTGAACCTTGATTATATTATCTGTGTATGTCTGTCTCTCTACTGGAGTGGGGATGAGGTAGCAGCTATGAAAGATATCCTTAGAGCAAATGTGGAAATTTCAATATACCTGTGGTGGATGCTGACACCTGGTGTCCCTCTACCAGGGACTCTCAACCACCAAGCCAACATACCAGCCTCTTTTTGTATTTTATTAGAGACAAGGTCTTACTAAGATACTTGCTAAATTGGTGAGTGTAGTTTTGAACTTGCAATTCTTCTGCCTCAGCTTCCCAGGCCCCTGGGACTACAGGCATGTACCACTGCACCTGGCAAGGCAATGACTTTCTCAGTAGGACTCCCAAAGCTCAGGAAATGATATCAAGAATAAATAAAGATGGGATGGCATCAAATTAAAAAGCTTCTTCAGTGGATGCTGATCCATAATTGGGGGGGGAGCATGGGAAGAATGGAGGAACTTTGGTCAAAGGGGAGGGAGGGGAAGAGAGGGGACCTGGGGACAGGAAAGATGGTGGAATGAGATGGACATCAGTGACATGTATGACTGCACATATGGTGTGTACAACCAGACTACATCCGGTTGTATATCATGTACAACCAGAGAAATGAAAGTTGTGCTGCATTTGTGTATAACGAATCAAAATGCATTCTGCTGTCATGAATACCTAATTAGAATAAATAAATTTTAAAAAAAGCTTCCTCATAGCAAAGGAAACAATGCAAGGAAAGAACCTATAGAATGGGAGAAAATCTTTGCTAGCTACTCTTCTGACAGAGGATTAATATCCAAAATATTTAAAGAACTCAAAAACTTAACACCAAGAAAATTTTAAAAATTAAAAAACAAACAACCCACTCAAAACCAAAACCGAAAAAAAAAAATCCCATCACTTCTCAAAGGAAGAAATATAAATGGTCAAGAAATATATGAAAAAATGTTCAACATCTTTAGCAATCAGGGAAATGCAAATCAAAACTACACTTAGACTTCCTCTCACTCCAGTTAGAATGGCGGCTATCAAGGATACAAACAATAGCAGATGCTGGAGAGAATGTGGAGAAAAAGGAACACATTTACAGTGTTGGTGGGATTGTAAGTTAGTACAACCATTATGGGAATCAATTGGAGGTTCATCAAAAGACTAGGAATTGAACTACCATATAACCCAGCTATACCACTCCTCAGTATTTATCATAAAAATTAAATTCAGAATATTATAGAGATACAAGCATACCTATGTTTATAATAGCAGAATTCACAATAGCCTAACTATGGAACCAGCTTAGGTATTCATTAATGAATTAATAAAGAAAATGTGATATATATATACATAAGAGTATATGGAGTTTTATACATAACAGTATATGGAGTTTTATTCTGCCATAAAGAAAAATGAAATTACGTCTTTGGCAGGAAAATGGATGGAAATAAACCAAACTGAAAAAGTCAAAGGTCATCACTGGGAGCGGTGGTGCATACCTGTAATCCCAGCGGCTTGGGAGGCTGAGACAGGAGGATTGCAAGTTCAAAGCCAGCCTCAGCAATGGTGAGGTGCTAAACAACTTGGTGAGAACCTGACTCTAAGTAAAATACAAAATAGAGTTGGGGATGTGGCTCAGTGGTTGAGTGCCCCTGAGTTCAATCCCTGGTACTCTTCACCTCCAAAAAAAGTCATATGTTTTCTCATATTTGGAAACTAGAGAGGAAAATGGAAAAGAAGTGGGGGGTGGGGCTCATGAAAATCGAAGGAAGGTCAATAGAGTGGACAAAAGGAACCAGGGGGAAGAAGGAGGGAAAGTAAAGGGGGAAATGCTGGGAAATGAAACTAGTAAAATTACATTATGTACATGGACAAATATATAACAATAAATCCCACTACTATGTATAATTATAATGCACAATGAAAATATGGAAAAAAATTCTTTCAGTATTTCTCCATTATCTCCCCTAAGATAAACTTCTAATTCCTTGACATGTTTCATAAGGGCTTTGTAACATGGGCCTGGCTCAGCTCTCTATCTCCATCTCCTGCCATTTGTACCTATACCCAGTGTATGATTCATTCTGAACAATTTAACAATTTCTTGAATATGTCATGATCTTCCTTAGCTCTCTCGCACCCAGCTCCCATAATGCTAGAGATTAAACCCAGGGCTTTGAGCATGCTAGGCAAGTGCTTTACCACAGACATACACTTTTAGTCCACTTCTTTAGCTTCTGAATCTAGGAACACTATGCCCAGAATGCCTTCCTCTTTCTCTGTATTGCTGACAAATTCCTACTCATACTTCAAGAAATTAGTTCAAATTTCACCTCCTCTAGGAAGGCTTCTCTGAACTCTCCAGGCAGTTAACTGGTTCTTTTTGTATCTTCACAGTATATCTCTTATAACATTTATCACATTATTGAAAATTATTGTTAACATGTCTGTCTTTCTCTAGAAGTGAAACCAAGAAGGCAGGGACTGGACCCTTTGCATCCCTAACATTCAGCACAATGACGCCACTGTACTTAATAAATGTCTGATAAATAGCCACTGCTTTTTAGCATTATAAACTTACCACAGCTGGTGAGGGAACGTGAATGCTTGGGACAGATCGAGGACGCACATGATTGGCCAAATGGCAAAGAACAACACCATCAGTTAGAGCTGCTCCAAGATCACAAGGCAGAGACACTTTTAGCCGGTACTCTATATGCTGATAGAACAGGAAAGCATGTAATACAGTAACTGAAGATTGATTAACACATAAGACATAATGGAGTTACAATGGAATATACTTAGTTGGAAATCAAGATAAAAAGGAGGGCTGGGGTTGTGGCTCAGTGACACAGCACTTTCCTCACACACGTGAGGCACTGTGTTCAATCCTCAGCACCACATAAAAATAAATAAAATAAAGATATTGAGTCCGTCTATAACTAAAAATATTTTTAAAAAAGATAAAAAGGAAATAAGGAGATCATATATGTATATATGGCAGCTAGGCCACAGTGGTGCAAGGTACGACAAATTCATGTACAATTTTCTGATTAAAAAAAAAAGACCGGATTCTCTTCCAATTCCAAAATAAAATAGCCAACCTCTTACCACATATAAGTAAGTGTGTACGTATATGTGTATATGCATATAACTTATTATTATAAGATTTCTTTATAACATGAAGCAGAAAGGAAATGAAAATAATTTCAAATGCATAGGGCTAAGATAACTCATCTCATTTTTTTTTTTTTTTTGGTAAAAAGTTGTAGCAAAATTCCTTTTACATTCATCACAAAACATACACAATGGATACTTACTAATTCTATGAACAAGTGATTATGGGATTATGTACTAAGGTAATATCACTGAAAAAGTGCAATACAAAGGTAATGTACACACTTTTCGTAGTTGGTCTATTAATTTTAGCTCTTCTTCTCTCTGTCTTGATATGGGATCTGCTGAATCAGTGGTAGGTGCAGAAGATGGGAGAAGAGGTGAAGCACGGCCTAGAAAAATATTAATATGTTAGACAGAAAAGTGATTGCCAGTGCTAAGAAAATACATCTGTCTGATGACAGTGTCCTTGCAAGGATATTATTTTCTGCTCTCTGAATTGAGTTTTTAAAACGTTTTATTATGGAAAGATTCAAATATACACAATAATGACAGAATAGTATAAAAAACTTGGAAATTTTCATTACCCATTTGGCTTAACTACTTTATTTGATTCCATCAAATTAAAAATGGTTTAATTGAAAAATGACACACAGAAAATTACACAAATAAGCCGGGCGAGGTGGCGCAAGCCTATAATCCCAGCACTTAGGGAGGCTGAGACAGGAGAATTGCGAGTTCAAAGCCAGCCTCAGCAACGGCGAGGTGCTAAGCAACTCATTGAGACCCTGTCTCTACATAAAGCACAAACTAGTGCTGGGGATATGGCTCAGTGGTCGAGTGCCCCTGAGTTCAATCCCTGGTACCAAAAAAGAAAAGAAAAAAAAAAGAAAATTACACAAATAGCAGAGATCAATAATTTTCCTCATGAAGTGAAACAATATTTTTATAGATATTAATTAGTAAATGAAACATTACCAATGCCCAAAAGCCCTCTTGGACTCTCTGCCCATCAGTTCCCAAAGGTTACCAGTATGTTGACTTCAAAAGCCATAGATTTGTTTTTCCCACTTTTAAACTTTCTATAAATTAAATCATATTGTATGCTTTTGTGTCTAGTTTCTTTGATTAACATGATGAGATTTATCCATGTTGCTGTATAGAGTTATTTGTTCATTTTCATTACCTTTATAGTATTCCAATGTGCAGATATACCACAATTTATTATCCATTCTATTGATGGACATTGCATTTGGGGCTATTATGAATAATACTGCTATGAATATTTTTGGACATATTTTTTAGTATACATGTGTGCATATTTCTCAAAATAAAATTGCTGGTCAACAGTTTATCAATACAGAAAAATGTGAAAAAGTGCATTGCAGGTGGGCATGGTGGCACACACCTATAATCCCAGTGACTCAGGAAGCTGAGGCAGGCGGGTCGCAAGTTTAGCCAGCCTCAGCAATTTAGTGAGACCTATCTCAGGTGGTGCATGCCTGTAATGCCAGTTACTCAGGAGGCAGGAGGGATTTCAAGTTCAAGGCCATCTTAGTACCCAAAAGCACCCCCTAAAACCAAAAGACACAAAAACACCTGCTTTTAGGTGATTCTAAGAAACTTCCTAATCAAAACAAATTTAAGCAAGATGCTCCAGATTTAATGTCAGTGAGATCATAGATATCTGCAGAGTTTAAAGCTTTTGGTATATACGTTTAAAAGATGTTACAGGTTAAATCTTTTCCAACCCCAACCCTGTCCTGCCCCACTTTTAAAAAATCACTATCACCTACCTTTATTTGTTTCTGCCCTGACAGCTGCTCGGAAAAGGAAACTTTCAGGGCGCGGGGGCTGATTTTTCTGGATAGCAGCAGGAAAAGAATATGCAGGGGAATGATGAACTAAATCGATATGGAGAAGCAAAATGAAATGAAAGGAGATGGAAAGCATATTAAATAGAATGTAGATTTACATGTAATAATAACAGAAGTTAAATAAGTAGTGCATAAAGAAAAAAAATCAAATATGGCAATGATATAAAATATTTTTTTTTTCCTTTTGGTACTTGGGATTAAACCAAGGCATACTCTATCACTAAGCTACTTCACCAGCTCTTTTTATTTATTTTTTAATTTCAAGACAGGATCTCAAAAAATTGCTGAGGTTGACTTGGTACTTGAGATCCTCCTGCCTCAGCCTTCTGAGTTGCTGGCATTACATGGTGTACCACCATGCCTGTTAAAAATGCTGTTCATTAATGAAAATTCTGGCCTAAAAAAGTAATCTTTAGAGTAGGGAGGCTCCTTCTACGGGTTTTTAATTCTTATGTTATTTTTGGTATATCAATAAATACAGAATAAATGCTAATATACTGAACATACCCTCTTGCAAATCTGTAGCCCTGCTGGCTCATGCTCCTTTGTTCTCATCAAAATGGCTAAGTAGCTGAGTAACCAGTTTAGTTAAAAAGTGGGAAATTGCCGGGTGTGGTGGCACACACTTGTAATCATAGCAGCTCAGGAGGCTGCAACAGGAGAATTGAGAGTTAAAAGCCACCAAGACTCTGTCTCTAAAATACAAAATGGGGCTGAGGATGTGGCTCAGTGGTTGAGTGCCCCTGAGTTCAATTCCTGGTACCAAAAAGGGGGGAGGGGTGTTTAGAAAGTTTTCAATTTGTGTTTGATTTCTATCTCAGAAAAAGAAGTCATAGTTTTCTACTTGATCAACTTGATCAAGAAAATTCTGGTAAAGAATTATAATTTTGATATGTTTAATTGCACTTTTGTGTCTATTACCTGTTTCTGTTGTAGGCGAACTTGTTATGACAGATCTGTCATCACTCTGTGGAGAAAGATAAAGCAATAATTATTATTCAAGAAGACAGACTTTCCATATTTATGTTAACTTTGGGACTATATGAGGGAAAAAAATCCAACTTTCCTTCAAATTTAAGTCTAGAAATGTAAGTTTGGTGAAAATAATTAATTTTGTACATTGTTTAAAAAGTTTTTTAGTTGTAGATGGACACAATACTTTTACTTTATTTATTTTTTATATGGTGCTGAGGATCAAACCTAGTGCTTCACACATGCTAGGCAAGTGCTCTGCCACTGAGCTACAACCCCAGCCCTGTACATTATTTTTTAAAGACAAACTTTTTGTGTTTATTAAAGTATTCTCTAAAAATAACAGGCCTTTCCAAAGACAGAGAAATGATCATTATTAAGGTATAAAATATATAGGAAAGAACAAAATTTTATTTTATTTATTTATTTTTTTAAATATTTATTTATTTATTTATTAGTTTTAGGTGGACACAATAGCTTTATTTTATTTTTATGTGGTGCTGAGGATTGAACCCAGTGCCTCATGCGTGCTAGGCGAGCACGCTACCACTGCGCCACAATCCCAGCCCCCAAAATTTTATTTTTTAATAGCAATTCTCTGGAATAATTTCTAAAGTATTTTTCTTTTGGAAAACAGTGATATAGGTTTCTTCATTTCCATCCAAAAAATATGTTTAAGAGATGATGTCTTTTCTAGAATAGTATTTTATTTCAAGATGATTTCAATTCATTGATGAACAGAACTGTAAAAAAGGAGGAGGAACTAGCTAAAATGGTGTAAAGTTTACCTATAAAAAGGAAAATGTGATTAAGCTAAGCTAAAAAACGTGTTCAATGGCTAGGTTAAAGATGTTGAAGGCTTGATGGGGAGCACAATCAAGAAGTCTTGACATCTAATTAAATTTAAGCATATAACTTTATGGTATGATAACTAAGATATTTTTAAACCAAAATGACTTTAAAACTAACACATACATACATATCTGCTCCCCCCCACCCTGCCCTAGGCTTCAATAGTTTCAGAAATCTCATATCTGTAGTTGAAGTTGGGTCAGATGAAATAAACAATGATATAATTTTAATTGCAAACAACAATGATAAGGAAAGAGCCATGCAGTTGAGAATACTCTTGGACAGATCTAGAGACAATTTTCGGGTAATGATTCCTTAGTTTGGTACTTATGGGCTGAGAGTCAAGATTTGAAAGTTGAGATTTAAAAAGTAAGCCGCGCTTGCTGGGCTTGCCAGGCATGATGGCACACCCATAATCTCAGTGATCTGGGAGGCTGAGGCAGTAAGATTCCAAGTTTGAGGCCAGCCTCAGCAACTTAGCAAGACCTTATCTCAAAAAAAAAGTAGAAGGGGAGGCTGGGGATATGGCTCAGTTGTTAAGTGCCTCTGGGTTCAATCCCTGGTACAAACAACAACAACAACAACAACAACAAAACAGTAAGCTGTGCTCTTGAGTAAGGCCATGGGTTATGTTTCCAATGAAAGAGACATGTTCACCAAGATTATAGATGCATATAATCTAAATTTTACGTGTTGAGAAAAAATGGAAACAAATTTAATTTAAAACAAGAGTAATAGGAACTAGTAAAAAGGAATCCACAGGCAAATGAGGCAAAAGTTGGGTATTTTAGATGGAAACAAGACTACTGTTATTTTCCAAGATATGAACTAGGAAGAAGAAAGTTAGCTAAATGAAGACCTGCTGAAGTACCACCGGTACAAGTAGAAAAACATTTAAAAGTACAAGTTATTCTAGACATGGAGGAAAAAAAATTTTTTTTAAATTTAAAAGAATTAATCATAGGCCAGAGACTAGGAATTTAAGCATATTAAGGAATAAAATGAGAAAGGTAGTAGGCAGCTTTATTAGATGGGAAGGAAGAGCCAAAACAAATGATGCTGAATGGCAGCAAATGTTCTTTACTTCCAGAAACAGCAACAGATACCATGCAACACACCTGGAAGTGAGGGAAACTAAAGCCAGAAGGCAAGAAACTGGTAAAATGATTACTTTTAAAATGTACTTTTATTGAAACTATAAATCTAAGTAATTTGCATTTTAGGGCACTAAAATAATTAGTAGAAATCACATTGGGATCATTAATTGTATTTGGGAATTCTTGGAGAACTAGAGAGAAAACAGAAAGATTATGAAATAATCTCAGAAACTGACATGAACTCAAATTTTAAGCCTGGCTAAGAAACAACAACAAAAAGTTATGCCTAAATCTAGTATATAACTGCTGTAAAGGTAAAAATAAAGAATAAATCTTTTAAAACTACTAATTTGACAGTCTAGCAGGCTTGTAGAAGCAAAGTCATACTTATCTCTATCTTAAATCCAGTAAATTTTTAGATTTAATTTCACAGGATAGTCACTTTTATAGAAAAAATATAGTTTGATCATGCAACTTTTGGCACATTTATATTTGGCCTTTATCAGCTATGACTCGGATTAAAAGTACCAATGCCATAAGGAATCCCTTGAGTACAATGAATTAACTTCTTTTTTTGTTTTGTTTTGTTTTGTTTTCTGATACTAGAGATTGAACTCAGGGGAACTCAACCATTGAGCCACATCCCCAGCCCTATTTTGTGTTTATGCAGAGTCAGGGTCTCACTGAGTTGCTTAGCGCCTCACCATTGCTGAGGCAGGCTTTGAACTCCTGATTCTCCTGTCTCAGCCTCCCAAAGTGCTGGGATTACAGACGTGTGCCACCGTGCCTGGCTGAATTAACTTCTTTCTTACACATGTAAAATGGTTATGTAACTTCCTTGAGAGAACTATGCAAAGAAAAAAAGTTACCAGAATAACTTTCTGTTGTACAAATAAGGAACTCAACTGAGAATAATTGGAAAAAATGTTAACATGGAAAATAATTTAGGTAGAGTTTTTTTCAGGAGTCATGCAGAGAAGTCAACAGTGGTAAATAATAGCTTTCAAATATAAAGAGTCTTACATAAAGATTGCTGAACAACTGGAAAAAAGAAATCAGTATGAGCCACAGCAGAACAGATATATTAGTCAAAGAGAGGATCTTCTTGACAGTGAGAAGTTTTAGTAAGTTCTCATGTATCCTAAAATAAAAGTACAATTACCATTCTCAGAGGCCTTCAAAAAATAAAATACTACAAGCTCTAAATTTTTAGAATTTAGAGCAAATTTTTCTAAAAGGTGGAATTTATCATCTAATATTACTGTTGACATAAAGCAAGGGTTGGCAATTTTTTTCTTAAATGGCCAAAGTAAATATTTTAGGCTTGCAGGTTGTTACGATCTCTGTCACGACTATTCCAACTCTGCTGTTTACTGCAAAAGGACACACAGACAATACATAAACAAAGGGGAATGGCTGTGTAATCAATAAAATTTTTTTTTTTGGTACCAGGGATTAACCTGGGACTCTAACCACTCAGCAACACCCTCAGCACTTTTTATATTTTATTTTGAGACAGGGTCTCAGTAAGTTGCTTATTGAGAGAACCAACTCAACTTCACTAAGTTGCTGAGGCTGGCTTTGAACTCATGATTCTCCTGCCTCAGCCTCCTGAATTGGGATTACAGGTGTGTGCCACCACACCTGGCAACAATTTATTGACTTCTGCAGCAAGTTTGGGCAGTGATAATTTTACAGACTGGGACTTATTATTTTATATGCAAATCTGACAACAGGGTTACTAGATATCATATATTCATCAAAGTAAAATAACTCATGGCAAAAAATAACTTTTGATAAGAAAACAATGACATTTCAAGCAGAATCTGAATATAAAGAATTAATGTAGGCGGGGCTGGGATTGTGGCTCAGTGGTAAAGCGCTTGCCTTGCATGCGTGAGGCACTGGGTTTGATCCTCAGCACCACATAAAAATAAATAAATAAAGATATTGTGTCCATCTACAACTAAAAAAAAAATTAAAAAAAAAAGAATTAATGTAGGCTCTATGATTATTTCTGGCATGACAAAAAATTATTTCTGGTATTTCAAGTGAAATCAGTACAAAGCTCAAATAGTTTCATAAGCTTAGGTATATTTAATGCAATCCTAGATTTCAGATTATTATCACCAATCTATTGGATAAATATTTAAGACCTACCTTGTGCACTCCCTCCCAAATTTCCTGGTGAATTAATTTAACAAGAGATACCTTAAGAGGTGTGAAGGCAGAAGAATGAGGCAGGGTAGCAGCACAGCCCACTTGATTCAACCCTGACAGCGACTAAATTTCAAAAAGAGGAAGAGAAGAAACAGAAGGCAGCATTTATTTTAGCTAAATGCCAGCTAAGCAGGTCTGATCAGGAAAAGGAAAAGTCACTGACAAACTTTTCAAATGCTTTACCAAGGTATTAATAAGTTTGAAGGAGAATATTTTTGGAGAAAACCTCTATCATTTATACAACATAGGTTTTCCACCTGTATAATTCAGGATAATACCATATTAATGAAGAAACAAGAGGCATGAGTTAATAAAAATGATTTTACACAGAAATAAAATGAGGAACATCAATATTTTTAGCAAACTAGTTTTTGAGTCCTCTGCTGTTCCTATTCCAGTCAAGGAGCTCATTTTAACTGAGCAGAACTGGCATTAATCAGAATAATATATTTTCAGTATTAATCCAAATTAGATTTATTATAACCCAATTTAAGGCTCTGATGTGAGAACACAGGACATGACAATTCTGCATCACACCTTAAGGATAAACCAGCATTTCATTTCTGCCTCTGTGAAATTCCAAATGACCCATAAGAGGGTAGGGAAGAACACACCTACCCCATTTTTAATCTTTTATCTTTCACCAGCCAACATACAACTAGTTTAAGTGTATTACAGATATCATTAGAAATACTGTTAGAACCTACTGTCTATATATGATTATTACTCAACATTTGAAATTAAAATAAAAAAGAAGCCATTATACAGAATTTTGATTATAGGTAAGATGGTCAAGATATGAAATTTTTTCTTTTGCCACATGGAAAATAAAAATCAGAAAAGATTTCAGAAAGGTATTGAGTACGATTTTATCTATTATGACAACAAAATGTCAAAAGCGTAAAGATATTAACATTTTTATAAATTAAATAATAAAAAAATTTAAACTAGTGATAAGTCATGGGATAAATGAACAAGAACATAGGTGGGCATTTATTTATTTATTTTGGTACTGGGGATTGAACCCAGGGGCACTTAACCACTGAGCCACATCCCCAGCCCATTTTTGTATTTTATTTTGAGACAGAGTCTTGCTGAGTTGCCTGGGGCCTCGCTAAGTTGCTAAGGCTGGCTTTGGACTTGAGATCCTCCTGTCTCAGCCTCCCTTGTGTTACCATGTCCAGCATAGGTGGGCATTTATGTGTGTATTCAATAAAATAAACTTTTTTTTTTTTTTTTTTTTTGAGATGTGGTCTTGCTCTGCTGCCCAGGCTGGTCTTAAATTGTGGGATCATGTGATCTGCCTGCCTCAGCCACCTAAGTAGCTCTGACTATAGGCAGGCAACACTATGCCTGATTACAACTATATTTTTAATGAAAATTAATAGAAAAGAGTATATATTTTTTATTTTGACAAAAAAGCACGTAAAAAATAATGTATTTCTGTAACAAAATCTATGTTAACACAGAAACAAGTATTGTGCCAAAGAATAAGACCATGACAATGGTAAGACATTGTGTGTGTTTCATCTGTTCAGATTTCCTAGAATTCCTTTTAATTAAATGTTTTGGAACTATGGTCAAACTCAGACATAAAAAGTCTACAAGCCACTGGGTGCAGTGGTATAATCCTAGCTAATCAAAAGCCTGAGGCAGGAGGATTGCAATTTTGGGGCCAGCCTCATCTTGCACTTCAGTGAGGCCCTGTATCAAAATAAAAATATGAAGGGGTAGGGAATGCAGCTCAGTGGCAAAGTGCCCCTGTGTCTCACCTCCCCAGTACAGGGGAGAAATAAAGGTTAAAAGCTCTTATGTAGACAAAGAAGGAAAGAAAAGGTGAGGAAGCAAAAGAAAATGAAAGAAACCTAGAAACTCTCATAATGAAACTGAATACAGATGAGAGCAACAGGCACTTGAGATGCAGCCTTAAAAGAATATTAGTGTAGGGGCTGGGATTGTGGCTCAGCGGTAGAGCGCTTGCCTCGCATGCGTGAGGCCCTGGGTTCAATCCTCAGCACCACATACAAAGCAATAAAATAAAGACATTGTGTCCATCTATAACTAAAAAAAATATTAAAAAAAAAAAAAAAAAAAGAATATTAGTGTAACTGGCATTAAATGTTACTAATACTTATTTCAAATTCTAAATTACAATGTCTTTAAATCAAATTCAACCTTTTCCTCATTGTATCATCAGACCTATTCATGACAAAACAATTTAACGAGCAATTACTAGATATATAACATTTATGTGTTCATTTAGTAAATATTTATTGAACACCTAATATATTGCCAGGGTAAATATGACAGAGAATATCCTTGGGCCCATGAAGCTTACAGTCTGGCAGTCCAATAGGGGAAATATATTAAACAAAAAAACATGCAAATGAAAGTATTATAAAGAAAAAAATGACAGTGAAGACATAAATTTGATTTGAGGAAAGGAAGTAACAAAGCTATTTTGAAAATGAGACATTTAAACAGATACCTGATTAACTGGGAGGAATCAATCAAAGGGTATATGCAGGGAGGGAGAGGCACTCTGGTAGAGGGAGAGAGAACGGCATTTGCAAAGGTCCTCAGGTAGGAAAGGGCTTACCATATCTGTAAAGCTGGTAAAAATTCTAGCATAGAGTGAGCCCAGATATGAGCCTGGAGAGGCAGGCAGTAGCCAGAGCACAAAAGCTTTGAGTCCGTGTTAAGAGGTTTGAACTTCAAGAGCAATTTAACGTCTTTGAAGAATAATTTTGAGAATATCAAAACTATATAACTTAAAATATGACTTAAGAGAAATGATTTAAAATATGACTTTTTGCACAGTGTTGGCTGGATAGTATTTGGCATTGTAGAAACATGAAATTTGTTTTTAAAGGCCACTTACACATACAAAGTCAATATGGTTCTCAACGTAAATGTTCTACCTTTCAGACATGCATACTAATAACTACATACAAGTATGTATGTTTTGACAAATGGTTGAAGGATGTTTCATATTTCATGCTAAGGAGATTTTGCTGTTTTTTTTTTCTTCAATTTCTGCTTTTTCCTTCGAAAAAACTATTGAGCACTCAGACTTATATCACTTACAATACGTGTTATTAAATCTCATCTTCAGTTCCTAAACTGTTTTCAGTTATAGTGTGGGAGGCAATACAACAGGACATTTATTGCAGGTCTTGAGTGAGTCAGATCTAGTTTCAAACCTAGCTTTGCACTTATTAGCCATGTGACCTTGGGAAGAACATATTTTGGACAAAATATTCTGTGTCTCAGTAATCATGAAATGGTACTAAGTTTAACCTTAACTCTTACGGTTGCTATGAAAATTGAATGAGATAATTTTGTGTGCAGATCATCAGCAGTCCTATCTTTCCATATTAATTTAAATTAATTTTACTTCTCATGCCAATTAACTTCCACTAAAACTCCAGAGACTGTTGATTGTATTCATTTGTAAGACTGCCCAGTTAGAATGTGCTTTATCCACCTCAAAGGAAATGAAGATTTCAGAATACATACAAAATTTAACAAACTATGGAAATTTATGTAGTAGGAGTCTCACCTTAAAAGCATGCAATTTATAGAGTGTGCACAATGGCAGCAGTTTCTAGCGCATATGACAGGACTTGCTATAGATACTAGCCTTTGGAACTGCTAGTTTTTAATACTATTATAAAATAACATAAAACATGATTGGAAAAGCAATCTATAAATGGTTAGAATTCTCTTGCAAAGATGATCAGTAGATAGCATTCTAGTTAATGTTTTTCTGAGTTTAAAAAATGGTCATGGAGGGATAATCTTGAGATGTAAGTATTTAAAACCTAAGTCTGGGATTTTTAGTAGCTTAAAATACATAAAAAATAGGATACCAAACATTGTTACATAATTAGTATCACAGATTAAGGGACTTCATTTAACATATAGGTGACTCAAGAGCCAAATTCATGATTAATAAAGTGTACCTGGAATTAGAAAAGACATTTTAAAAAACCTAATACAAAGTTAATATGGTTCTCAATGTGAATGTTTTACCTTGGGAAGCACTGACAAAGACATGTGAATGACAGCTGCAGAACTCTGGAACACTGGGTAAATCACAAATGGTAAAGCAGTGAAATAGTTCTAGCTGTTTATAAAACATTTAGTAATGATGCTCATCATGTTTTATGGTATTTAGATAATTTGAGTGAAAAGCACAATACCTATTCTTCAATATCTAGAAATAGCAACATAAAACTCCATTTTGCATAAACTCTTACCACTAACAAGGCACTATCATCAGTGTGCTGAGACCTTCTGGATGGGAAGGGACACTGGAGATGTGGAGAAAAATGAATCAAGTCAAAAACAAACTACGCACACAAGTGATGTATTTCAAAAATTACACACACAAGGAAAGAGACATAACTCACTTTTGAAGATGCTGACATATGGGACTATGCTCACAATCACTTGGAATTCATATACAATAGCCAATAAGTGGATTTTGAGTACTAATATTCTTCCAAAGAGTTTAAGCAACTTCAAATATGATCTTACTGCCCAAAAAACCTTCTAAAGAGGGAACAGAGATTATTCTGTTCACAGAAGAGAAAGCTGAAGTATAGATGCAGAAATTACATAAAGAATTTGCAGTTATTTAGTGAGCCAGTGGCAAATTAAAAAATAAATCCAACAGACATGATTTCTGGTGTATACATCTCTTCATTACCTTTCTCTGCAAATAAGGTACAAACAATTTAAACCTATACTTTTTTTTTGGTGAAGCTTTAGTTGCACTGTTAGGGGATGATGCCCCTAACAGGGATGAGGGAGGGTAAGAAATTTCTAGAGGGATATGTATGCAGATGAATATACATAAAATTCTGACCTAGAAATTCTGATAAACTCCCTAGTCTGTATTGTCTTTTTAAGTAGAATTTTGTGATGGAAAAAAGAAAAAAGATAATATTTTGATCACTGAAGGCATGAAAATCACATTCAAAATCTTTCACCCACTATAAAAATAATAAATTCCCCCCCAAAATTAATTACATAGACTTACCTCACCATCTATGGGGTGTTGTTGCTTTTGTGGACTTTGTGATGCTTTTTGCTACATGCCCCAAAGCCCCACAAAAAAAGAAAGTTGGTCAGAATCTGGAACACATTTTTGAAATGATAAACTGTATTTACTAAAACAATCACATTAATTTCCTTATTTCTTACATATATCACTTTTCTAGCTTTACTAATTAAGATGTTGCATCCTGCCTTAAATATTTTACAATTTAAATGAAGAAAAACTGTGCCATATTTCTACACTATTTAAAATTTTTTAAAAATTTTAGAACTTTATGTATACCTATGTATACATTCACAGAGTATTATGTGTCATTGTATTCTTTCAATATTCTCTCAGTATGAACTCATTTCTTCTTCTCTGATGACTTTAAACATCATACTGATGCTGGCAACTTGAGCTTTCTATTAGTCAAGTCTCAGACATTTTCAATTGCTTATTCAAACTCTTCTTGGGAACTCACTGTCACTGCATTATCAACATATGCAAAAACAAATCCACAACTTCCCACACCTATGTCACCCCAATTTGTTCATTTCTGTTATTATCACAAATAATAATAACATCTGTGTAGTCAGTGTTTTACAATGTGTGGTTTTTTTTAAAATTTTTTTTAGTTGTAGATGGACACAATGTCTTTATTTATTTTATGTGGTGCTGAGGATCGAACCCAGGGCCTCACGCATGCGAGGCAAGCGCTCTACCACTGAGCTACAATCCCAGCCCCTTACAATGTGTTCTTTACACAGTTTCTCAAGTGACTTCTTATTCTGTGAAATGAACAAAATTTAGAGATGAGAAAACTGAGCAAAGAGCTTATGGGACAAGTACGAATTTACACCTTTCTTCAAATCCTACATACTCCCCACATGCTAGATTCCCAATGAAACCTTTCATTTATTCTCAAAACTTTGCTTTGGAACTTTCTTTTCTTCATTCATCTTCATGATTTATTCATTTGTCACTACATATCTATTGTGCAAAGTATAAAAATGCTTCTTTGGAAATGCCTCTTGATAGAATCCACTGGAGTGCTGTGTGTAATCCAGCTACTTGTGAGGCTGAGGCAGGAGGATGGCAAGTTCAAGGCCAGCCTAGGCAATTTAGCAAGATTCTGCCTCAAAATAAAAAATGGGAATGTAGCTCAGTGGTAGAGTGCCCCTGGGTTCAACACTCTCTACTGGAAAAAAATCCACTGTAGTGGAGTATTAAATATTAGGTATATCTATCATAATTCTGAAATAGTTAACAGTTAATAATTAAATATTGTAAGAAACAAAAGGCACAGAAGAAAAGTTCAATAACTTTCCAAAAGTCAAGCACATAGAAAGGGCAAGATTGGATTCAAATTCACATATTTCTGATATTAGGTATATCTATCATAATTCTGAAATAGTTAACAGTTAATAATTAAATATTGTAAGAAACAAAAGGCACAGAAGAAAAGTTCAATAACTTTCCAAAAGTCAAGCACATAGAAAGGGCAAGATTGGATTCAAATTCACATATTTCTGATTCTAAACTTATGCTGCTGTGTAACACTGCCAACCCTCTGTCATCCTAGAAATCTTCTAGTTTATGCCTTCACTTTGCACCACTTTCTTTTTTTTTTTTTAAATATCTTTCTAGTTGTAGATGGACACAATGTCTTTATTTTATTGCTTTGTATGTGGTGCTGAGGATCGAACCCAGGGCCCCACGCATGCGAGGCAAGCGCTCTACCACTGAGCTATGACCCCAGCCCTGCACCACTTTCTTGATTAATGTAATTACTATTTAATTTTCTTCCTTCTCTTTCCTCCTAACCTGTTCTAACATGAGTAGACTAGTTTTTTAGAAGTATTTACCTTTTTTGCTTTTCTCCTACTTAAGAACTTAAAATTGTTCTCCTCTGCCTAACAGATTATGATCAAATCTGACATTTAATTATGACTGTCTGTAGTGTGATTATTTATCTCTCATTAGCTATGTAACTTCTACAACAGGCAATGATAAAATTGAGTAAATTTATGTAAAATGCATAGAGTAGCACCTAGAATATAGTAAGTGTTAGCAATTATCAATTACTGAGAGGCAGTACAGCATTGTGGTCAAAGTAGGGTCTGGAGCCAGCCTGCCTTACTAGCATCCTTGCTCTGTGGCTTACTAGCTGAGTATTTAATCTTAGGCAAATTGTTATCCTCCCTGAGCATAAAAATATACTAGTACCTATCTTATTAGACTACTGGGAATACTAAATGAGTTAATATATGAAGTGTTTGAAAAAGTATGTAGGGTATATAGTAACGATTCAGCAAATTTAGGAAGTATCAGTATCATCTTTTCCATCTCACCAATACAGTTTTTCTATTAGTCTTCAATAAGAACTCTAACCAAGCTGGTACTTTCCTTAAGTGCCATTTTTATTGTTGTTTTGGTACTAGAGATTGAACTCAGGGGCACTTTATAACTCATCTATATCCCAGCCCTTTTTATTTTGAGACAGGGTCTCACTAAGTTGCCCAGGCTGGCCTTAAACTTGCAATCCTTTTGCTTCAGCCTGTCAGCCTCCCAAGTAGCTGGAGTTATTACAGGTACATGCCACCACACCTGGCAAGTGCCATTGTTTTAAATGTATAATTTAATAAAGCTCATTTCTAGCTCATGACCTATTTATAAATTCTTGCAACACAGAATGAACTTATATTTAGACCATCATCTATTCTTTTCTTCCTGGTTGTATCTTACCTACCCATTCATTCTTTAGGATCCCCTGTCACTTTTTGAGATCAATTCTGATACTTGTTTTCTAAATTCTCCTTTGTCTTTGATATAAAATTAGCACTTTTTAAAAAAATGTTTATTTTTTAGTTGTAGGTGACAGAATATTTTATTTTTATGTGGTGCTGAGGATTGAACCCAGTGCCTTATGCGTGCTAGGCGAGCACGCTACCACTGCGCCATAATCCCAGCCTCTAAAACTAGCACTTTTTATTATAAGCTATCTTATTTTTTGTTTTATGTATTTTCTATTTTTCCCTAATAAGATCTAAACCGTGTCTGGTGGGCAGAACTTGTAATGTTAAGCATCATTATATTGCTTATACATAACAGCACTCTATATAGGTCTATCACCAAGTCAATGAATGGACAAATGAATAAGTTTGGCTTTAGGAAATCTAGATTTGCCTTCTGACTATGAAAATGAATCAAATGTATATAATTACACTGCTTAATTTCCCTAGACCTGCAGATTCCTTGTTTGTGAAACATGATGAATACACCCATCTTCTCCATTATAAACATTAAATAAACCAGGGCTGCGGTTGTGGCTTAGTGGTAGAGTGCTTGCCTGGCACATGTGAGGCACTGGGTTCAATGCTCAGCATCACATAGAAATAAATAAATAGACTGATAAAGAATTTTGATTATTTTTATATATTTTTTAAAAATATTTATTTTTTAGTTGTAGGTGGACAGGATATCTTTATTTTTATGTGGTGCTGAGGATCGAACCCAGTGCCTCCCGCGTGCTAGGCGAGCACGCTACCACTGCGCCATAACCCCAGCCCCGAATTTTGATTAGTTTTTAAAGGACTATATTAAAAAGTTTTTATTTGGTAATAAATCAAGTAGGGACTTGGCTCAACAAATTGGCTCAACAAGTTAGGAGAAACAGTGTGTGGGTAACAGCTTGGGCAAAAATATAATGATAGAGGGGAAAAAATTGGCTCAACAAGTTAGGAGAAACAGTGTGTGGGTAACAGCTTGGGCAAAAATATAATGATAGAGGGTAAAGGAGATCATCATAAAATGGTGATAAGCATAACAATACTTTTAGCTAAGTACATTTTTAGAGTCTTCAATAAGAACTCTAACCAAGCTGGTACTTTCCTTAAGTGCCATTTTTAGTGTTGTTTTGGTACTAGAGATTGAACTCAGGGGCACTCAACCACTCAGGAAAAGGCACAAAAGGAAGAAACATCTCGGCAGATAGAAGGGAAAGAAGGACTAAGAGATGATGAAATTAGTTGAGGTAACTTTTCAGAGCTCTATAAAGTTCTATTTTGGAAGAATATTAATTTTATTGTTTTGCCATTGATCAAACTATATGCCTTCTTCTCATTATTATTATTATTTTGGTACTGGGAATTGAACCCAGGGGCACTCAACCACTGAGCTACATCACCAGACTTTTTTATATTTTATTTAGAGACAGGGTCTCTCACTAAGTTACATAGGTCCTCGCTAACTTGCTGAGGCTGGTTTTGAACTCCTGATCTTCCTGTCTTAGTTCCCCAGCCACTGGGATTACAAGTGTGCACCACGGCACGTGGGTATCTGCCTTAATTTTGATAGCAAATATCAGGCATTGGAACTTGTTAGATGAAGAAGAATCAGGTGAGAAAAGAGCTAAAGATCATCATTATGGGCTTGTTATATTTTTGGGGAAAAAAAGCAAGATTATCATGTTAAACAGTGTAATAGATGAGCACAGTACTTAAAAAGGTGGTCTTAGGTTAAACTTATCAAACAAAGGAAAGAAAGCTTTTAGAAGATAAGAGTAATTCATTTATTTAACAAATATCTATTGAATTTTTCTGTGGGTTCAGAATGGCTACGTTTTAGGGATATATCAGCTAAGTAAAAAAGACATGGTTCTTTTCTTTGTGGAGTTTGAAGAAAAACGGGAGAGACATATATTGAGCCTACACAATTACAAACAATTAATTATGAAGAAAAATTACAAAGCATTTCAGAATGAAAAGATACATCATACAAACAAAACAATGTGATCAAAATTCATATGCTACAATAGAGGCTACAAAATGTTAAGAAAAGAAACATTAACTGGGGTTAACTGAGTGGGTGTGGAGAAGAAAGGGAAAGAAAGAATCACAGATGATTATAAAGGGCTGGTGCTATAGCTCAGTGGTAAAAAGCTTGCTTAGCATCTGTGAGACACTGGGTTTAGTTTGATCCTTAGCACTACATAAAAATAAATAAAATAAAGGCATTCTGTCCATGTACAAGCACAAAAAATAAATAAATACTTAAAAAAATTGACAGTCTCCACAGAACAAATAAGCACTTACTTCTAAGTAACTTTAAGAGTATAAGTCAATAAATTCAAATGACTCACCTTGACAAAGTCCAGGACAGCATCTCTCTGAATCTGCTTAGTCCGTATTTTCTCCTCTTCATACTGCAGAGCAGCAAGTTGTGCTTCTCTCCTAGTGCGCTCTACTAATTGTTCTCTTCTCCGATGAAGTTCCAAGTCTGTGTGTAACAGCTGCAACAAAGGCATTATTTTGTACATGCAAGTGAGGATAAGAATCAACTTATCAAGATTCTCTATTAATATAGACAACTAATGTTAACCCAAGTAAGTTGGCAGTCATCTAGCATTTTTTTCAATGTGTTTATTCCTACTCTTTTCCATCTTTGCACTGTTCTTATACCTATTATAAAGCTATCCTTGTAGGTAAAGATTCATTTTCTTTCTGGTGTCTGAAAACAGCAAATACCATATGCATTTTGTATTATCTGATCAAGAAGACAAGTAGTAGAGTTTATAAATATCTGGTAATTAACGGCAATTTAATGACTGCTGCAGGTTTGGCTACAAGTCCAACATGTTATCCATTGTGTCACAGAGTCATTTACTTTAATGGCAATTTAAGTACTTAGAAAACCATCTTAGTTTTTTAAAAAGCAAAGTTGAAACAGCAAAAATAAATAAATCTGCTAATAATTACCTGATTGTGACTTGGTGATAGTGATAAGTGAGAAGATGGCTCAGTTGGAACCCTGATCCAAAAAAAGAAAAGGAGAAATTCTTTAATATCAAGACACACAGACACATAAGGGACAAGTAAAATGTTTGTTATTACTGTATATTTCTGTTATTCAATAGGGAAGCTGTTTAGGCAGAACTGAAAGAGTAACTGCATTTTGTAAACTTGAGCCTAAGTCATTAAATTTAACCACAGTAATCCTTGATGTCTCCAACTCACATTTCATGTGATGATATTACTGATCATTCTATACCTAGTTAACAACTGTCGGTGTCACACAATACTGACATACAGTTAGCTGAGATCACTTTTCAAATGGTATCATTTCTTTATGACATACGTAACTATTATCTTCTTTCCTCCTACATTTGAAACAAGATACATGTAAATTGAGATCCTTATATATACAAAGCCACTTTATCAACAGAAGTCTGGAATACTACAAAACCTGTACTTGTAAAACACTCCTATGCTTATTTTCAACTGATAAAGCAATTTTAATAACAAAAATAAAGATTCTATTGATTTATTCTTAAGAAAAAGATTAAGCCCTATTTGATGCTTAAAAATAATAAGTACTATCTGCTTTTCAGTGTTATTAATGTTAATTATTATACATTGGTATTTACCTTTTTCCTGAACCAGAGTTAGTGTTTTAAGTCTCTAATTCATTTTTGTGCCTGAAACTAAAAATGTTAGAGTAGTGACTTTCTGACATTTAGTACATGAAATCTGAAATGACTGTTAGTCTGTCAGGGTGATTTAAATGCACTGAAATCAGTGTGCTATAAAGGAAATAAAAACAAATCCCAAAAGCACTAATAGTTCTCATTACTCCTGTGATGGCTGTGAAAAGTTAAAGATGGAGGCAAAGTGGGAAGCCTGGCACATGCAAGAATAAGTGGTAGTAAGGAAGACGTCTGAATCGGAGAATGATAGTTCTTCCACACCAGTCACCAGGTGGTAATGTTGGGCCATTACAACTCTGTTACTCCTCAGTGTTGCCATGATCTTCATGTTGCATGACTTTTTCAAATACAAGCATGTTCCCCAATAGGAGCATCACTAACTTTTCAAATAAGATCATTTTTTTCTTTTGTAAAATATTGCCTTGTATTATAGGTAGTTTAGCCTCAAGGCCTGCCAGTATCACCTGCAGCTCATTTTGGCAACCAAGTCTCACAATACATAAACACATTTTCAGGTATCCTCTTGGGAGTGGTGCTATATATTCTGTTGAGAAACACTGGTCTGTCTTATAGTTTTCTGAGTTTTAAAAATATATAAGAGAACTGCCAGGCATGGTGGTGCATACCTGTAATCCCAGTGGCTCGGGAGGCTAAGGCAGGAGGACTGTGAGTTCAAAGCTAGCCTCAGCAAAAGTGAGGTACTAAGCAACTCAGTGAGACCCTGTCTCTAAATAAAATACAAAATAGGACTGGGGATGTGGCTCAGCGGTTGGGTGCCCCTGAGTTCAATTCCCCAGTACCCCTCCCTGCAAAAAAAAAATAAACTAAAACTTAAAAGTTCATTATTATTTTATTGTTCTTTTTCCACTTTTTTTTTAAATACTGGTTCCAAAACTTTGAGGTATACACAACATTATTCTTTTGTTTTTATGGAACTTGCTGAGTGGCAGAAGTACTGTAGCACACTGCAGTAGAAGCTGTTCTTGAGCACTGATGGAGCTGGTGGTATAAAGGGCTGTAAGCCCATAATTTCCTGCTCACTGGACAGGTGGAAATCTTAGTTTGCCTAGGCTGCCTAGATATGTGCCCAAGATGCTGACCCCCTGATAAAATAACAGAGGCAATGGGAAGCATCCTTAGCTTACGTACATGCTTTGCATTGCCTAATATTTGCTATGGGAATAATCTGCCATCGTCACAAACTCAGACAAATACCCAAGGTTTGGCCTAATTCAACAAACTAGTAAAGTTATTAAACCTCCTTGGGCCTCCACTTTCTCATTTATTAAAAAATGAGATAATTATGTGTCCTCAATAAGATGCTATGAGGATTAAATAAGATACTGCATATATACACAGACCATAAAAGTACATTCTAATGATTATATATTTGTAATAACAGGAATTAGCTAGCTTTGTCTCTAGATTAATAATTTCACTGCTAAAATTTCCTGTGGCTTTTACTGGCCAACTGTAGATGAATTGGACCGAAACACAGAAAGGACCAAACAAACCCATCCTAAGAATGTTTATGTATCCTGAATTTAGCACTCTGTTATACAATGTTTGTGTGTGTGTGTTCCAGTGATTGAACTCAGGGGCACCTGACCACTAAGCCACATCCCCAGCCCTATTTTTTATTTATAGGGTCTCATTGAGTTGCTTGATGCCTTGCTTTTGCTGAGGCTAGCTTTGAACTCCAGATCCTCCTGCCTCAGGCTCCTGGGCTACCAGGATTACAGGCATGCACCACTGTGTCCAGCCCAAAAATTCTTTAAAAATCCATGTCTTCACCTTATCTCATCAATTTATTTTGTACCTACTCCAAAATGAATCCTGTTTTAACTTCACTGAAGTGCTCTTTTAGCTCCCAAATTTGCCAATGATAAACATTCCCAAATCCGATATTTATTCCCTAGTCCTTACACACCTTACTGAACCTATCAGTAGTATGTGACATTGTTTATGCCCTTTTTTACTATTTAAATCACTCTCTTCATTTAGCCTTGGCGACAACCCTCTTTTCTATCCTTATTACCATCACTGCTCAATTTCTTTTGCTAGCTGTTCAAGCCCTAATTCTCTCCACTTTACTTTAAACATCATCATCCACCCTAAACCTGTTCTGCCTGTGCAGACTCCTTAGTGTTTCTTAAACATACTGAGTATGTGCCTGCCTCAGGGTCTTGCCTAGAAGATTCTACCCTTGATAATCATGGTGCTTGTTTCATGACACTGTTTCTACTGAAATAGCATCACCTCATAATACATTACTTTTATTCTCCTCTCACCTTGACACTATGATCTCTTTCACTCCATTTTATTTTTCTTTATAGCACTTAGCAAGCCAGACATGTATCTACAACATGTATTTGTCAACATCTACTAAAAGATAAACTCTAATATATCAAGGACCTAGAATAGAGCCAGAGCCATTGTAGTGCTCAAGAAATACTCTTTGGATGAATGGCATTGGCACTGTCTCCCCAAAGAATGGAATATTGGCATGTAAGAAACAAAATGCAGGTCTAGCCAGGCGCGGTGACGCAAGCCTGTAATCCCAGCACTTAGGGAAGCTGAGACAGGAGAATTGCAAGTTCAAAGCCAGCCTCAGCAATGGTGAGGTGCTAAGTAACTCAGTGAGACCCTGTCTCTACATAAAAAACACAAAATAGGGCTGGGGATGTGGCTCCATGGTCGAGTGCCCCCGAGTTCAATCTCCAGTACCAAAAAAGAAAAAAAAGAAACAACATGCAGGATAAAACATGCATATCTTTTAAATCTTGTAACTTGAGCTGAGTAAATCCAAATTTTATGAGGCAGATTTTGAATTGTTCTCTTTGTTCTTTGTAAAATCACTTAATTCATGTGAGTAGATTTTCTTTTTTATTTTTTTTGGTACCAGGGATTGAACTCATGGGTACTTAATCACTGAGCCACATCCCTAGCCCTATTTTTTGTGTTTTATTTAGAGATAGCGTCTCACCGAGTTGCTTTAGCACCTCGCTGTCACTGAGGTTGGCTTTGAACTTGTGATTCTCATCTCAGCCTCCCAAAGTGCTGGGATTACAGGCGTGCGCCACTGTGCCCGGCTAATGTGAGCAGCTTTCTACCTTAATGAGACAAAAAACTTCCAGGCTTTACCCAAATGTTCTTTAGTTACATATTGCTTCTTATAGAAGTTAATGAACTTTACAGGACCCAGCCCATTATTGGCATCTCTCCTAAACTGAAATGCTAATCAAATTACAGGCAATTTTTTAGTGATATTTTGATAATTAAAAAATGATAATTTTTGCTAGTTTCAAATTTAAAGTTACATAATCTATCTTGACAAATAACTATAAAACACTCACCAATTTTTTTAAAAATATTTTTTAGTTGTCAATGGATCTTTTATTTATTTATTTATATATATGGTGCTGAGAATTGAACCCAGTGCCTCACACATGCTAGGTAATAAGCGCTTTTACCACTGAGCCACAACCCCAGCCCAAAACGCTCACCAATTTATCACATTCTATTTAATGAATCTTCCTAGCCTCAGGAGGTAGGCTAGGGGTGAGGCGAAGGGGAGGAAGAGTTGGTGGATGAGGGGAAAGGAAGGGAATTGAGAGACAAAACGAAGTAAGCAATTTTCTGTCAGTTCACTAGCAGAGAGCTAGGATGACTAGTGGGCAAGTAGCAATCTGTTAGCTGAGTCTTTGAAGCTGACAGACTGCTGAGATAGATTCTGTTAACATATTATCCAAGTAACACACAAGTCTTGTGAGCCTGAGAGAGTTGTCAGGAATTTTGAGAGGATTGTGTCTTTCTAGGTTCTTTTTTTTTCCCTGAAAATTTCTGTTTTTATTGTTTGTTATTATTTCTTTGAACTCTGGGTTTTCATTTCCCCGAAGAAAAGAGTGTGTGTGGGGAGAGATATGTTTGATCTCATGGTAAGAATCTCTAGGATTTGCTCCTTCTAGTCCTGGTTTTCCTCAAAGATCCTTTAGAGACCCTCTATTGCGGGACAGACAGATGTGTCCTACTTCAGGTTTGACAGCCATCCAGGAGAAAAATGGTCTAACTCTCCAACCTTGTCACATATTATGTGGTGCCACCATTGTTTGAAGAAGGAAGGAGAGCCAAATGTCCTGTAATCCCAGGCTGAGACGGGAGGATCTTAAGTTTGATGCCAGCCCCAGCATCAGCAATTGAGGGACAACCTCTATAAAAGCCCTTGTTTCTGCTGATGGGTAGAATCACAGGCTTTGGGACAGGAGTCCCCTGTGTTTTTCCTTTGCTAGCAAAGCAATAAATCTTCTTTCCCCTTTTTCTCAAAACTGTTGTCATTATTGGATTGGCATCAGGGATGATGACTGAGCTTTTGGCAACAGGAAGAGGAGAGAGAGCAAGACGGGGTGGCAGAGGAGAGTTAAAGAAAAAACAAAACCCCAAACAACAACAATAACAATCAACAAGAGAAAACCAGCAAAGCAAAAGTGAAGGAAAGAAGCTGGTGTGGTGGCACATGCCTGTAATCCCAGCACTTTGGGAGATAGAGACAGGAGAATCGAGAGTTCAAAGCCAGCCTCAGCAACAGCAAGGTGCTAAGCAATTCAGTGAGACCCTGTCTCTAAATAAAGAACACAAAATAGGGCTGGGGATGTGGCTCAGTGGTTGAGTACCCCTGAGTTCAATCCCCTATACTGAGAGGAAAAAAAAAAAAAAAAAAAAGCGAAGGAAAGGAGGGAGGGAGGAAGGGGGAGGGCGGGAGAGAGAGAGAGAAGACTCTAGGTTCTTATTCATCATTCCATTTGAACGAAGCTCCTGGAGGGAACTGTGACAGATTCATAAATAAATCCCCACACTCAGAAAAGTACCTGGCACATAGTAGATATTTAACAAATATCTGCTACATAAACAAATGAGGTATGTATTGATCTTAGAGTTTAACTGGTAACTGGGGTAAAGTATGGAATTTTTATTGAAGGACTACATTAGACACTAATTATGGATTTAGTTTCTAGCATTGTGGCTGACTAAAAACCTTAAATGACTCTCCTAATGAAAACAACTACAATGCTGAAAATAATATTTTAAAATATATTGTTAAGGTATCATGAAAAAAAAAGAATACATAGATTCTAAAAGAGAAGTAAAATAGGAATTTTGGATTAAATAGTGTTAGGTAGACTCAGCCCCCATGTCTTACTATAGTGAGTACGCTGCATTTATGAAATAAGGGTCTTTACAGAAGAAACTGAGGTCACCAATCAGTTGAGCTTAAAATTGGGAGATTATCTGGGTGAACCTAATGTAATCATGAGTCTTTCCCAAAAGAAGCCAAAAGTTTGTGAGATAGGTGGAAAGGAAAGTTAGAAAGACTTAAAATGTCAGAAGATTTAGCCCACCATTGCTGTATTGAACGCAGAGGAAGACCACAAACCAAGAAATGTGGGTGGACTCTATATTTAGAACAGTTTCCGACAGACAGCTGCAAGGTAACAGGGTCTTTAGTCCTATAACTACATGAATTGTATTCTGCCAACAACATGTACAAGCCTGTAAGTGGATTCTTCCGCAGAATCTCCAGATAAAAATTCAGGGCAGGTACCTGCCCACTGCAGCCTGCACCCACCACTCTTAGGGGACCACCCTCCACCCAAGATGTGGCATCACAGGCTGACCCTGCTGGTGTTTGTGGCCATGTTGCTGATTATCTTGCTGCTGGTGGTATGCAGTTGGTATTTTGTATGGTATCAGTCTTTATCTAAATTCAATTTTCTGTGGGAACTGGTAGAGACACAGGATCCCAGGAGGGAGATGATAAACTTTTGGGGTCTGAAATGGAAGAAGATACTTTATCCTCTCCACATAGGATAAAATCCCCTCACCAAAGGAAGGTGTCTACTGAGGAAGGCCATTGACCCTACACATGGTCCTTTGTTAGTAAATGATGAAAGGCAATTTTGAGCCTTTGTCTTTAGTGAGTTGGCTTTGAAATTTAATAAATGACTGAAGAACATTGTACTTGGATTTCATATGCAGTTCAAAAAATTTAAATGTAAGCCATATAGTAATAAAGGGTTTAGGCCAGTCAACACCTTGACTTTGGCCTTTAAAGATTCTAAGCAGAAAAGCTAGGCAAGCTAGCCTAGAATTCTATCCTATAGAACCATGATATAATAAATGGGTGTTTTAAGCTGCTAAACTTAACAGATACAAGAGAAAACTAATACATAAATTAACTGAGTAAAACAGCTGAATTTTACCTTGAGGGTTTCTACTAAATCCTGGAGATCTTTAGCTTCAATTACCATGGACATAAGAGGTGAAAGGGTTGGGAGATAAAAACTAGGTCTGCCCAAAGTGAGGAAATGTTAATAGGAAACCTGTGTATGAAACCAAATTCTCAAAAGACCATACACTTGGTATAAGAACATATGGCAACTAAAACGCCATTCTGAGATAAATTTCAAAGCATATAAAATTTAACTAAGCTATGAGATCTTTTTTCTTTCATTTGTTCTTCCTACGTTTTCTTTAATTTGTATATATCACAGTCCCTGAGATAACATTAATAACCACTCAAGCATAAAGAACTATGTATGATGGTTTCTACACAGTAAACTTAGTCATTTAAAAATAGGCATATCAGCCCGGCGTGGTGGCACAAGCCTATAATCTCAGCAACTTGGGAGGCTGAGGCAGGAGGACCACTAAATTTAAGACCAGCCTTAGTAACTTAGTGAGGCAGAAGAATTACTAAATTTGAGACCCTAGGCAGCTTAGTGAAATTGTTTCAAAAATAAAAAAGGCTGGGGAGGCTGCTTTAAGACTTCACCATGACACTGGGCCAAATTATATTGTTATATTGTGTATTGTGTGCATGTACAAATATGTTACAACAAATCCCATCAGTACGTAAACTATAATGCACAATAAAAAATGTAGGGAAAAGAAAAGACTTCATAAAAACAGAAGAGGGAAAGAACCAACTGCTGGAAATTTTTCAGCAACTGCCATATCGTTTATGGCAAGAAAGATTGTGGAATTCAAGAATGAGAAGCAATATTCTAAACAGTCAAGCTAATTTTAGAAATAGGTACTAAGTGTAGTAGAAAACCAAAATTACTTCACTCTTATCACTGAGTTTTAAGACAGAAAGAAGTAAACAGAATTGCTTTTTCAAACCTGTTTTGATGTAAATATCTTCTCATGTCTTCCATTTTTTGAAACTCCCTAATGGCTATTGGCTTTACTGGTGAACCCTAAACCAAAAAAGGATAAGTCAATCAATTTAACATGTATCCAAAATACAGTGATTATGCCATTCACATTCAACTTAACATTTAGGGATTTGTGCATTACAGTAAAAATAATTTCAACAGAATCTTCAAATGTAAACTTTCTGAAAGTATTATAGACTATTTACACATTTTTGATAAAATATTCATAATATACATTTTATTTAAAAAAGATTTCCTTCTTGCTATTTTATTTAAATTATAGTGACCAAAACCACTAATATTTAATGAATGATAAGAAAGAATCTTAGAGGTCATATAATACAAGCTTCCATCCAGGAGAGAAATACCTTTTTTTTTTTTGTACTGGGGATTGAACCCAGGGGTACTTAACCATTGAGCCACATCTCCAGTCCTTTTTTAAAAAAACATATTTTATTTAGAGACAGGATCTCCCTGAGTTGCTAAGTGCTGGTGAGGTTGGCTTTGAACTCATGATCCCGCCTCAGCCTCCCAAATTGCTGGGATTACAGGAGTGTGCCACCATTCCCTGCCAGGACAGAAATTTCTACCTATCCAGCCTCAGCAAAAGTGAAGTGCTAAACAACTCAGTGAGACCCTGTCTCTAAATAAAATACAAAATAGGGCTGGGGATGTGGCTCAGTGGTTGAGTGCCCCTGAGTAGTTCAATGCTGGGTAACAACAACAACAACAAAAAAAGGTAAAACAAAAAGTAAGGTAAAATATAATATTAATTAAAAAAGAAATAATGGCAGTTGAACGAATCTATAAACTAAAAGGTAAAGGTCATTTTCAAAGAGCATTACTAAGGAAAATTAAGCTGGATCACACACTGAAAAATAAAATGATAAGCCAAAGGCAAGAAGTTTAAGATTATCACAGTATATAGTATGTGGAATGAGAATATATAATAGAAGCAATACAGTCTTGTGTGAACACCAAAAATAATCATCAAAAGGGAAAACTAAGAAAACAACTTCTCGGGGATAGGGTTATGGCTCAGTGGTAGCGTGCTTGCCTAGCACGCGTGAGTCACTGGGTTCGATCTTCAGACCCACATAAAAATAAAAATAAAGATATTCTGTCCACCTACAACTAAAAAATAAGTATTTAAAAAAAATTAAAAAAAAAAAAACACTTCTCCGAAAAGGATAACTAAAAATCTAAGTGAAACTACTTATAGTCTACCTCCATGAAACAGGTATATCACACACAACTACAAAATTCTCTTTGGTAAGTGACTCCAAAGGGCTAAAAGGTGACTGCCTTAATGTTAGGGAATGAGGATCATATAGAATGAGTTACGATTCTGGAAACCTGATAAAAGAATAATTATTCTAATTTTATGATTGTCATTTTTTTCGGGGAGTTAACTGGGGATTGAACTTGGAGATTGCTTAACTACTGAGCTACATACCTAATCTTTTTTATTTTTTATTTTCAGAGTCTTGCTAAGTTCCCAAGGCTAGGACTGAACTTGTGATTTTCTTATCTCAGCCTCCTGAGTCACTGTCATTTTTTAATAAACAAAAATCTCTCCAAGGATGCTATATCAGTAACTTACCACCCTGGTTTTATAATACTGCAATTATCTAAAATTACTGTGAGAGGTTCATTAAATTTCCATAACAGAATGAATGTGACATTGATCTAAATTAAAAAGTAAGTATAAATCATACTCTGTTCAGGCAGGGTGATCTATGTATATGAGAGGAATTTTAATAAAATAACAGCAGAATGTTTTAACATCTCAAATAGCTTAGTTTTTTTTAAAGCAATTTTTATAAAATATAGTATACAGAAATACAAAAAGACATTTCCTCACTGGTTGTTAAACCATCTAAGATAATACTACTTCATCATAATTTCATAGATCATCAAATTTTAGAAAGCTTTATGAAATAAGTCATAAACAGCCTTATGATATACAATCATTAAAAACTACCATATACAGTAAGTAGCTAGAATTTGAAACCAATTACAAAGAACCAATAAAAATGGATTAAAGAAATGGTAGCATAATTTTTCAGAGTAGTGTAATAAGCATTTTCAGTTTTTGTGGAGATACTTACATAGCTTAATTAACTATACAGGGATCAAAGAGGATCACAAGAAAAGAAAAAAGATTTCTTTAAAGATTATAATGTGGTATTATTAATTTTAATGCAAAGTAGTTTTTTGCTCCAGCAGAGAAGCTAATAACCTAAATTACAAGCACTTCATCAATCATCTAGTCTAGTGCTATCTCTGGGCTATAGGATTTGACTGATATAACTTCATCCAACTTTAAATGCAAGAGTGTCCTCTGAACAAAAAATATTGTGTTCAAAAGCTTTCAAATAGGAAAACCAAAGGATTCTTTCTAAAGATGATATCACTCTACAAAATGTCCCACTTAAAGTGATTAAAGTATTTCTAAAAGGCTAAGTACATCATTCTCCAAAAAGGCCCCAAGTGTTTCCCAAATAACCCCTATTCAGAGCCTGGGATGAACTCCAGACATCAACATCACATCCACCAAAATGGAGCCATTTTATTATGCTGACTAGATATACTGAAGAATGCTATTCTACTTGAGAACCTTAGGGAACTGGCAAAGATTCTACAGTGGGCTGAATGCTCATTTGTTTTCTCGTTTGTATTCAACACTCCACAAGAGACACCCAAGAATTTTAATAGCAAACAGTTTATATTCTGTTAACTTGAGATAAAAGCGCCAATATAATTAAGTTTATAATAAAAATTCTATGGGTAAGTTATATGTTGTTTTGGAAGTTAAATTTGTGGTGTAATTCTTAATTTGCTGATCAATCAAAAAAATCAGTTAATAACAATAAAAAAGCAAAACACAAAACAAAGACCCATTAGAAATGCAAAAAACAATGAAAAGCATAATATTCCTTTGCGTTCTCTTCAAAGGCCTTAGGCTACTCTTAGGAATCTTTTTATTCCTTCTTCAAATTGTGAAATCTGTCTTCTTATTTGAAAAACAAACCTAAATCCTAGTTAAGACTATTGTCTGATTTTTGTAAATAAATCTGAAGAATTTAGGACTAAAATCAGAAGTGAACATTATATAATAATTAGGGCTAAACAAACAAATCACTGATATGATAGAAAATTATACTATCTTAATTGTTCTTACTAGGGGAGAGCAATACTACCTCATGAGAGATTCGCCGTTGTTCAATATATGCCATAAACTGTGAACTGAGACTCTCCGAGTCCAGGCCCTTGGGCCGTTTCACCTCCTCCTCTTCTTCCTCTGCAGTACAGCTGTCAATGTAGTCAATTTGATCCAGATCATGTTCCACTGTATATATCACACACACACACCAGAAAAAATATTCCAAGTAAGACAGCCAATACAAGACATTAAATTATACTTTCTTTCCTCCCAACATTTTCTATTCTGAAAGTAGAAGGAATAACAAGGATAATTTACATAATAAGCCTTGAGTATTTAGTCCATGGCCATTCACAAAAACAGTCTCCTGAAAATGTTAGTCCTAGTTTACTCAAAAAATGCAATAACTGATAGTAACTGTTGAAATGCAGACCTTCAATATTTCTTTGCTTCCTTACTTCATTTTTTGGACAGCTCCTCAGTGTTTTAAATAAGACAGTTTGAGTTTGTGGAATAAATACAACAGATTAATTTAAAAAAATTTTTTAAGTTGTCAATGGACTTTACTTATATGTGCTGAGAATTGAACCCAGTGCCTCACACATGCTAGGCAAATGCTCTACCACTGAGTCACAACCCCAACAGATTAATTTTTAAAAAAAATTTTTTTTTAGTTGTAGATGGACACAATGTCTTTATTTTATTGCTTTGTATGTGGTGCTGAGGATCGAACCCAGGGCCTCACGCATGCGAGGCAAGCGCTCTAACACTGAGCTACAATCCCAGCCCCAGATTAATTTTTAAAGATGAAAAAATGCATTTTCTTTTAATGCTTTAGTTTGGGGCTTAATATCTCTTGGGGATCTGTGAGGCAGAAAACCTAACAGTCAACTCAAAAGAACGTAAAAGGCTATAAAAAAGAGAAAGAGTAGGAAGAAACTGGACTTGGCAAGAAAAAGTGTATTTTTCTTCCTAAAACTGTTGTCAAACTTAAAAAAAAAAAATCAGAACAAAGATTTTCCTATTTAGAAAATTATTTGCTAGAGGGCAATGTTGCAGATATTTGTAGCAATCTGTGAATAAAAGGGAATCATTTAAGGAATTTTTTTCTCAAGATGTTTTAGGGAAAAGAAAGGAATATAAATAAGATCTAGCCATATAATTGTTTCATCTGGTAAGTTTTGGAATGTCTTGTTATTTTTAAGTTTAAAACTAATTACTTTTAACAACTAGTTAAAATGGTACACTAAGAAAAATCCTTGTTGTTAAGATGGTTTCCCCAGAAATAAAACCTCAACCATTATTTTATGATGTTCCATATACTACCTAAAAGTTGTAGTTTCTGGGAATAGATAATTTGGAGAAGACTATTTTTTAATTTAGTTTTCTGAGTCAATTATTTCTAAATAATTCTGTAACTGCAGTTAATATTAAAATGAGTTTTTAAGTTATTAAAGTTTGTTAATAACTAAAAAGATGAAAAAAATTAGAAACCAGGTACACAAATTTCTTTCACTGTACAATTTGTCTAATTAAATAGTTTATATGATGACCATTTCCCAAGAAAGCAACATCACTTCATACTATCCAGACCAGTGTGGTCCAAGATAAAAGGAATGGAAGTCATGAAAGTGAACCATATAGATGATTTAAAATTTTCTAGGAGCCATGTTAAAAAAAAAAGATAAAAAGAAAAGGTGACATATTAATCTCCAGGATATACGAAGAACTCAAAAAACTTAACACCAAAAAACCAACCCAATCAATAAATGGGCTAAGGAACTAAACAGACACTACACAGAAGAAGAAATACAACTGATCAACAAATACATGAAAAACTGTTCACACCTCTAGTAATTAGAGAAATGCAAATCAAAACTACTCTTAAGATTTCATCTTATGCCAGTCAGAATGGCAATTATCAAGAACACAAGTGTTGGTGAGGATGTCGGGGAGAAAGTACATACACTGTTGGTGGGATTGCAAATTGGTGCAACCACTCTGGAAAGCAGTATGGAGATTCCTCAGAAAACTTGGAATGGAACCACCATTTGACCCAGCTATCAGACTCCTTGGTTTATACCCAAAGGAATTAAAAACAGCATACTACAATGATGCAGCCACTTCAATGTTTACAGCAGCTCAATTCACAATAGCTAAGCTATGGAATCAACCTAGATGCTCTTCAGTAGATGAATGGATAAAGAAACTGGTATATATACACAATGGAATATTATTCAGCATTAAGGAAGAATGAAATTCTGGCATTTGCAGGTAAATGGATGGAGCTGGAGAATATTATGCTAAGCAAAATAAGCCAATCCCCCAAAACCAAAGATCAAATGTTTTCTCTGATATGCGGATGCTAATTCACAATAAGAGGGGTGGCTAGGGAAAAACAGAGGTACTTCGGTTTAGGCGGAGGGGAGTATGGGGATGGGGCATGGGGATAGGAAAGACAGTACAATGAATCAGACATTATGTATATGATTACACAACTGGTGTGATTCTACATCCTATACAACCAGAAGAATGCAAAGCTATACTCCACTTATGTGTGATGTGTCAAAATGCATTCTACTGTAATATATAACTAATTAGAACAAATAAAAAAAAGAAAAGGACATTAATTTTAAAAATTTAATTTTGTCTGGTATATCTAAATGTTACTTTTACATAGTTGATATAAGATACTATTATTTTATATATTTTTCTCATAGAAAGTCTTCAAAATCTGATGTACATTTTTAATTTATAGTATACCTCTATTCTGTATTTATAGTACATTTCAAATGCTCAATAACCACACGTGGCTAAGGGATATCATATTGAAAAACAGATCTAGAAATTATTTTAAATTTCAGATGAAATGGAGGGAACAATATCTCATGTAAGAGCAAAATTTAAAAGAAAACTTAACCTACTGAAATGTGAATGGAACATTAAGTGACCAAAATAAAGAATATCAAATTGTAAAGAAAGACAGCAAACCTCTTCGTCGAAATCATCATTCAGAGATGAAAGCTCTTCTTTGACAAGATAATGGAAAATCAAAGTAATTTCTTCCTTTATATATGGTCCTCAAAATTTAAACATCAGGATTTGGGTTACTCTAATGAACTAATATAAAATGATTACAAGATTTCAAGTCTGCTTCAAAAGCACAAGGAAGCAGAAAGCGACCTGCTCACTCTATAAAAACTACAATGTTTCAAATGCCAAATAAGGAAAATACATTCAGAAGTCCTTGAAAATCATTATTCTAGATGAAAGAAAAGGCAAACATACAGAAAAAGAAAAGCACTGAATTCTTAAAAGACATAAAATCCCTTATAAAGAGAGTTGACCTTTTTTTTGGTTTTTGTTTTAGTGGTACTGAGGATTAAACCCAGGGTTTTGCACATACTAGGCAAGTGCTCTACTGCTGAGCTATACTCTCAGCTCAAAAAGGAGAATCTTACAAAGGGAGAGTGGTATTTTAAAAGACTGTGGCCAGGCATGGTGGTGCGTGCCTGTAATCCCAGTGGCTCTACAGCTGAGGCAGAAGGATGGCAAATTCAAAGTCAGCCTCAGCAATTTAGCGAGGCCCTAAGCAACTTACTGAGAGTTTATCTCAAAAAAAAGGCTGGAGATGTAGCTCAGTGGATAAATGACCCTGGGTTAAAACGACAGTATCCCTCCCCCTGAAAAAAGTGAAGTTGTTATGGATACATGAACTACAGAAACAGATGTGAAAAAGACCACTTTAAAAAGTTCAGGTGACCATAAAGACTTCAGATGTCACTGAAATTCTGTTTACCTCCACCATTTGTAACCACTAAACTGTTGCGATTCTCTTGGTATTGGCTTTCTCGTCGTTGTCTTTGTTCTTTAGTAATCTCTGCTACTCGGAGAGGGAGATCTGAAAATTCATCTGTAGGCTTAAAAAAATAATAGAAACATTAAAAAAATTATTTCCAATTTTAGACACATATTTATATGAGCACAATATAAACTAATTAAAATTACATTTAAGAAAAAAAGTAAAAAAGTTTTGGAAATAGACAATGAAGATTGTTGTAGGACAATGTGAATGTGCTTAATGCAAAAGAAATGTACACTTTAAAATGGTTAAAACTTAGCCGGGTGCAGTGGTGTATGCCTGTAATCCCAGTGGCTCGGGCTGAGGCAGGAGGATTACAAGTTTAAAGCCAGTCTCAGCAAAAGCAAGGCACTAAGCAACTCAGTGAGACCCTGTCTCTAAATAAAATACAAAATAGGGCTGGGATGTGGCTCAGTGGTTGAGTGCCCCTGAGTTCAATCCCCAGTACCCTCCCCAAAATATGGTCAAAATTTTGTTATATATATTTTACCATAATTACCAAATAGAAGAAATAAGGGTATTTATGAGTATATAAGTAAATACACATATATAGATTTAAATTATCTACATGTATCTCTCTATGGACAAAGCTACACTTATGTACACAGCTACCCAGACATACATATACAAGCAATCCTAAATTTTAAGTAGCTGGGCATGGTAGCTGAGGCCAGGGACTTGGCAGGCTGAGGCAGGAGGATCCAAGTTCAAAGACAGCCTCAGCAACTCAGCAAGACCCTAAGTAACTTAGTGAGACCCTGACACAAAAATAAAAAATAAAAATATGACTCAATGGTTAAATGCCCCTGTGTTCAATCCCTGGTACCAAAAACAAAAGAAGTTATAAATGAGCTGAGGTCAAAATTTAATTTTCCTTGGACTAAATGAAATATGTTATAAACTATGTTACCAGTCCTGGTAACAAAAGCTCATTTGATCATTTAATAATTGTATAACTAAAATATTATATACCTTAGTAGTTTAAAAAAGCAGAAAACATTATCACTGATAATTAAACATAAAAAAAATGTAATTCTGAGCATGTGGAAATTCTTCAGTAAGAGTCCATCTCCTTAGTACTATTTATTTTTCTACCTTCTAGTACTACTTCTACCACCTCTGCTCTAGATTATCCAAGTCCCTCAAATTTTAGGTTTCAATTTTACTGACTTAACTTCTATTTGGCTTTCCAGAATAAGAAACTATTGATACAATAAAGTACAAGCATGTGAGAACACACATGATAAAAAGATGGTAAAGAAACGGAATACTGTTTTTGGATGGTAGAGCTAGGTGAGATATTTGCCTTGACTTATCTGTTATGTAATAAAAAACTGGATTCAGTTTAGATACTCTCCCTTTCATCATTTTATTTTCTCTTAATCAGGAGTTATGACATAGAAAATAAACACTTACCTCATTCCCTGACCATCTCTTATCACCACTGTCCACACTATTAAACCCTGAATCAAGGGCTCCGTAAGGGCGACCTGAATACAGTTCTTCATGGCTGTCAAAAAGAAACTTCAGTTGTTACTGCAAAGTTCGATATTTTAAAAATTAACTTGTGATGCTGGGTACAGTGGTGCATGCCTGTAATTCCAGTGGCTTGAGAGGCTGAGGCAGGAAGACTGCAAATTGAAAGCCAGCCTCAGCAACTTAGTGAAATTTTGTCTCAAGAGAAAAAAATTTTAAGAAGGGCTGGGGGGCTGGGGTTATGGTGCAGTGGTAGCGTGCTCGCTTAGCATGCATGAGGCACTGGGTTTGATCCTCAGCACCACATAAAAATAAAAAATAAAGATATTCTGTCCACCTACAACTAAAAAATAAATATTAAAAATAAAAGGGGCTGAAAATGTGGCTCCGTGGTTAAGCGCCTCTGGGTTCAATCCCTTCTACCAAAAAAAATAAAAATAAATAATAAAAAAACCCATTAACATGTGAAATAAACAACTTTACTAATAAACATTCTCATGGCACTTAGTCATTTAACTATTAGAACTAAATGGGCATTCTTTCAACCTTTCTTTTGGTGGGGGGAGGGTACTGGGGATTGAACTCGGGGGCACTCGACCACTGAGCCACATCCCCAGCCCTATTTTGTATTTTATTTAGATACAGTGTCTCACTAAGTTACTTAGTGCCTTGCTTTTGCTGAGGCTGGCTTTGAACTTATAATCCTCCTGCCTCAGCCTCCTGAGCCACTGGGATTACAGGCGTGTGCCACTGCACCCAGATCAACTTTTTTAATATGAAAAGTTCCAAACAGAAATAAGTTAAACAGAAAAGTATGAGCCCTCACACAATTATGACTCAAAAATACTACCATTCTGCAGTTGTTTCCTCCATGCCTCCACCCATTCCCCATGTCTCCTCCATTGTTTTTACTTTTTTTTTTTTTTGTTACCAGAGATTGAACTCAGGGGCACTCGACCACTGAGTCACATCCCCAGCCCTATTTTGTGTTTTATGTAGAGACAGGGTCTCAATGAGTTGCTTAGTGCTTCGCCATTGCTGAGGCTGGCTTTGAACTCACGATTCTCCTGTCTCAGCCTCCCTAAGTGCTGGGATTACAGGCTTGCGTCACAGCGCCTGGCTTGTTTTTACTTTTAATAGTACATTTTAAAAAATGCAATTTACATACATTGAAATACACAGATCTTAGCTGTGTAATTTTGTCAAATGATCACATCCTTGTATATTCCCTCTATCATAACAAAAGACACTTCTACTTTGTCACAAAGTTCCCACATATCACTATCCAATTAATTCCCCTCAGTCTGCTACTGTGCTCCTCAGGGACAATCACCATTCTTTTTTAAATCTTCAATTAGTATGGAAAGTTGAAATAATGGTCCCTAAAAATATTCATGACTTAATCCCTGGAAACTGTATGTTACCTATGTGACAAAAGGAATTAAATTTGCAGATAGCAATAAATAGCTAATTAGCTGATTTTAAAATGGGGAGATTATTCTGGTTTATTAGTGTGAGCCCAATGTAATTACAAGGGTTCTTGAAAGAGGAAGGAGGCACAAGAGGTCAGTGTGATGCAATGTTGGTTTGAAGACAGAGGAAGAGAACCATGATTTAAGGAGTGGAGCCTCTAGAAGTTGGAAAAAGCAAGAAAAAGGATCCTACCCAGAGCACACAGCAAAAATCATAGCCCTACCAGCATCCTGATTTATGATTTAGCATTATGACCTATAAAAATGTAAGATAAAAAATGTGTGTTGTTTATACCTCTAAGTTTGTGTAATTTGTTATGGTGGCAATAGAAAAGTAATAGAAAAGTAATATAATTAGTCTTGCTTATTCTAGAACTTAAAAAATGGAATCATGTATTTGTTCATTTGGCTTTTTTTTTTTGCTCAACATCATGTCAAGAAGTTTCATGATGCTTTTGCATTCCTTTGTTTATCATTTTGTTTACTGCTGAATAACATTCCATTGTGAACATACAATTTTTAAAAATCCATTTTCTGTTGACAGACATCTTGGTTATTTCTAGTTTTTGGCTGCTGTAAGTAAAAGTGCTACGAATAAGCTATGAACAATGCTATAAACAGCGGCACACACTTGTAATGCCAGCTATTTGAGAGGCTGAAGCAGGGGGATTTTAAATTTGAGGCCAGACTGAGAAACTTACTGAGACCCTACAGAGGTGGGGGGAAGAGGGTGTGGAGGGGTGTTGGTGATGTAGCTAGCATGTGCAAGGTAATGGGCTCAATTCCCAATGCTGGAGGGAAAAAAAAGGCCATTAACATTAGTGAATAATTAATTTCATTATATTGGATAAACTACACTGAAGTAAAATAAATGGTTTATATGGTAAGTGTAACATTGACTTTTTAAAAAAGTTGCCTGTTTTTAAAAGTAGCTATATCATTTTGCTTTCCCACCAGCAATGTATTTGTGTTCCAATTGCTAAAACATGTATTATCAAGTCTTTTAATTTTAGCCATTTTGGTGGGTGTAAACTAGTATCTCAGTATCTTGCTATGGTTTTAATTTTATTTATCTGATGACTAGTGATATTGAGTAACTTAATATGGTATGTTTACTGGTCATTCATTTATCTTCTTCTGTTAAATGTCTGTTCAAATCTTTTGCCAATTCTTAAAATGTAACATTAATGAATCTCAAAAATATTCTGGTAAGCAAAAAAAGCCAGACACAAAATGTTACATACTGTTTGATTATATTTCTATGACATTCTAGAAAAAGTACAATTATATTGTCTGAAAACAGATCCACAGTTACCTGGAGCACTTGTAATGGGACATGAAGTTAATGGAAATTTATAAATTTTGGTTGTACTACTAGTTTCACAACTGTATATGTTTACCAAAACTCACAGAACTGCTCACTTAAAACCAGTAAATTTTATGCCTCAGTAGAGCTGTTACAAATAAACCCACAAAACTGCTAACTCATTTACCAAATTATATGCACCATTTTTGCATTTCTGTAAGCAATGTACGAGAGCACTGGTTGCTCCACATCCTCCTCATCATCTAATACTGTAAGGTTTTTTTTTCTTTTAAATTTTAGTCATTCTGGTGTACTGACATCAATTGACTCGCTGCATTTCTATGATGTGGACATTTCTATGATGTAACAATGTTGAGTACTTTTCTGTGTGCTGTCCTTAGCTGTCATTTATATATCTCTCTTGTGTTAAGTTTCTACTCAAATTTTGTCCAATTTTTAACTGAGTTTTGTCTATCATTAAGTACTCTTTATATATTTGGACACAATTAGGTTATCACACATCTGTTTTATAAATATTTTGTCTTAGTCTATGATATATCTATTCATTTTTGAACATTTCTTTTCACAAGTAGATGCTTTGTAATTTTTTAAAATATTTTTTTAAATTGCAGATGGACACAATATCTTTATTTATTTTTATGTGGTGCTGAGGAACAAACCCAGTGCCTCATGCATGTGAGGCAAGTGCTCTACCACTGAGCCACCATCCCAGCCCCCATGCTTTTAATTTTGATGAAATCTAACATCATTTCTTCCTTTTATGATTGTTGTTTTCTGTGCATAAAGAAATCGTTGTCTATCACAAGTCATAAGATATTTTTATATCTTTTAGAAGTTTTTATAGCTTTAGTTTTGCTTCTTCTTAAATATACTTTTAAAATTTAGCTTAATTAGAAATCTAAAATATGATAAATTGTATTTTTTAAAGTGGTCCATTAGTGTTTTTTCTAATTAGTCTGCCTAAGTTGAAAAGCAACTTTCAATGGTACAATTTTATAACAGTGTTCTTCTGGTACTGAATTTTGTATTCCTTATGTTCTTTTTTATTTTTTAACATTTGTTTTAGTTGTCAATGGACCTTTATTTATTTATATGTGGTGCTAAGAATCGAACCCTGTGCCTCATACATGCTAGAGGCAAGCACTCTACTACTGAGTCACAACCCCAGTCCAATTCCTTATATAGTCCATTTATATAATTTTTTCATGAGTTATAATGTCATGTTGTCTCTATGTACCAGAATTTAAGGTACAGAGAAAAAGTGATGTACTTGGAATTTACAGACCAATAAAATAATAGTTTGGTATTAATTATCAACTATTAGCTAAAAGAAGTCACTTAGTTTTTGTAGTAAGGATAAACCATTTCTATTTACTTGCTTTTCACATATAGTGAAAGCTTTATGTAAATCAAAAACAAAAGAAACCCCTATGTGAATATAAGACAGTTTTTATAACTTGTCATTTATTTTACTGATAAAGATCTTACTTTAATTATTTAATATACAGATGTATTTGTCCAATGTGGTAAGTACTGATTACAAGTAAGATTCAAAAAACATAGTGCTGGGTGCGGTGGCGCATGCCTGTAATCCCAGTGACTGGGGAGGCTAAGACAGGAGAATCCCAAGTTCAAAGCCAGCCTCAGCAATGGTGAGGCACTAAGCAACTCAGTGAGATCCTTCCTGTCTCTAAATACAATACAAAACAGGGCTGGCGATGTGGCTCAGTGGTTGAGTGCCCCTGAGAGTTCAATCCCCAGTACCAAAAAAAACAAACAAAAAAACCACAGGTAACTTCTGGCTATTTTTCTCATTTTTCTACCTGTCCTCACAAAGGTGAGTTAGCCAGAAAACAAACAAAACAAAACAAAACAAAACTCTACTGAAAGAAAAGCTGTTAATTTTCTCCAAGTTGATATTTTTTTTTAAATATTTTTTTAGTTGTAGATGGACACAATGTCTTTATTTTATTGCTTTGTACGTGGTGCTGAGGATCAAACCCAGGGCCTCACGCATGCAAGGCAAGCGCTCTACCGCTGAGCTACAATCCCAGCCCCAAGTTGATATTTTGAAAAAAAAAAATTCACCTCTACACAAAAGTTGGAAAAGCAGTACAATGAATATCTATATAAATTTCAACTTGATTTCCCCAATTGTTGGTAGTTAATGTTTAATGAAGTAAATGTTTTATGAAGAGCATGTCTATGATCTGTCTGCTTTAATGCTTGTTTTAGAATCTAAACCTTAAGGACAGGTACTGTGTGTGTTTTATTAGAGCAAAGCCAACCAAGATGCCTAATTTTAAGAGCTTTCTAATAAAATACACACAACAAACTTTAAAGATCCCTTTCTGCAGCTGCCAAAACAAATATGTACACTTCAGGATTTTCTGAACAATATTTTTTAATATTATTATTGTTTTTTTAAGATGGTCACCCTACATAGAAATAGGAGGCCAGGTACAATTCTGCTAGAGTCCAGCTTACTCTGTTAGAAAGTTCAGTCTCTTTAACCAACCATCTAGCATAATATAGATTCAAATACCCAAGTGGCTTCTCTACAGTAAGAAGATAAATCAGTATAGTGCAGTGGAGTTTACAATGTAGTTTTTTAAATAGTCTAACAGATCTGGACTAACACTTGGCACCACCACTTACTATTTGGTAAACTTGTTTAACCTCTTCAATTTTAGCTTCCTTATTAAAAACATTAATAATAAAAATGATACCATCTACCTCATAGAATCATATAAAGACCAATTGAGAAAATATAAGGTAAGAATTGCACAAAGTTTGGGCTGAGACTGTGGCTCAGTGGCAGAGCGCTTGCCTCACACACGTGTGAGACACTGGGTTCTATCCTCAGTACCACATAAAAATAAGTAAACAAAATAAAGACACTGTGTTCATGTATTACTAAAAAATATTTTTTAAAAAGAAGAATTGCACAAAATTTGGTAAAAAGGACTAAATAGAAGTTGTTGTTATTACTTCCATGAAGAATATACCCTTAATAGATTTTTCTTGTTATAAGTCACTAAATCTATTTTATTTTATTACAGTTTTGTTCACCAAGTATTTATTGAATGCCACATAATGTTCTAAGTGCTAAGAATATAAATATAAACATAGGATGGTCATTGCTTTCATAAACTCAGGCTTGTTAGAATTAATCCCATTAGTGGGATTATAGAGGCAGAACTTTTCTTACCAGCAGTTTATTCTTTCCTTAGTTTTGGTTTAATGCCATATCATCATAAATATATTTAGTCTGTGACATAAAGTTGCTTACAATCATCTCAGTAAAAAGCATATGTCTCAGAAGCTCAAAAACAAAAAAATATGGTGCCAATTTGTAAAACAAAGGTTATCACAACAAAATTTAGTAAATGACCTGGAAACATTTACATCTGAAAATGAATTAAAAAATGTATAATCTTTATAAAATCATGTATGCATACAGCTCAACAGTGGAGTGCTTGCTTTATATGCATAAGGCCCTATGCTTGATCTCCAGCACTGCAAAAATAAAAATAAAACAATAACATGTTTTTAAAATATTACACAAAAATAAGAAAGTTACATCTAAAGATTGAAAGAACTGGGCTTGGGACAAAGCTCAGTTGGTGGAGTGCTTGCCTCACATGCACAAGGCCCTGGGTTCAATCCCCAGCACCACAAAAAAAAAAAAAAGATTAAAAGAACTAAAATGTCTAATTTGTATTGAGCACCCAAAGAGCTACAGAATTAATCAAGATTCTCTTTAGCAAGACTGAACTCTATCTAAATTGGCCCTGGTCTAATGACTATGCCTAATATTGAAACAGGGCTTTATGGATGGTCTGCAAAGCACTTTCAGACACATGTCATTTGATTCTTAAAACCACTGTTAAAAGTATGAACAGTGTGAAGATCACATTGAAGAAACTGAACATTGGAGAGGTTAAGTGAATTGCTTAGTAGTACAGGGATCTAGAAGCAAGACCCTCTGACTGCATGTCAACACTTTCAATTAGCCAAGTACTAAACACAATATGATTCTATTAATCTGTACCTTCAATAAGAAACACACGAAGGCATAACATCTCATTCACTAATGCTTGAGGAGTTGAATGAAATATCATACACATGGTTATACCTTGTTATCCATGGGGGATTGGTTCCAGAACTCCCCAGGGATATCAAAATCCAGGATGTTCAAATTCAAAAAGTCCTTATATAAAATGGGGTAGAGTGCTTTCATACCTTCCATTTATGTATCTATCTATCTTGGAATCAGGGTCCAGGTTATGTTGTACAAGCTAACTCCAAACTCTTAGGCTCAAGTGATCTTCCTGCCTTAGCCACCTGAGTAGTTGGTTCTACAGGCACTGTCCCCATGACTGGTGATCTTCCATCATATACTTTAAATCATCTCTAGATTACTTAAAATACCTATTATAATATAAATGGCATGTAAATAGTTATTATACTGTATTGCTTAGGGAATAATGACAGAAAAAAGTCTGTAAATATGCAGTACAGGTATAATTTTTCACCTAAGACTTTCAATATCTACTTGGTTGAATGCATGGACACGGAAGGCTGACTATATATATACATATATGCAACAAATCATAATTTCTAGGACATTCTGAAACAATTTCATAGCTCTAAATATACAAAAAAAATACAGAAATTTTCAGATAGCTCAAGAGTACCCCTTTTTTGGATTATCCTTTTATGCTATAAAACACTTAAATATATTTCATTTTCATAATTTCTAATAAAAATTCAAATTATACTATGTATACATAATGCATATTTCCCCTTCCTGAAAATAATATATATTTGGTATGCCTTAGCATTTTCTCAATGAACATCAATTTTTGTACTTTTCTATAGTATGGAAATCACTTAATATGTTACTGAAACAAAGGATTCTTGGCACAAAAGACCTACTGGTGGGGCTGGGATTGTAGCTCAGTGGTAGAGTGCTTGCCTCGCATGGGTGAGGCCCTGGGTTTGATCCTCAGCACCACATACAAAGCAATAAAATAAAAACATTGTGTCCATTTATAACTAAAAAAAAAAATTAAAAAAAAAAAAAAAGACCTACTGGTGTCGGATCGTTATGCTTTTAGAGCTTTATTGCTTCTAAATATCTTCTTGGAACTATGAAATATGGCATTTAGACATTAAAGGATATCTGTAATATACATGGCTTTTTAAAAATGATGGGGTATTAATAACTCTGAAGCCTCCTATGCCCCTACACGTTAAATCTTTCCTCCTTTTTCCCATAGTTTCACATCTACTGTGTTTTTTTAAATATGTTTGCTTTTTTTTTTTTTTGGTACTAGAGATTGAACTCAGGGGCACTCGACCACTGAGCCACATCCCCAGCCCTATTTTGTGTTTTATGTAGAGACAGGGTCTCACTGAGTTGCTTAGCACCTCGCCCTTACTGAGGCTGGCTTTGAACTCTTAACTCTCCTGTCTCAGCCTCCCTAAGTACTGGGATTACAGGCTTGTGCCACTGTGCCTGGCTTGCTTTTTTTAAATATGCATTTTTTAGTTATAGGTGGACACAATACTTTTTATTTTTATGTGGTGCTGAGGATTGAATCCAGTGCCTTATGCATGCTAGGTGAGCGCTCTACCACTGAGCCACAACCCCAGTCCCTAGTATATCTGCTCTTTAAAATTCTTAATTTTTGTGCTTGTTAATTTATCTTCTTTTAGAAACCAAATGGAAATTTGTTAATCTGTTTCAGATTAGTATACTGTGTAAGTTCATTAGGGCTGTGTTCTTAAGCAAAATTTGACAGGTTCTAAAAGAAGGCCTGAGGGGGTTTTCACTTTTTTTTCCCAATGTTCAGTTTTCTTTAATGACCCCCATCTCCCTGAAGGGCAGATGTAGGCAGCTAGGTGATGGCAAGAGATGTTCACTTGAAGATCTTGCCCTGATAAGGCTTGCCCACATGGTGGAAGGCCCCCTCCCAGGAAAAGTACTCTTGAACCAGCATCTGGGTCTCCTTGCTGCCAGGATCCAGTTTCTGCCATGTACAAGACTTGTAGTCCACCTGCCAATCTAGACCCAGCAGAGAAAGGGGCATAGCTCCTGGCCTCAGAAGACTCAGACTCCAGAAATGGAGCTGTTATTGTTGGTTCCAAAGAGGATGACACTGCCAAAGGCGTTTTTTCTCTCAGCTTGTCCAATCACTGAAACATTCCAGTGATAAGGTTCCAATTCGTGAAAGTCTGAGTGAGCTCTTCAGGAAAGCGGTATTCAGCGTAGCACAAGGACCCTTATCAAGGACCTCCCCAAAATATGGCAGCACCTCAGACAGCGTGTCCTCCTTGGAGTATCTGCGTTTAAAATTCATCCAACATAAAGGTACTCTTTCTCAGGCAGGTGAGCAAAGGGGTCCTTGGCTTGGGCTCAGCAGCCAGTGCCTGCTCATAATCATCCATCTCCTCCTTTGGAGCTGAGGCAGCTGCCTTTTTCTCCTGTTTCCACTCGGCCTGGGGTTTCTGCTTCTCTTCCTATGAACCCTTCTCTTTCCAGGGGGTGTCCTTTTTGGGCTGGCTCTCTGCAAACTTTTTAGCATCAAACTGAGCCATCTTCTCACAGTTTCACCGCCTGCAAGACAGCCCGAAACTGGGGCTGGTTAATGCAGGTGAGGAACCAGTGGTTTGTATTGGGAAAAGCCTGGTAGAAAGAAGCCTCCAAGACCTGTTTATAGAGCCACAAAGGGGTGCAAACAAACAACTGTGATGTCAGCCAGTGTCACTCATTCACCCGCCAGAAAAGTCCTTGTTTTCATTGAGCATCCAGCAGCCCTAGAATTCATCACACCTCCTCCTTTGCATTCTTAGTGGCCTATTTGTTGTGGTGCATAATGCCCAGGGTAGGGAACACCCAGGTACTGGCTGGGGGCACTATGCCACTATCAGCAAAGCTCACCCACTACACCACCTGGGCTGCTGCTGCCTCTGGAGTACTTCCCTCACAGCTCCTCATTGCTCACATAGTAAGTGAAGGCACTACTCTCAAACACACATAATCCATCATTACCCTCAAATGCTGAAACCTTGGCAGCAGAAAATTTGAGGAGAAATTCAGGGGTGTGATTATTTGGCCAAGGTGAAAATGGGGTGGTATGGAGAGTACATGGATCTGAGCTCTACTATATGAAAAGTGATGAGGGCCTTGAAGGCCCTCCAGTTTTGGGGATATGTGTACAGGGTCCCAGCTGCCATGGTGATTCCATACAGAAAGGGCAGGTTCTCTCTTGAGTAAAGTCCAGAAGCATTTCTGTACCTTCACTGAGACATCTATCTTGCTTGTTTAAAGGTCCCTGAATTTAATTCCTGTACTTAAGATTGTTCTAGATGGTTGGGACTGCCAAGTAGATAACCTTACAAGTCATGTGGTATTGTAACACTATTTACAGACTACAAAATCCTTAAGAAATGTATATCATCAACAAATCCAACCTCCTCACTCTGAGGGATAAATGAAACTCAAAAATTTCATTTAACTTGCCAAAAGTCACAAAGCTTATTATCAGCAGAGCTAAGGTTAGTATTCAAGTCATTCAGACTGGTGGTTTTTAACTGGGAATCCCCTCCCCCTGGGAATACTGGTAATGTCTGAAGACATTTTAGTTCTATCACACTAGGAAGATACCATGGCACCTAGTGGGTAGAGGCCAAGGATGCTGCTAAAAGTGTTATAATGCAGAATTACAAAGAAATATCTGGTCTAAAATGTCAATAGTGCTTTAGAACTACACTTTTTCAGATCTATATAGTCAATTTTATATTTAAAATTCTGAGAATAGAAGCATTAAATCAGGTTACTTCTTACTCAAATATTCAGGCAAATTTAAGGATCTAGTTTAATTTATTCCCTGTGAAATGGAATATGATAGATAAAACAGAACATACTTACCAGGAGCCAAAACCCAAGGGTCTCCTATCATAATCTGGCAGATCTGGAGCAATCTTACAAGCTTGTATGTTCAGGAATTTAAATATATGGATTTTGCCTTTTATACATATCTAAATAAAACAATTATGAAAAAATTATTATTGAACACATTATTATGTATATTCTTTTAAAAATCACAACCAGCTTTTTATGTAATGTAAATTGGGATTAGAAGGCTTTTCTACCAAGTTTGCAGTACAATGTGAAAAAAACTAATTATACTATTTGGTTCAGTGTTATTTTAGGTGTTTTACTAGTAAATATAGGTTTTTGTCTTCTGGTTACCAGTAATTTTCAGTTAGATAGAAATAACTTATTATTATAAACACTGTTAGAATACCAAGTGAATTTATTACACTAAGTTACATATAGTCAGGAATCTAAAGATTCCCTCCAATAGATTATATTGGCAACTTTTGATTTTAGGAATGCAAAAATGATGTACAATTGTGGTTTTGATCCTGCTTTCTATAAGACTGAAGGGCAGGAAATGACCAAATAGTAAAGTTTTATACATATTTTTTGTGACCTGTCCCAGAATTCAAAACAAATTCTTTAAGCTGATGAAACACTTCTATAGTTATGATTAGTTTATATACTAAGTTTTTACAGATGTCATAAAGAGTATCTTAAGCTTGTGTAAAATCATCAATAAATTCCAGAGTTAAAAAAGTACTGTGAAAACTAGGGGTTGGCTAACATTTTATAGGTTGTAGGATGTCTACGATCTATGTGTAAAGCTACTTCACACCTAAATAGTTTAAATCACTGAGAAAGAAATGAACAACACTGGTTATATGGGGAACTTATGAGTTTAGAAAATAGGAAGAAGGTACAAAAACAATGGTCAAAAGAACACACTGATACATCTTTAATTTGGAAAGCTGAGTATTTTTATTTGTGTCTAACATTTATGTTCTCTATATCCAAGTTTTGCTAGAAGAAAACTGAGAGATAAATTTCAAATTTCATTAGAAAAAGAATTTTAGGGGGCTGGGGTTGTGGCTCAGTGGTAGAGCACTTGCCTAGCATGTATGAGGCACTTGGTTCGATCCTTAGCATTACATTAAAAAAATAAATAAATAAAATAAAGGTATTGGTCGGGTGCGGTGGTGCATGCCTGTAATCCCAGCACTTTGGGAGGCTTAGACAGGAGAATTGCAAGTTCAAAGTCAGCCTCAGCAAGGGCGAGGTGCTAAGCAGTTCAGTGAGACCCTGTCTCTAAATAAAACACAAAATAGGGCTGGGGATGTGGCTCAGTGGTCGAGTGCCCCTGAGTTCAATCCCCGGTACCAAAAAAAACCAAAAAACAAAATCCAAAAACAAAAATAAAGGTATTTTTATGTCTATCTAAAACTAAAATATATACATGCATGCACGCATGTGTATGTACGTGTGTATATATACATATTTTATAAATACAGTTTTAAGTTGAGAAATTCTATACACATACACATATATATGTACATATATATTTGTATATATATATTATATATATATTTATATATATATATATATATTTTTTTTTTTAGACAAATTCTTCAGCTTAAGAAATGCCAAATTAGGGAAAGAAAAGCCACTTACAGAAACATTACCTTTCTTCCATCTCATTTATTCAAGGCTTCTAAAGAATATATGTGTGTATGCATTTATTTTAAGAGAACTTAACTTCTAACAAAAAGATAAATGCATATAAATTTAATTCGTTTGTCAAAAAAATGTACATATTTCAACTACAGTTTACCTGTGCAGGAGGTGACTGCAGTGGATTGTTATCTAGGGTGATCACTTGTAGATGCCTAAGATTCCGATAACAAACAGGGATTGCTATAATTTTATTGCATGAGAAGTCTAACCGTATCAAAGGCAACTCTGCCAGCTCTGCAAAAAGGTAAAATGGAAATGAATAATTAATGATATTTTAAGTCTACATCGTTTTTATAAGCACTTTTAATTAAATGCAGTATATTTAACTAACATAGGTATTTACCTCCATTCTTGGTGACTAACTGATAAATTAAAGTGATGTAAAATAAAATCTAGTTATGTACAGGCAGGAATACTAATAAAAATCAAGCAGTTTGACCTGATACAGAATTACAGAAATTCCTAGAAACTGGAGGCCCTAATACCAAAAAAGGTGAGAATAACAAAAGGAGTAGATGACAGTCTATGTAAAAGGTAGTCAGATGCCTCAGTCCCCAATTCCAACTCACACAATTGGGGCACTACCCCTCTCCAATCCTATAGAAATCAGTCAGTTAATTCTCTAGTGAAATTGAATCAAAATGGCTCCGAATTCAGAGATCAGAGGTAAAATGGGAAGTCAGGAGGAGTTGTCAGTTGAAAATGGAGGATCTAGGGCTGGGGATATGGCGCAGTGGTAGCATGCTTGCCTAGCATGCGTGAGGCACTGGGTTCGATCCTCAGCACCACATAAAAATAAAATAAAGATGTTCTGTCCACCTACAACTAAAAAATAAATATTTTTTTAAAAAAAAGCCTCCAAGTTCAGTGGTCCTCTCTTTAAAAAAAAAAAAAAAAAAAGAAAATGGAGAATCTAAGTGAAAGACTGTACAATCAATAGCAATTTCACAGCACATTCCACCATACCCCACCCTACTCCCAACTCTTGAAGGCCAGTAGATAGGAATACATATACTAATATATAAGAAGTAGAGCATCTTTCTCTAGAGAAGCTATACAGTGCCACATGAAAGGCCTTTAGATACTGACACGACATTCCCCCTAATAAAAACACCCAGCTTGCTGCTTAATTATCCTTCTATAATTTATGCCTCATGGAATCAGAACTTCTAGTCTACTGTACATAGACAATATATGATCTATAAACATTTAGAGAAGCCAACAACATGTAAGATAGAAATCAAAACCAACCAACCCACTAAAAAATGGAATTTAGAAGAAAAGAGTAATCATAGAGGAAGCAAAAGAAAATTTGAAAAGCTAGAATTAATATCCTTAATCTCAGAGAGAGAGAATATTGAATTACTAAAACACAAAAGGGATTTTGGAGGGGAAATCACAATAACAAGATTTCTTAGAAATAAAAAATGTGGTGTCAGAAATTAAAAACTCAGAATAAATTTCAGAAAGTAAATATCCAAGAATGGGCCAGACACAGTGGCACATACCTGCAATCTAAGATACTTGGGAGGCTAAGGCAGAAGGATCAAGTTTAAAGCTGACCCGGGCAATTTAGCAAGACCCTGCCTCAAAATAAAAAATAAAAAGGGTTGGGATGTAGCATAGTGGTAGAGCACCACTGGGCTCAATCCCTGTGTCCCGTACCACCCCCAAAATCCAAGAATGGTTGGAACTATTTTATAGGGTAACATAAAAGGACAAAAAAAGGAACAATGAAAAAGATAAGAAACATCAAAGGCTCAACTGAAGAGGTCTCATATTCAATTCCAAAACATGAACAGAGAAGCCGGGCAAGGTGGTGTACGCCTGTAATCCCAGCAGCTCAGGAGGCTAAGGCAGGAGAATTGCAAGTTCAAAGCCAGCCTCAGCAATGGCGAGGCACTAAGCAACTCAGTGAGATCCTGTCTCTAAATACAACACAATATAGGGCTAGGGATGTGGCTCAGTGGTCGAGTACCCCTGAGTTCAATCTCCAGTACCAAAAAAAAAAAAAAGACAACCAGAGAAACCAAGAGCGAGAGAAAATTACCAAAAAGAGAAAGCAGCAGAAAAAAAGGGAAGATCATAAAATCCTCCAGAGAGAAAAATTTGGTCACAAAGGACTGAGATTAGAAAGGACTGGCACTGTATTTTCAAACACTAATTTTTAACACTGAAAGTGAAAAATTAAAAGAAAAAAAATTTAAAAGTCCTAAGAGCAAATAACCTAGAATCTATAATCTAATAAATTAATAATCAAGGGTGAGTAGGGAATAAAGGTGTGTGAGATCTCAAAAAAATGTTATCCATGACATGTTCTCACAAAACAACTAGAAGATGTCCTTCAGCAAAATGGAGTAAACTAAGAAAAGAAAGATCTGAAATCCGGGCTGGGGCTATAGCTCAGTGGTAGAGCCCTTGCCTAGCATGTGTGAGGCACTGGGTTCGATCCTCAGCACCACATATAAATAATAATTGAATAAAATAAAGATCCATCAACAACTAAAAAAAATTAAAAAAAAAAAAAAAAAAAAAAAAAAAAAAAAAAAAAAAAAGAAAGATCTGAAATCCAAGGATAGTATTCAACGCAAAAGAAGATAGGCAGGGGCAGCACCACTAGAGAACCACCAGCCCAGATAAGAAGACGACAAGCTCAGTGGGGGAGATGTACAGGAAAAATAGTTATAGATAATCTGATGCATTTGACTAAGAAGCCTGCTGGAGAAAGGGTGGAATTAGCCATAGATACATTAAAAAAATTAAATTAAAAAAAAAGAATCATTATTAACCCTAGAAAACAAGAACAAAATGTACAAGAAAGGAAATGAAATCAAAGCATATCACTTAAACTGGCAGGGAATAATATTTATATAGTTATAGTAATATAAATACTAGATAAAGAATTTAATCAAAAGTGGTGACAAAATGATACTGGAAAGACAGGAGGAGGAAAATAAAGGTATGATACAGTGATAGTATAAGAAAATAAAAACCTGATCTATCATAATAGAAGCTGACATAGGTGTTAAAGTTGACAAATCAGCAATAGCTTATATGCACTATTCAGAATATGTCAGCAAGCCAGGTGCAATGGTGCACACCTGTAATCCCAGCAGCTTGGGAGGCTGAGGCAGGAGAATCGCAAGTTCAAAGCCAGCCTCAGCAACTTAGCGAGGCCTAAGCAACTCAGCAAGATCCTGTCTGTATATAAAATATAAAAAAAAGGCTGGGGATGTGGTCCAGTGGTTATGCTCTGGCCATGGAAACTAGGATGTGGGAAGTTTTAAGGAATGCCACTATTTAAGCTTTTAAATATTTTTTGAATGATATAATAGTTTCGGAAAAATTAAAATTAATTAATTTTAGCCAGGCGTGGTGGCTCATGCCTGTAATCCCAGCACTTAGGGAGGCTGAGACAGGAGAATCGCAAGTTCAAAGCCAGCCTCAGCAATGGCGAGGCGCTGAGCAACTCAGTGAGACCCTGTCTCTACATAAAACACAAAATAGGGCTGGGGATGTGGCTCAGTGGTCGAGTGCCCCTGAGTTCAATCTCCAGTACCAAAAAAAAAAAAAAAATTTAATTAATTAATTTTAAATCGAAACATCAAAATAGAAGATGTAATATGTTAATGACCAAACTGTAGTGTGAGATTACTAGTTAACACAAACTTCCATGCTAACTTGTGTAACTGTTTTAGAATAAAGTACCTGTTATTTCAGTTTAAATGCATATGTTGATACTCAGTTTAACTTAGCTTAATTGTACATGCTGTGACTTATAATTTTCTCGATAGTTTATAATCAAAATAAGTTACAGAGATAAATTAGATGATAAAATGATTATACTGTGATTGTCACTGGAAACCCCCAATTTTCACTTTCATCAAAATCTCAATGTCTGGGCTGGGGTTATGGTGCAGTGGTAGCGTGCTTGCCTAGCATGTGTGAGGCATTGGGTTCGATCCTTAGCACCACATAAAAATAAAATAAAGATATTCTGTCCACCTACAACTAAAAAAATATTAAAAAAAAATCATCTCAATGTTTAACTGACTTTAACTGATTTCATATTAATAAATATTATTACAGAAATAAGCTTTTAAAATCAACCTTAGCAGCTAGGTCATAGTAGAGGGATAATCCTAGAGGGAATTTTGGGTTATTGGGTTATTTGTTATGATTTTGGTTCTGCTGAGGGTCTCTGTGCACATTCTTGAGTTGGTAGCCAACACTAAGAAGAAAAGAGAAGTCCCTGAAGGTGAAAAGCATGAAGGCTACTGAACAAGCAGTAAAAGAAAAAATACACAGGATGTTAGGTAGTGTGACAGCGATCAGTGTATAAGGATGAATAGGGAAAGTCACTTTCTTATCTGTCTACTTGGGATTCAAAAATGTCAAAAATGTTAGAACTAACTGTTATACTGAATTGAACTGGTATAAATGTTTGGATTCTATAGGAAGAGAAAAAATATCATTTGCTAACTCAATATTATTGTACATTCTGTCATGTATTGTAACAATCATTGTCATGAAAATGCCTTCTTAAGATTTATCTTTTAAAAATACAAATCTGAAATGTTTATGAATGAATTTCTAGAATTTGCTTTAAATTAATCTATAGGATAAGGTGGGAAAGTGGATAAGAGTACAGTGAAACAACTGTTGCCATTAGCTGATGATAGCTGTAGCTGGGTGATGGATACATGGAAGTTCACTGTTCCCATTAATATATGAAATTTTCCCTATTAGAAAATATATATTTTTTCTTCCTATTTTCACCTTCATTTACAGTTCCTTCCTTTCACAAATTTCTATTTGTGGAAGACTGATAAAATTACATTTAATTTGTTTAATCATTTTTATCAGCCAAGATACCAGAGTGTATAGTCAGCCTAAGATAACCAGCCTCCTAGGACAGTCCTTTACCTCATTCATTATTCACTCAATACATCACCTCCACATAGTTAATTAGTCTGAACTTTTCTATTGAAGGATAAAGATAAGTTCAGTTCAAGGCCATTTTTAAGTCAGTGCTAAGTACAAGTATGCTTTTCATGATACTAGACTATCCCATTATCAAAACATGTTACATTTCCTCCAACAGTCATGCTTACCAAAATGTCTAGTGACCCCACTCTGAATTATTAATTATATCGATTGACGAAATATAAAAATAAAATCACTTGTCAATATTTATCAAAATTTTTCACTGAAGAATCTTTTAGAACTTCACAATAGAACAGATAACATTATTAAATAAACCCTTGACTTTCAAAAATTGATCCTAACTCCTACACATTTTTGTCTTGTGCCCATCATTCCAAGATATTTAAAATAAAAAGATGAATAATAATAAAACAATTGTTTCACAGTTTCTTACCCTCAGGCAAACGTACTAAGTGGTTTCTTCTTACATTAAGGTCTCTTAAGGCTTCCAGATTACCAATCTGGGAAGGTATAGTTTGAATTTCATTGCAGCTCACATCCTATTTCAAAAGGAAACAAAGTAAGTATTGTTCTAATATCAAACTTGCCTGCCTTAAACTCTTTCTAAAATGAGATTAGACAAGATAATATCTATAGTTCTTCTCAGTTAAAAAAAATTATGATTCTCTGTCAAAGAATAATTTCATAATTTGTCCTCACATTTAATTTTAAAAACTCATGGGCTTTCTCAAAAATATAGTTAACTAGATGACTTAAAATATGAATAGGAGGCCTAGGATATCAGATCAAATGAAAACACTGATGAAAAGGTAAATAGAAAAAAAAGTACAAAAATAACTATCTTATATATTATTCTAATAAACTAAAATTAAAAATTAAATGATAAAATTATTTGAAAGAAAAAACTCCATTTTCAAAACACCAGTTCCAACTGTTTGAAATGTAAAAAATACACAGAAGATTTCCAATCATCAAATTGAATGTGAAGAAAAAATAATGAACTATACATAACTCAAAGGTTATGGAAAAATAGGCTATTTTATTAGCATATGATCAACCTAATTCAAATATATACATTAGATAGACCTCTTTTTATTTTTTTTGCGATACTAGGGATTAAGCCCAGGGGTACTTTACCACTAACCTACATCTCAAGTCCTTTTTATATATATTTTTATTTTGAAACATCAGGGTCTTATCTCATTATTTAGTCAAAATTGGCCTCAAAATTATAGTCCTCCTGCCTTAGCCTCCTGAGTAGCTGGGATTACAGATGTTCTGGTCTTTTGGTATTAGTTTGATTCCAGTGATTCTAAAAAGAGATTATATATACATTCTAAGATTAATAAATTCAGAATTTCATAATTCTGAGATTAACCAGACTAATTTGTAAACCCATAATCATGTATAATGGCAAGAAATCGTCTAGGTTAATAAAAACTCCAAGCTGTACGTTAACACTTAAATTCTTCCAACAGCAATGGCGAGGCGCTAAGCAGCTCAGTGAGACCCTGTCTCTACATAAAACACAAAATGGGGCTGGGGATGTGGCTCAGTGGTCAGGTGCCCCTGAGTTCAATCCCTGGTATCAAAAATAAAAATTCTTCCAATATATAAGGAAAAGAAAATAATACATTTAATATTTAGAAAATCAAACTACTGCCAGGCATGGTGGCTCACTCTTACAATCCCAGCAACTCAGGAGGCTGAGACAAAAGGATCACAAGTTTGAGACCAGCCTCAGCGACTTCTAGTGAGGTCGTAAGCAAGACTCTGTCTCAAAATAAGAAGGGCTGGAATATGGCTCAGTGGTAAAGCACCTCTGGCTTCAATCCTTGGTACAAAAAAAGAAAAAAGAAAATCAGACTACTTACCAACAACTTCATTAAGCTCAGATATTATTTGTTAATTTTCCCAAAATACTCTTAAACAATATAATTTTCACTTTTCCTTCTAATTAATAACTAGTAGAATCAGAAGCTAGACTTTTAAATCCAATGCTGTAGGCACCAATGTTTTAAAAGGGTTCTAAGAGAAGCTGAAAAGGCAAGTTTAAGCCAAAAGCTTATAGCAATATATAATATATCCTTAAAGCAAAAAATGAAAAAAAAAATGTATTCCAAAAGATAGCAGTTTAGTTCCATTTTTAAATGAAGGGGGAAAAAGAAAGAGGCAATATGGATGTTGCAGAAAGAATGTCAGGTGGGAACCAGGAGCTTTGGGGTTACTAATTCTTAGGACTAAAAGTATCAAATAACCTCTTTTGTAGAAAATTGAAAGTAGCTTCTGAAACCTATCTATCTTTGGAGTATTTAGGATTGACTAAGTAGAAAAATAAAGTTTAAAGATTTGAAAATAAGAATCGAAACTGGAGTATAATTTACAACTAGTTCATGTTATTACTCTAATCTCTAATATACATTTTGGACTTTATTTCCAGGTTTAACTGGCTCTAAAACAGTAGTCTAAAATCCAGACTCTAGCTCTAATATGTCAGTGAATTTTTACATATAACTTCTTATATTCAAAATCCACCTGAAAAAGAGTGATCTAATTTGTCTAATTAGATTTATGTTATGTGTATTTTTTCTGTTTGTAATAACCCTCTTTGTTAATAAACTAGCATGGAACAATATTCCTAAATCCCAATGAACATGTTTGTATTTAACCATTTCAGAAATATTAAACATGACCTTTACTGTTAAGTTAGGCCGGATTCAAATTCTACTTCTATTATATAACCTTGAGCAAATTACTAACCTGAGTGCTAATTTCCTCAGCTAAAAAATGAAAACAATTTTAGTACCAGCTTATAGTGTTATTGTAGTATAATTATCCCACAATGAGAAAAGTCCTATTCCTGTACTTGGAATATAAATGCACAAGAGATGCTTTCTTATAATTTATAAGGAGTGGTAAGTAACGTTCAAGTAAATGTCTTAGAAAATATAAGGCAAAAACAAAGCCCAACATTATGTATAAATATAATGCATCCATAAACAACATGAAAAAAAATATAGGGCAGTAAAATATACTTAATAGTTTGATATAGGGGGAGCCAGACCTCTGTAGTGCCCACTCCCATAAAGGGGCTAACAGGAAATTAGAATATTGATGGTATTAATAAAATTTAATTTGAAAAATCAAATGCATTATTAACTTATATTTCAAAAATTAAATAACATAGAAATCATTTAACACTGGTTAGAACATAATTTTAATGACATTTTCCCATTCTGTGTGAGCCTACTTGACTTATACTTTCAGTTCTTTTTAAATTAAATATCAAGAAGTTGAGTTACTATTCATTTAGTAAAGCTGCAATACCAAATTGGAAAATAGCTAAAAATATGTATTAATAGTAGATCTTTACCACGTAGAAGAGTATAGTATGACTACAAAGACACACTGGATAAGCAAAAAATAAAATATTAACTTACAAGTTCTGTCAAATGTCTGAGATGTCCAATTTCTTCTGGAAGTGAGACCAATTTGTTATTACTAGCAATTAAAACTTTCAATGGTAAATTACACAAGTGTACTGGCAGTGTTGACAGTTGGTTCCGACTAAATGGGTAAGTAGAAAAAGAGGAGTCAGAGCCTACCACTGAAGAAAAAATTTCCATCTTTCTTATTCTAGACTCAAATATAAGTCTTATAGGGAACAAACAGGATATTAGATTTCAGTTCTAGCTTTCATTTCATCAGATGTCAGCTTTGTGATTTTAAGCACAGTACTTTACTTATAACAGTATCTTATGAAGAGTTCTCATCTATAATTAAAGATTTTAATATTTTTCCTACCTATCTTACAGGGCTCTTACACAATAAAATTCCTTTGTTAAAGAATGAATGCTGTATGACCACGACATTATAATTTTATTAAAGTAATATTTACATAAGAAAAAACTTTTAAAGAGGGTCTATTATCCTTTCTTTTTCCTCCTGAAGATATAAACACAAAATTATTTGTATTCTACTTCACTCATCATTACAATATTATAACCAAATGTACAAAAATGATTCAAATATTGCTCTATGGAAATCAAGTGATAAACTATGATTTCATGTGTTATACCAAATATGTTATAGATAAGGAATCTTTATACAAAAACAGGAAAATCGTAACTAAAAGTAAAATAACAAAACAGATATGTAGATTTAACCTCTTAATCCTTTGTACTAATTCCCTCCCCATTTTTAAGATGTAACTAATATAGATCATGAGGCTTGAAAAGTTTGTTTTTTTGTTTTTTGTTTTGGTACCAGGGATTGAATCCAGGGGTGCTTAACCACTGAACCACATCCCCAACCCTTTTTTATATTTAATTTAAAGACAGGGTCTCACTGAGTTACTTAGGGCCTCACTAAATTGCTGAGGCTGGCTTTGAACTCACAATCCTTCTGCTTCAGCCTCCCGAGCTACTGGGATTATAGGCGTGCACTGCCACGCCAGGCACTAAAACTTTTTAATCCAATAATAATTCTACTCCTATACACTTCTCTTAAGAAAGAGAAAAATAAACATTTACATACAAATTTCTCTACTAGTGTTACTTTTATCATGGTAAAAAACTGGGAGAAACTAAATATCCAAGAGGAAAATGAATTTTTAAAAGTAGATAAACTATGCAACAAAATGATTACCTATAAAAATATTTTCAAAGGATATTTTATGACAAGGGGAAAACATTTAAAAAATGACTAAATGCCTGTAAAAACAGAAAGAGGCGATCAACTATAATTAAATAACTCAAGATACAACATTTTGATGAATTTCCTTTATGCTTTTCTACACTTATATATTTTCAGTTGTTTTATATTGAAATAAAACAAAAAGTTCTTATAAGATGTGAAAAATGGAGATGAGTTGAATAAATGCATTTATACATTCAAAACATTCAAAACTTAATATACAAAAGCTCATGGTCACAAGAACCAAGTGAAGTAATTTCAGATCTACTTATTTTTATTTGAAGAAGCTAGTTTGAAAATGTAATTGGAGAACCACTGCTACAAGCCTATTAGACTAATGGCTAGTAGGGTGTGTTAATTATTGCAAAGCCAAAGATAAGCAGAGACAGTAAAGGAACATAGGATATACTATTGATTTATCTTAAGAACGCGTACAGAAACTGCCGATATGAACAGATACTGTAAATATCTGGAAACACTTTAGTGAAAAAGATGAGGAAATTGGAAAGACCATATAAAACCAAAAAAAAAAGAAAAGAAAAGAAATTATATGCTTACCTAATATTTAAGAATGTTAGGGCCTGTAGGTTTAAAATTGCCTCTGGGATATACCGAATACAATTTTGGTACAAGTTGAGATTTTCAAGAGAAACAAAGTGGCATGCTTCTATAGGAATTTCTGAGAGGCGATTTCGTGACAGGTCTGAAAGAAAAGTTATTTTTTCAATAAATTTTTACTGAAATGTTAAATTAATAAGCAGGCTTGTTATTATTTGAATTCTCCAGTGTTCCTATTGTGGAGACTGGCAAAATATAAGATTAAAACATCAATTGGCGAGTAAACCATTTAAACATACACTTCTGAATCTATTGCTGGGAAATGTTGATTTGAGTTTCCATATACACTAAAAAATAAAACCACTATTCTTTGCAAATAAAACAATTCCTAAGGCATCTCCTACAAATTATCTCAAAGATGATGTCACTAAGTTGCAAATAGCCTAGGAAATGAATGGATCCCTAAAATTCACTTTCCCAAAGGCAGGTTTTTAAAAAAGCAAAACAACAACAACAACAAAATACGACCCTTTTCTTTACCAAAAATTATCAGGGCTTTATCAAAAGAACTCAGTAGGGGCTGGGGCTGTAGCTAGCTCAGTGGTAGAGTGCTTGCCTCGCATGCGTAAGGCACTGGGTTTGATCCTCAGCACCACATAAATATAATTAAAATAAAGATATTTGTGTCCATCTACAACTAAAATAATATTAAAAAAAAAAGGACTCAGTAATTCACAGCTCCCACTGCTCAAAGGTAAGACAATTTGAACTTCAATAAAAATAACTGCAATGGATTGAAATCTATCATACATATCAAACTACACAAGCTTGTAACACTTCAAAAAAAGATGACAGAAAACCAATCCATATCCTGTACACTGCTAAAGTAAGGAGAAGAACCAAACATTTGTCCTGTGTTCCCTACATGACTTTATCATTGAGTAGCCAAACAGATGAAGAAAAGCATCTATACATAAAAACATCTTAGCTATGAATGAAAAAAGATAGAACATCACCATTTTGCAATCCCCAGTGAATTAATGGATCTGGAATTGAGATTAAAGAGCTATTCTTACAAAAAGAAAAATTATATGCCTCTCACTAGAAGAACAGATATCATCTATGGTCTTCCCAAGGGACAGAACCTGTGCCTAATCAAGCTCCTGGATCAGCGGCAAACTTAACAGAAAATACAAAAAATAAAGGATTATGTCGCTATAATCATTATCCATTCAGATTTAATTAAATACACTGAGATTCATTCACTCACTGCTGTTTTCTTCTTTCTATAGAAAACTAGAAAATTTTTTTTCTCCCTGCCTGCCCACTTCCCCTTTTTTCTTCGTGGTGCTGGGGAAGGAACTCAGGCCCCTGGACATAGCTAGGCAAGCAATCTACAATTGAGCTATATCCCCAGCCAAGAGAAAATCTTAAATCTCTGTTGAGAATCATTTGGTAAGAATCCTTAAATGAGAACATTCTCTAGATGGAAGACTTGGCTAATATATCCTCTGAATACCTGCATATATACAAATATCTTCTTTTAACCATAACAAATAAGTGATATTTTGGCTAGATACCGGCATAGTTCTTTTCTTAGTAATCTGTAGGTGTTATTTAACTACTTTCAAGTTTCCAATGTCATATGAAAAAGTTCAGTGCATATCTGATTACTTTTCTTTTAATAAGCATCTTGTTATGCCTGCCCACCACCTTCAACACTTGGTCTGAAATGTAGTGAACTCTTTTAATCCTTCTTCCAAACCAGATTTCTCTATTGTATCTTTAGCTGCTGCATCTCCTACAATTGCTCTTCTGCTTCTTTATGCTTTTCTATTTTGCTATATATACTTCTACTTAATATTCCAGATTATGAATTTGAATTTAACAAAAATCATTCTCACTATAAGTTAAAGTATAGGAAAGTTTTCCTTTCTTGTTTCAGTTCTTTTATGGTATAATTAAAAGCATGCCACTTTGCTTCTCTGTAGAATCTCAAGATAATTTGTTTTGTTTTGCTTCTCAAACTTGTCACCAATCTCTTCCAGGACTTCTATTTCACTGAAGTTAACTCATTCTGCATGTTTTCCTTGTTCACCCTTTCTTTGGCTGTTGAAGTACTTTTATGAGGATTATGTTCTTTGATAATTCATGGCCCTCCTCCTCTTTAAAGCTCAGGTCCAGCTGCAAGGGTACAATGCAAGGCACTTAACACCAAAATAGTGGAAGCAACCTCTACAAGCTTTCCCTCTGGGACATAGCTATTTCTGTGAACTCAAAAGTTGAAAATAATTGTCTATAGGGTTTTTTTTTTTTTTTGGTAGTTATAGATGGACAAAATGTCTTTATTTTATTTGTTTATTTTGTTTATTTTTATGTGGTGCTAAGAATTAAGCCTAGTGCCTCACATATGCTAGGCAAGTGCTCTGCCACTGAGCTACAGCCCCAGCCCTGTCTATAAGCTTTTGTTGCCTTATTTTCTGAGGCCAGCATGTCCCAAGACTCACACATTCCCTAAGTTCTCTACCTGCTTGCCTTATGATAGTAACAGAAGTTGGGAAAGGGATCATTTTGCCTAAATGCCTCATCATGCTATATTCACTGGACTAAATTAAAGCCTTGGTAATAGAAACCTTTGAGTACTTCAGACTAAAAATTTCCCATATAATCACTGTGAATAACTTTTTAAAAGTGAAGTGTAATTTTTGTCAATTCCTATTCAAATTATATTAATTTACTTTTAAAAGTTGAAGAAAAAAATTATTAATGTCAATCACAAACTGCTCCTTAAATATTAAATTGAATCCAGTAAAGATAATTTCAGGCAACAAATTAAAATTAAGCAGAGACTACTTTAGCTAAGCAGAGATAGCTTAATATTTGTGTAATAAACCTAAACTATTTAAAAATCCAGTTTTGTCTCCAAACTCATGAGGAAAAACAATATCGAGACATATACTAAGTTTAGATGCATCTCAATAAACAACTACTCTTTTATTTTTTTAAGTGATGAGACAATTTAAAACATAGTATGTCTACTTTTTTTTGTGTCCCTGTAGTACTGGTGACTGAACTTAAGACCTCATGCATACTAGGCCACGGCTCTACCACTGAGCTACATTCTAAGCCCTTTACTCTGAGACAGGGTCTCACTAAATTGCTCAGGATGGTCTTGAACTTGTCATCCATCCAACTGTTAGTTGGGATTACAGCATGCCACTGTGCCTGGCTAATATGTCTACTTTTAAAATCATAAATCTTAAAGGTTCTCGAAAGTTTTTTCATTTATTTCATTTCATTCTATTTTGATTTCAATCTGGAGAAACAAGTAGTTTCTTGTTTTAAATGAGTAATCTTTTAATATGCTATAAAAGTATAAATGAACAGATAGAATTAATCATTTGGGTATATGGATCATTTTATGGAAAATACTGCAAAATAATATTGGTTTATAAAGGATATATATTATCATAGTTTCTCAGAGGGAATAATTTTATAGCCAAAGAAATGTGATTAAAGAGGAAAAACAAATTTTTCCTTTTTAGCTCAAAAAAAAATTGGATGTTTTATTCCTAAATTTCTTTTTCCACTTTGTATCATGCATTGAATTATCACACTATACCTTGTCAAGATGTAAAATTATACCAATTAAAAAAACTTTTCCAGTTATAAAAGCAATGCATTTTAACTTATAAATACAAAAGACTGCATTGAAATATATATGCATTCAAAAAAGTAGAAAATATTCTATTCAGTACCCAGAAACACCAATGTAGCTGTTGCAGATAAGCCCCCTTCCCCTCCCTCAAACATGTAACCAATGTATTAATTTTTGTGATAATTGTTTTCTCGATAGTTTTAGTTTTAACACTTTATAAACTGTAGGTTGGCCTTCTATATTAGTTTCCTATACTGCTGTGACAAACTGCCACAAACTCAGTGGCTTAAAATAACACAAACTTAGCACTTCACAATTCTAAATATCAGACATTGGAAATGGGCTCCTTAGGTGAAAATCAAGGTGTCAGTAGCGCTGAGTTCTTTCTGGGGCCTCTAGAGCAGAATCCATTTCCTTCCCTTTCCATCTTCTAGAAACTGCCCACATTACTAGGCTCATAGCCCCATCCCTCCATATTTATGGTAGCACTGTTAAGCCAAGTCCTTCCTGTGCAGTTATCTCTTTGGCTATGCTTTTTCTGCCTCCTTCTTCTACTTTAAAGGATCTTTGTGATACTGTCTGCCTCCCACATGTGCTCCTGCCTGTTTTATTTAGAGACAGGGTCTCTCTGAGTTACTTAGTGCCTTGCTGTTGCTGAGGCTGGCTTTGAACTCTCGATTCTCCTGTCTCAGCCTCCCTAAGTGCTGGGATTACAGGGGTGTGACACTGTGCCAAGCTCATAGAAACTGCTCACATTAGAAACTTTAACTTAACTTTCTAAAAGTAAAAGAATACAATATGTGTGTTCTTTTGTGACTTTACTCAACATTTAGACCCATTCATGCAGTTGTATATTGCAGTTCCTTCACTTACATTGTCTTCATAGTATTCTACTGTATGAATATGCCACAATTTACTTAAGTATTCTACCAGTGAGGAGCACTTTGATTATAATACATTGATGGTATAATATATTCTAGGTATAATATACCTAGAAGTGAAAACACTGTGTAATAAGATACACAGGCTGAGGCAGGAGGATCATCAAGTTGGAGGCTTGCCTGGGCAACTTGGCAAGACCCTGTCTCAAAATTAAAAAAAAAAATTTTTTTTCAAGGACTGGAGATGTAGTCAGAGATAATGCACAATGTTCAATTCCTAGTACTCCTCCAAAAACTACACATGCATACATATATATTTTTTCAACATCAATAGAATGCTGAACTGTTTTCCAAAGTGGTTGTATCAATTTAAAATCCATCAGTAGTGTACAAAGAGTTCTTGTGGCTGCACGTCCTTGCCCATGCTTATTAGTGTATTTTAATTTTTATACAGCAGCATCTCATTGTGATTTTACATTTTATTTCTGATATTAATGATGTAGAACAGTTTTTCAAATGTTTATTGCCTTCTAGATTTTCTTTCTCATAAAGTGACTGTTTTGAGTGTTTTTGCTTTTTGTATTGCTGACATTGAACTCAGGGATTTGTGCATGCCAGGCAAGAGCTCTACCACTGAACAACTCTCCCAGCTTCAGCTTTTTGGTTTGTAGGAGATCTTATAAATTCTGAGAGAGTCTTTTGTCAGTTATGTGTTATAAATATCTTCTTCCAATTTGTGGTTTAAAATTTTACTCCCCTCCTGGTATCATATGGAAGAAAGCCTTTGCTTTTAATAGGGTAAGATTTTTTAAATTAATGTTTTCCTTTATGTTTTTTTTCCAGTTTTAAAAGAAATCTTTCCTCACCCCAAGGTCATAAAGATATTCTCTTCTGTAAGTTTCACAGTTGTTCATATCATTTAATTAGAAATTGCTCTTCTACTATGATTTGAGGTAGGAAGGCAATTTCATTTTTTCCCATGGGGATATCCAATTGTTCCAGTGGCAGTTACTGAAAAGACCATTTTCTGCTCCACTATTTCCCTATAATGCTTTTGTCATGGGCATATGGGCAGGGAGGCTCTCTAATTGGTCCCATTGCTCTGTCTATCCTTATGTCAGTACTACACAATCTTTGTGTGTGTGTGTGCAGTGCTAAGTACTGAACAAAGCAAGTGTTCTACCATAGATCTACATTCCCAGCCCAATATTACACAATATTATAGTTTTATGATAATTCTTGATATCTAGTAATAGTAGTACAGTATTACTTCCTCTCTGTAGTTCTGTTTTTTCTCCAGAATATCCATGTGTTGCCCAGGCTGGCTTCTGTACTTCCTGTACTCAAGTAACCCTCATGTCTCAGTGTTTTAAGCAGATGGGAATATAGCCACTGAACTGGCTCCTTTATAGTTCTTAACTGTGTCTTGGTTTTTTAGGTCCTTTACATTTCCTAGAAAACTTTTATATGGACCTATTATAAACAACTTTTTGAAATTTTTATTGGCATGACACTGATTCAAGCAATTTGAGAAGAAATAACATCTTTACAATATTGAATCTTTCAATCTATGAACATGGTTTAGTCTTCCATTAATAAAAAGCTTCTTTAATGCTTCTCAGTGAAGTCTTGTAATTTTCCTCTAAGAGGTCTTTCAAAAAATATTCTGATATATTCCCAAGTTTGCATAATTTTATGGAAGATATGTTTAAGGTTTTATTTTCTAACCATTTATTACTCATATATAAAAATATTTTAGTGTTTTGTTATTTGGTACCTAATTTCTTTTTTTTGTTGGTACTGGGTATTGAACTCAGGGGTACTCAACCACTGAGCCACATCCCCAGCCCTATATTGTATTTTACTTAGAGACAAGGTCTTACTGAGTTGCTTAACTCCTCGCCATTGCTGAGGCTGGCTTTGAACTCGCAATTCTGTCTCAGCCTCCCAAAGTGTTGGGATTACAGGCATGTGCCACTGTGCCCGGCTGGTACCTAAATTTTTAAAATTATAGCTTCCTCGTGAATTGAGTTTTTTTTTTTTTTATAATTCTTAAGTTACCTCTGTTATTCCTATTAATACTATTTGCTTTGAAATCTTTTATTTTCTTTGCTGTGGTAGACACATTTTAATACGACTTCCATTATCCCTGTTTATACCTTGTATGATACCTCTCCTCTGTTTAAGGGTGGGTGGAACTTGTTACTTGCTTCTAACCAATAGAATATGGCAAAAGTGATATGATATCACCCTGGTGGTATGTTACATTATATAAGATTCCATCTTGCTAGCAGAGTTGCTTCAGTCTGTCTCCCAGAGTCATTCTCTGCTGCGGCCTTTGAAAACCCAAGCTGCTTCTCAAAGCTGCAAGTAAATGAACTCTGTCAATAACCTGAGGGAAATTCTCTCTCCAGTCAAAGGTCCCACTGAGAACTCAGCCCTGGCCAACAACTTGTGATCTTGCAGCAGATCCAAAGGCCATGCCTGGACTTCTGACTCACAGGAATTGGGACATCTTTTGCTAAATTTGTGGTAATTTGTTATAGGGTATAGAAAATTTATACAGTAAATATTTCCACAGAATACTTTTTTCTATTCTTCAATTTCAACCTTTCAGGATCCTTATGTGTGAATGTGTTTCATATAAATAGTATATAAATAGTTCTTCAAGGGGCTTGAGGTGATCTGCAAAAAATGATCCACTACTCTCTTGACCCGGAAAACCCCACAAAATTATGCAAATCAAGAGGTTCAAATCTTCGTGTTCACTTTAAGAACACCCGTGAAACTGCACAGGCCATCAAGGGTATGCACATCCAAAAAGCCACTAAATATCCGAAAGATGGTACTTTAAAGAACCAATGTGTGTCATACTGGTGTTGCAATGGTGGAACTGGGATGTGTGCCCAAGCCAAACTTAGTGGGGCTAGACACAGGGACAGTGGCCTAAAAAGAGTGCTGAATTTTTGCTGCACATGCTTAAAACTGCAGAGAGTAATGTTAAACTTAAGGAACCCAAACCATAAAAATCCTTATATATATGCAACTTAGGTGGTTGTTCTTTATTTATATCATTGCCTTGCTTTCTGTGATTAAATCTCACTTAAAGATTTATTTTTAAAACTTCTGTCTCCAGCAGCCCAAAATTTTGTCTAATGATTTTCATAAACATGATCTGCTGTCTCTCCACACTTCTGGTTCATGTTTATCCTTTATTCCCCAGTGTTTTCAAAAGAAACATTTTTCTTCTACCAGTAGTCTGTACCTTTTCGTGTGCCATGGACCTTTTTGATAGTATGGCTAATTATCCAAATGTGGTTTGTTTTCTACTTTTATAATGAGGAAAAATGTTGAATTTCAAAAGTTGAAACAGTCATAAAGTTGACAAAACAAAAACAATAGTTTATATTTAACATAATTATCCTTTATGTTTAGATTTTTAAAGGGGTTGTGTTATTTGTGACAAATGCAGTTCATTGACCTTTGAATATCTGTGCTCTCTTTTTTTTTTTTTGGACCATGGATTGAACTCAGGGGCACCTGACCACTGAGCCACATCCCCAGCACTATTTTGTGTTTTATGTAGAGACAGGGTCTCAATGAGTTGCTTAGCACCTCGCCTTGCTGAGGCTGGCTTTGAACTCGCGATTCTCCTGTCTCAGCCTCCCTAAGTGCTGGGATTACAGGCGTGCCCCACTGCGCCCAGCTTCTTCTTTTTTATTTTTACTATGAGAATCTCAATTGTGTTCAAAAAAATAAAGTGCCAACTAAACAAACAGTTCCGATTTCATTAATCATTAAAGTTAAAACTAAGAAAATAGACATAATTTTTACCAATTTTGACTTGGCACCCAAACTTGATATAGGAAAGTCTCCTTTACAGACAGTGTTCTGATTTTATATGTAAATTGAATGCTTGAAAATTGCCTTATGTTAGCTGGGTGCAGTGGCATACATCTGTAATCCCAGCACTTAGGGAGTCTGAGATAGGAGAATTGCGAGTTCAAAGCCAGCCTCAGCAACAGCGAGGCACTAAGCAACTCAGTGAGACCCTGTCTCTACATAAAATACAAAATAGGGCCAGGGATGTGACTCAGTGATCGAGTATCTCCGAGTTCAATCCCCAGTACAAAAAAAAAAAAAAGAAAGAAAGAAAGAAAGAAAAGAAAATTGCCTTGTGTTTTATCATAAAGAGAGAAAGATTTCTTAGCTTTGGAGGACTAAATTTATACAATATGTCATTGAAAATGTTATATATTTCAAATATGTTCCTTTTCCAATTCTTCCTATCTCAGTACATGATGCTTTTGTCTACACAGTTAAGTCAACATTTTGGTTTTTTAAGTATTTTTTAGATGTAGATGAGCCTTTATTTTATTCATTTATTTACATGTAGTACTGAGAATTGAACCCAGTGCCTCACACATGATGGGCAAGAGCTCTCTACTACTGTGTCACAACTCCAGCCCTAAGCCAGCATTTTGGAATAATTCCAACAGCTTTCTCTTTTCCTCAATCTAATCCTATCAATAAACATTGTCAGTGTCTTGGCCCAAGACATTATAATAATCCATCCATTTCTCTTATTCTCCTCTGTCACTGCTTCATAGAACTATTCTAATGAATCAAATCAAATAACACTTAGAAAATTCATATAGTGTAAAATACAAAAACATAAGCATATACCAACTTCCTAAAGGTGACAACAATAGATCAAAAATGAACAGCAGGGCTCGGTGGTTCATACCTGTAATCCTAGCAGCTTGGGAGGCTGAGATAGGAGGATTGCCAGTTCAAAGCCAGCCTCAGCAACTTAGCGAGGCTCTAAGCAACTCAGCAAGAACCTGTCTCTAAATAAAACATTAAAAAGGGCAGAGAATGTGGCTCAGTGATTAAGCACCCCTGGGTTCAATACCTGGTACCAAAAAGAGGGGGGCGGAGAATAACAGCCCCTTCCAATTATGTTCCACTTTTAAAAGGCAGAAAAAATATTATATACATAATTAGATACATATTTAAGATTTGTATTAAAATATTTAAGTTTCCTTATCCTTCAATGAGGTTAAATAACTGGAGAGGTTACTGTATGTTTGTGTCACTAGAGTAAGTCCCTTTTGACTTCACACATACAGATAATAGCAGTGTTGTCACATAAGCCTCTTAAGTTTCCATCTCTGTCAGTGTAATCAATCTTAGGTTGTTTTCCAGACTGCAAGCTCAACTGAGATTTGCCAAGTACTATAAAAAGCCACAAACTGGATCATAAACAATTTTTCAATTAAGCTATTAAGTTACCTCTATTATCCTATTCTGAATGTGGCCTTGGTTTTCAAAAGCCATTCTCTTCTCTCCTAATGTGAGTGAAAACAACTCTATCAATCTTTGGTATTGCCCTTGAAAGTGTAATTCAGTTGACCAAAGCAGAAAAAGCCTGTTTTGGCCTGATACATTTATAATTATGAGAAATTTGGGGGTATAAGGAAATATCATGGATGTTTCCACTAATCAAAATAAATATTACAATGAAAAAATTTATCATCTTTTTTGCAAACTCCTGATTATTTTCTTGATTTACAAAAATCTTACCCTCAAAATTAAACTTATTCTAAAGGTATTTAAATTTTTAAATAATATGCTAAACAAAAAAGCCTAAAAATTCAGCTGAGCATAGTGATGCACACCTATAACCCCAGTTACTTTGAAGGCTGAACCAGGAGGCTTTTGAATGTAAGATCAACCTGGGCAAGATACTGAGATTCAGATTCACGAATTGAGAGTGAGAGACTGGGGCACGAATTGAGATTGAGAGACTGGGGGGTGGGGGGGGGATCTAAACAGTAGTAAAAAACAAAAAAATCTTCAATATAAATGGGACAAGGAACCTAAGTATGATCACTCTAGGCTCATACAGCAAATTTTACTATTTTTCCTGATAGACAAATCATAATTGCATACATTTACAGGATGTACTGTGATGTTTTATGTATACAACATGGAATGATTAAACAAGATACAGTTTTACCTTTATGGTTTTTTGGTTTGAAGAAATACTATATAAACTGCTGGGCATGGTGGTGCACACCTGTGATCCTAGCAACACAGGAGGCTGAGGCAGGAGGATTGCAAGTTTAAAGTCAGCCTCAGAAATTTAGCAAGACCCTGTAGCAAAATAAAACATAACAGAAAGGACTTAGGTTGTAGCTCAGTGGCAAGTGCCCCTGGGTTCTATCTCCACTACTGAAAAAGAAAAGAAATACTTTATAACCTGAATTGAAAATAATCTATTTTCTTAGGAGGCTGAGGTAGGCAAATTGCTTGAGCTCAGATGTTCAAGGCCAGCCTGGGCAATACACCAAGTCCCTATCTTGGGGCTAGGGGGTGAAGAAGGAGGAAGAAGAAAAGATAATTTATTTCTAAACAAGTATTGTAGTAAAGTAAAACAAATCCAACTATTGATGGGAAAAAATGTTTACTTATAGATACATATTTTATGATTAAAAAAAATAAAATAGCTTCAAGGACATCTGCCCTTCCATGTTTACTGTAACACTATTCACAATAGCCAAGAAATGGAAACAACCTAAGTGTTCATCAACTGAAGAATGGATAAAGAAAATGTGGTACATATACAAGATGGAATATTATTCAGCCATAAAAAAGAAATGAAATTTTGTCATTTGTAACAATATGGATGGAACTGAAGGTCATTTTATTAAGTGAAATATACCAGGCACAGAAAGACAAGTACTGCACAATCTCACATGTGGAATATAAATAAAGGTTGATCTCAAAGAAGATGAGAATAGAACAGTGGTTATCAGAGGCTGAAAGTGTAGGGGGGTGGGAGGGATAGGGAGAAATACTAAGTGATGGTTAGATAGGAGAAAGAGGTTCTGGTATACTACTGTACAGCAGAGGGACTATAGATAATGATAATGTGTTACTACCTTATCTCAAAACCAGGAGAAAGGAGTTTGAATGTTTTTATCAAAAAGAAATAAAAGTTTATAGAGATAAATATGTTTAACCTGATTTAAACACTATACAATGTATAACATTAACAATATACCATGATACCCCATAAATATGTTCACTATAACATGTATTAAATAACTTTAAAGAAAAATTAAAATACTTAAATGAGTGAACAGATACTGAAAAGATGTAAATAAATAAAATCTGAGATGAATTATAACTGTAAAAACAGAGTGCTTCAGGAATATGTACAATATAATGGCCTTAGACTTTTTATCTATTCTGATATAATAAAATGTTTTTAATTTACAATATTCCTCTATTTAAAAATATAAATGTGAATTTATTCATTTATCTTTTATCTGTATGGACTTACAGATTTTCATTTTACTCATTTTGGTTTACATAATCCAATAAAGTCCTTATTTATTTTGGTGCTCTATTGTTCTAGACTTGCTTATGGGAATTCTGTTTCAGACAAGGTGCTATATCTTTTTGATATGTCACCATTAAACAAAACAAACAAAACTTCCTTTTATTCTGGTACAAGATGTTCCAGACTTATATTGCAACTTCTTTGCCCCAGTTCTGAAATCAGCTATTTCTTACCTTTGTGTAACAGAAACTTTTGTGGCAAGTAGATTTGGGTGTGAAGGGAGGGGAGGGGAGAAACCAGCAATTCTGAAGGAAAACACAGAATTAAATGAATACTATTGTTTTAAACTACTAAATTTTGTGGGGTTTTGGAGTGGTCCATTAAGCATCAACAGAAAAGCAAACCAGAAATTGGTACCTGAAGTAGAGTACCTGCCATAACAAAACCCTAAAACATCTGGCACTGGCTTTAGAACCTTAGGGGCCTCACAGAGTTAGTGGATTCTGGAAGACAGTAAAAGAATTGCTACTCAAGACCATAGAAAAGGACTTCAGTCCTGCTGTAGCAAAAAAATCAGAGAAACTATAGCCATCAGTAAAGTGATAAAAAGGTACTTAATGGTTTTAAATTACCGTAAATACATATGGCTATCTGTTGTGAGGCTTCTGTTTGTTGAAGTTAGGAAATATGTAACAACAAAAATCACTAAATGTTTTAATTTTCAGGGGTGGTGTTGGGGATTGAAGCCAGGGCACTGGGCATGCTAAACATGTGCTCTACTTTTGACTTTTACCCCAAACCTTTTATCTTAAATCTTAATGATAAGGAAAGGTATGTACATATGTACATATATAGTCCAGTAATTTTCTACCTAATATAATTTTTCTCCCTTCATTTATTTTTAGATATCACTCAAACACATTATATATTTTTCCTTTTCATATAATGCAAAGGAAACAAGAGGGCAACCAGCTTTAAAAAAAATTTTTTTTGTAGTTATAGATGGACAGCATGCCTTTATTTTGTTTATTTTTATGAGGTGCTAAAGATCGAACCTAGTGCCTCTCACATGCTAGGCAAGTGCTCTGCCAGCTGAGCCCTAGTCGGGCAACCAGCTTTTTTTTTGGGGGGGGGGGGGTGTTGAGGATTGAACCCAGGGACTTGTGTATAGGAGGCAAGCACTCTACCAACTGAGCTATATCCCCAACCCGGGCAACCAGCTTTTAAAAAAAAATTAAATAAAGCTTTTAGTATACTTAGGGAAGAATAGCAAGTTCTGTCTTGAATGGGTTCTGGGTTCACATAAGACTGAAAAAAACAAACAAACAAAAAACAGCTGGGCACAGTGGCCCACACCTGTAATCCCAGGAGCTCAGGAGGCTAAGGCAGGAGGTTCCCAAAGTCAAACCCAGCCTTAGCAACTAGTGAGACCTAAGCAACTTGGTGAGAGCCCCTGTCTCAAAATAATAAATAAAAATTGAGCTGAGGATGTGGCTTGGTGGTTAATCCTTGGTACCAGGGTGGTGTAGGGGGCAGACTGAAAAAAAAATGGACTCAATTTTAGAGTCTACAAGCTTCTACAGTATTTTTCATCCTTTAAAATGTCTTAAATTGCCATGCACAGTAACACACGCCTCTAATTCCAGCAGCTTGAGAGGCTGAGGCAGGAAGATCTCAAGTTTAAAGCCAGCCTCAGCAAAAGTAAGGTGCTAAGCAACTCAGTACGACCCTGCCTCTAAATAAAAACACAAAACAGGGCTAGGGATATGGCTCAGGGGTTGAGTGCCCTTGAGTTCAATCCCTGGTACTCCCCCACCCTCCAAAAAAGTCTTAAATTTTCATCTTTCAATATTGCTGATCACATAATGTGCCAAAAAATAGTTTAAGTTTGTTTTTTTTTTTTTGTAGTCATGTATGGACAGCATACCTTTATTTTATTAGTTTATTATTATGCAGTGCTAAGGGTTGAACCCGGGGCCTCACATGTGCTAGGCAAGCACTCTGCCACTGAGCTACAGCCCCAGCCCCTCCTTTCTTTTTTTTTTTTTCCTTCTTCCTTTCTGATTTGGCACTGGGGATTCAAACTAGGGCCTCATACATGCCAAGTGCTCTACCACTGAGCTACATGCCCAGGTCTTTTAAAATTTTTTTTAAATTTTGAGACAGGGAATTGCTAAGTAGCCTAGACTGGCCTTGAACTTCCAATTCTCCTATCTCAGCTCCTTCCTGGCCTCAGTCTTCCAAGTAGGTGTAATTACAGGCTTGTGATTAAAAAAGTTTTCAAAACCATACCCTGAAACAATTATAAGAAAAATATTTCTTAATTGAGATGAACGATAGAGTCAAATTTACTCCTGGCTCTACAATTTATGGCCATCTTAACCTCTAGAACACTGAAGAATCTCCCTCCCTAGCAAGTTCAGTGTCGTGAATTAAAGTATCTTTTTTTTTTTTTTTTTTTGTGAGACACATTTGAAGGGATACTCTATTCTAAATATATCTCTTTTACTAACTGTTCAACAGTTTTATAATTTTATGAATCAGAAGCTACTTTCTGGGAACAACATGCAACCCAAAGCATAACAGAAATGTATATTCTGGTTTTTGTTTGTTTTAACGGTGCTAGGGATAGAACCTGATGCCTCACACATGCCAGGCAAGCGCTATCATTGAGCTACACCCCAACCCTACAATGCGCATTCTTAATCCTGTGAAAAGCTATTGGGAAACATTTATTAGCTGACATGGCATTTTCTCTCTAGCTAGTTTCCTGTCTACTTCTGTTTGAGGCTATGAAGATCAAAAGGTAAAGAAAGGCAATATAATTACTTTACTGATAAGATACTGTTCACTTCTCATAAGGTGGCAAGAAGAAAAAGAAATCTTTAAAAATACTAGATTCTTATAGTACAATAGCTTGTTGACAAAATAACAAAATCTTTTACAATAATTACAAATATCTAAGCAGTATTTCAATGTTTAGCTCAACAAAAATCTTCATTTCGTCTTGGAAGCCTGCACATTACCTTTTCTATTGAAAGATATAGTATTTCAGATTATAGTATTGCAACCATCACTCTCAATTCTTCCTAAACTGCCCGAAACACTCTCTCAGTGCCTTTTACACCATAGGAGCCTGAGATCACTACACCTGACCCACTATATCCAGTTATACTCTTTTTCACTCCTATTATTCTCACTTTCATTCATAAGCTCTCAGAAAAATTAACAGTGACATACACGTTAAAAGGAACCATTTATTGGATCACAACCAAAGTAAATTAAATTCAGTTGAACCAATCGATATAAATATTTTCAATTTAAACAACTTATATTCTATATACCCACAACAGATAATGTTGAAATCATTCAGTTCTACATAGAGTTCAGTTTTGCCAACTTTTTTTTTTTGTACTGGGGATTGAACTCAGGATGCTTGACTACTGAGCCACATCCCCAGCCCTATCTTATATTTTATGTAGAGACAGGGTCTCACTGAGTTGCTGAGGCTGGCTTTGAAGTCGTGGATCTCCTGTCTTATCCTCCCTAAGTGCTGGGATTACAGGTGTGCGCCACTACGCCCGGCTTGCCAACTGTTCTGTATGAGCAAGTTACAAAAAGCACACAGGGAAAAGCAACCAAGGAACGTAATTCCCAAACCTCTTGTTTAAAAAAACAGATGTTTGGGTCATTGTGTACTGTGTATTATCATAAATGTCTGCAGTCAGACACTTTTTTAGGTGTATGCTCAGTTTACAATATTCTCAATTTCATTCTCTCTCATTCAGAGGGGCTGACCATTCCTCCCTCTCAGATTTTCAGTCATATATGCCAGCCATTTTTAACCTTGGGACTCTCTCAAAGTAAGTAACATTGAACTCTGAGCTCCCCAAGCCATGATAACCTGGTAAATTCCTGTCCTTTCTTCAAAGAGCCATCTCCAGCATAATCTCTTTATATTTACCCTGATTTGCCTAGAACTCAGGTTCTTACATTGTATTCCATTACTCCACTATGGTAGTTATCACATGGTATTCCTCATTACGTTAAAAATTCCTTGAGACCAAGAGCACTGTGCCGTTTGCAACTAACAAAACAACTTATTAGTCTTTTTCAGGTGATCTTGGGGATAGAACCCAAAGACTCACCCATTCTAGGAAAGTTCTTTATCACTGAGGTACACACCAGCTCCTTTTATTTCTGTTTTTTGAGACAAGGTCTCTCCTGGGTTGGCCTTGAATTTGCTACCTGCCTGCCTCAGCCTCTCAATCTCAGGTTTTTAAAAGACCAAGTTAATTTGCTAGAATTAAGTTAACTTAGTGTGCTAACACTGGAAGTTGCTATTTGTCTTTTCTTAAAAATTAGAAAAAAATTTAAATGAATAAACAGTTCATTTGGCAGGTAACTAACCAATTAATTTTTAAAATGTGGGCTCCATGACCAGAGGCACCAGAAAGGATACTCTGTTGTACAGAAATTGTTGTTGAAACACATCTACATGTCTGGTCAGATCACATCCACACTGTCACCCAAAGCTTTGCAACAGAATTATAAATAAGGTGGGTAATCTGATAAAGAATTAAAATCCAGAATATAAAAAGTACCCCTAAAACTCAGTAATATTTAAAAGACAATTTAAAAAACAGGCAAAGGATATGAACATTTTTCCAAATAAGATACAAATGATCAATAAACATATGACAAGGTTTCTCAGTATTACCAATCATGAGCTGGGGTCGTAGCTCAGTGGTAGAGTGCTTGCCTCACGTGTGTGAGGCATTGGGTTTGATTCTCAGCACCACAAAGAAATAAATGAATAAAAATAAAGGTCCATCAACAACTTAAAAATAGTTTAAAAAATATTACCAATCATTAGGGATGTACTAATCAAAGCCACAACGAGATACCACTTCATACACATCAGAATGGCTAACAGGAAAAAAAAATCAGAAAATAACAGTGATGGTGAGGATATAGAGACACTGGCACCCTTGTGCAGTGATGGTGGGGAGTAAAATGGTGGAGCCACTGTGGAAAAGAGTATAAAAATTCCTCAAAAAATTAAATACAGAAATGTGTTTATGATACATAAACAATTCTACTTATGGATATATAATAAAAATAACTGAAGGCAAGAACTTGAAGAGTTATTTGTATGTCAATATTCACAGCAGCATTATTCACAAAAACCAAAGGTGTAAAAAACCCAAATGTCCATCAGTGGATGAAAGACAAAAACAAAATGTGGTATATGCATACAACAGAACATTATTCAGCCTTAGTTCTGACACATGTTACAACATGGATGAACCTTGAAAATATTATACTAAGTGAAATAGGCCAGATCTCAAAGGATAAATACGTATGATTCCATTTACATGAGGTGCCTAAAATATTCAAAGTCATGAAGACATAAAGTAGAATGATTACCAGGAGCTGGAGTGGGGAAGAAGGAACGAGGAGTAATTAATTGATATAGAGTTAAAATGATGAAAAAGTTCTATGGACAGAGTCATGATGATTATACAACCATGTGAATGTACTTAATATCAGTAAACAACACTTAAAATAGTTTAAATGATAAATTTATGTATGTTTACATCAAATGTGTAGTAATCAAAATAGAGAAGTAATGTAATTCGCCTCTTTTTAGTGATATGTATGTTAAAAATCTCTAAAATCTTAGGCTTTTTTGATAAGTATCTTAGGCTTCATCGATAAACTGAATATTACACAGATCACAGCACCAAAAATCCAAAGCATTCCTGAATTTCAGATCTCAAAAATTAGTTTACAATTGTGTAATAGAGATTGGCAGTTATTTTTTTGAGTTCTCTCCTTCCTAATTCCATCTCTCTTTGCCAGGGGGGAAAAATGTTTTAATATTTTCTTCTATTCAGTCATGTAATTATGACAATAAGATTTATTTCTTTAAATCTCAATAACTAAGCCAGGAAAACTTAGGTTTCCTTCCAGTCCAAATACAGATTAATGTTTTTAACAGTATGGTATTTATGAAGAATGCTAGCACTCAAAAGTCTTATGTTCTTCTAATAACTCCTTCAGGCCATCCCACACAATGACATCATCCTTACCAAATAAAGCCCTTTATGCAATATCTACATAGAGCACCATCACTTTGTATGAGAACAGTCACTGCTATGAATGCAAAAAGGATCAGATATTATGAAAAATAATCTGTATAAGGGATTTTTTTAACACTAAGCAATATAAAATTTCAAAGAATATTCTAGGAATAATATCCTTTAGTAATAATAAAATGGTAAATGCAAACTATAAAAAAACTTCTAAAATACATTCAATATAAAATATAGGAAAAAGTAAAATTCTTAAGGTCAAATTCTTAGAATATTATTTAACAAACTTAGACTCTTTTTTTTTAATATCTTTATTTATTTTTATGTGGTGCTGAGGATCGAACCCAGTGACTCACACATGCGAGGCAAGCGCTCTACCACTGAGCCCCAGCCCCAGCCCCTAGAATATTATTTAATTGTAATTATTTAAAATATTCATTGATAACTAACCACAATGACATTCATGATACCTCCCATAAGCTAAAGAATACCAAGCAGAAAGAATACAAAATTTCCTGTTAAATGAAGGTATTTTGATGACTGCTGATAGTTTGCTACACTTTTGAAACAACTTCTTCAAATCTGCCACATTATAAAAACACTCTATACTTAGGTATTTCCTTTTTGTTTTCAAACACTATGCTATGAAAATTTTATTGATATAAGAATGTAATAAAGATTATTTCATTTTAGCTATTATTATGTAACTCAGAAAGATCAGAAAGAGAATGTTTTCTAATGTTTTTCATTTCAAAGCATATTATTTTTATATGACTTAGAGGTTATCTTTTAAAAATTGTTAATTTTAACCAAAGCAGTAAATTTATATAATTAGAAATGGCAACTGGTGATTTCTGCTTCCAGGAAGATAAAATAGATGTATTTTTTGATATTCCTTCTGCTAAGTACAACTAAAAACCCTGGATATTATATAATGTGTCCATTATAAAACTAATAGACATAAGATAACTCTAAAAGCTTGAAGAAAGAGGGCTAGGGACTTTAGGGTTCAAGGAACAACAATGTTGAGTTCACTGGTTTGTGCTTCTTTTATTGCACATATCCCAGACTTGGAGCTGACATCTCCAAGTTGCCAACCCCAAAACATCAATGGGCAGAAACAAGATAAGAAAAACAAAAACAAAGTCCCCACAAAATCCTGCTTCCTTAGTCAAAAGACCAGGAAAAAAGCAGTTAGCAAAACAGAAAACTTTTTTTGTTTTTTGAAATCAAGGGTATTTAATGACTCACTGATGATATTTTTTTTAAATATTTTTTAGTTATACATGGACACAGTGTCTTTGCTTATTTATTTTTATGTGGTGCTGAGGATCAAACCCAGTCCCTCACACATGCAAGGCAAGCGCTCTGCCACTGAGCCACAACCTCAGCCTCTCACTGATGATATTCTAAATGAAGTCATGCTTTATTTTTTTCATTTAAAAATTTTTTTTACTTGTTCCTTTTAGCTATGCATGACAATAGAATGTATTTTGACGTATCAAATATACATGGAGTATAACTTCCCATTGTGGTTTTACATGATGTGGAATTACACTGGTCGTGTATTCACATATGAACATAGGAAAGTTATGTCCAATTCATTCCACTGTGTTTCCCATTTCCATCTCCTCTCCCTGCTCCCATTCCCCTAGTCCAATACAGTGAACCTCCACTTGTTCCTACCTATTGTGAGTTAGCATCTGTATATCAGAGAGAACATGGGCCTTTTTTGAGGGGATTGGCTTATTTCACTGAGCATGATAGCCTCCAGTTCCATTTACCAGCAAATGCCATAATTTTATTCTTCTTTATGGCTGAGTAATATTCCATTGTGTATATGTACCACATTTTTTTTTAAATCCATTCATCTATTGAGGGGCACCTGATCTCTTTTTAAAAGGTCATCAGTAATACTGCAGTAAGGCCTACCCAAATTATTCCATTTAATAACCTCTTCAAAGTTCTTATTCCAAACATTCACATTCTGAGGTACTAGTGATTGGACTTCAACATACCAATAGTGGAGAGGGGGGCAACAATTTAGTCCAGAGTGCACAGTAAGCAAAAATGAATAAAGATAAGAGTTTTTTTTCCTTGAATTTTCTAAATTATATTTGATGATTGAAGCACAATTTAACATTACTTGATGTGATTCTAATGTATATAGAGAAAATGCTTAAGACAACTATATTACAGAAGGTAAGGGCCCAGGTTTCTATTCTCTCAGAAAGGTAAAATGATACCTATCAACTGATAAGTTACGAATATATAATACCTAAGGCAACAATTAAAAGAGCTACACAATAAGATACACTCAAAAACACTAGAGATAAAAATGAAATTTTTAAAAACGTGCAGGAAGTCCACAAGAAGGCAGGAAAAATATAGAAAAAAACAAAAGGGAACAACAATAACAAAAAATAAATAAAATGGAAGACTTAAGCTCTAACATATCAACAATTATATAAGATAAACATGATCTAAATATACCAAAAGACAGAGATTAGCAAAGTGAATATTAAAATACCCATAGCAACTGTATGCTGATCACAAGAAACTCCAAGTATAAATATACAGGCAAGTTCAAAGTAAAAATATCAATTAGCACTCAAAAAGGAAGATGTCTAATTCCTACTAACTCCCAATATTTGTTTCCCAGATGCAATAATTGTCCACTCTTAGTAATGATTCTGGTGTTTACTGCTATGTTTATACATATTTATACTGCTGTTTCAACATTCTATGGACAATGCCTACTTAATCTTTTATATCCCTTACAATCCCACTGTATAAATTTTCCTCCAATACCCTCCCTATATACTTTTGTCATCTTTTCTGAGGAAATAAATTATTAACTGTTTACATTTTGAGGACCATATAAATAAATATACATAGTTGGTATACTATAATCACATTGTTTTCTTATATAACTTTTTATTTCTCCTGAATTTTCTGAGTTTTCTATGTACCTATAATGAATTGATCCCCAAACTCTAACAACTGAAAATCTCCTCTTGTTTAAAACAAATCAGGTACTCTATATTGGTCAGCTCTTGATTACTACCAAAAATACCTGAGATAATATTTAAAGAGAGTTTTATTTTGTCTCCCAGTTTTAGGGGTTTAAGTCCATGACTGGTTAGCCTTGTTGCTTTGGGCCTATGGTAGCTCATCATGACAGGACCACATGTCCAGGCAAAGCCTCATGGCTATGAAGCAAAAGAGAGAAAGGGGCAGTGTACCCATATCCTCTAGTTCAAGGGCACATACTGAACAATATGAAGACCTCCAACTAGGCCCTGTCTCCTAAGGGTTCCACTACCTCCTAATGATGCTACCCTGGGGAACAAGCCTGTAACACATGGGCCTTTGGGACACTATGGTATACTCCACTTTCTTTTTCTTGAAGAAATGCTTATTGGATACTGTGGAATGAAACTGATCAAATTATATTGTTCTATTTTGTGCAAGTACGAATGCATAACAACAAATCCTACTATTATGTATAATTATAATGTACCATAAAAAATTGTTTATTGGTCCATCTGCAACCCAGTCCAGTTGTTCTCTAGGTCTGTTGCAGTCACCGTTCTTGACATTTCTTCATCATCATGAGGGAATTCATTTTGCTATTCTTCTGTGTTTGATTTTCCTACCTAGATTCCTTATTTATCTAGAACTAGGTAGATAAACTTGAGTTACTTCCTAAAAAAGGATATAGGTCTTACATGTCTGAAAGTGTAATCCAGCCTAACATTTGGCTGATAGTTTCATTCAGCATAATCTCCCCTCCCCCACAGTATTGAAGATTGAACCCAGGGCCTCCCACATGCTAGGCAAGTGCTCTACCACTGAGCTATATCCCCAGCCCCAGCATAAAATTTTTGATTGAAACTTTTTCCCTAGAGTTTTGAAGGTTTGCCCCATTGTCTTCAAACTACCAGTGCGGCTGTAGAAGGATCTGATAGATATGAAGCCTTTCTTTCTTTCCCTTTCTGGACGTTGCTGGGATTTTCTCTTTGTCCTTGTTTGAGCTCGGTCAGATCACAAAATCTGGATTAATAAGAAAAAAAGCCATGTAAACTAAAGATTGCTTTCGCTTTGGTACCTAAGAAGCAGACAGGTAATGCAAAGGATATATAATTTAAAAATATGTTACTTTCTGGGTGCCTCTCATACCTATTACAGAGGCCTACCCAAAATTTAGTGGCTTATGTACCTAATAAAGAGTAAAAAACCAGCCTGGACTGATGCCTTCCCCTTTTTTTTTGGTACTGGAGATTGAACTCAGGGGGACTCGACCACTGAGCTTCATCTCCAGCCCTGTTTTGTGTTTTATGTAGAGACAGGGTCTCACTGAGTTGCTTAGCACCTCCTCATTGCTGAGGGTAGCTTTAAACTTGTGATTCTCCTGTCTCAGCCTCCCTGAGTGCTGGGATTACAGGCTTGCGCCACTGCACCTGGCTCTGATGCCTTTTATATGTCATTAGACTGAGGGAGGGTCATGTTACCATTCAAAAGTCTAGTTACTACTTCATAGGAGAATTCTTGATGCACTAGTCACATAGTTTCATTATCTGTATCTTACACCACCAACCCTACAGCAAATTTATCAATGCACTGTCTATGACACCAGTATTCTGAAATATCACAAGGTGCTCTGATGTGGATCTTTTTTCTTTTCATTATGCAGAACATTTGGTGGGCTCTTTCAATCTAGTCACTTGTGTCCTTCAGTTTTGTAAAACTGAAATGAACTATTTCTCCTCCTTTGTATTCCCTTTTTTGTTCTTTCTAGAACCCTAGTAGTAAGATGTTAAACCTCTTACATTATATCTTTTTCCCTATATCTTTTTCTGTATCATTTTCCCTACCTTGTTGAACTGTCTCAACTTTATTCTGAGATATATAATACTTTCAATTTCCCAGAGCCCTTTTTTGTTCTATGAAAGTTCCTATGTTCCTTCTTAATAGGTCCCCTATTAAATTTCATTCCTGCAATATCTTTTATATTCCCATTAAAAACATCAATTTTAGACTTTAAAAAGTTTTTTGTTTTCTTTTTTCTTTCTTTTACTTGTTGTCTGCCCTGTGCTTTTCTGGATCTCTTTTGTTATAAATTACTTTGTCTTTAACATCAGAGATATTCTTCAAATATCTAGCGTTACTTAGTTTTCCTCTAGCATTTAAGAACATAATACTAAAATTTGGTTTGGAAGCTCTGTATATACACTAAGCCTTACTGATACAGACTTCCCTGTAGGGTATAATGTAGGGCTGTTTTCACATGGGCACTTATAAATACCACTATTCCAGAAGTCTTTTTCCAGAAATTCCCCAAAGAGAAAAAAAAATCCAGTCTTCAGCAAGGTATATAAGCCAACTGGAAAAGAAGCCTGGTGATCTTACCATTCTGGTTTTTGTTTTTTTGTGGTATTAGACATCAAACCCAGATCCAGTGCATGCTAGGCCAAGCATTCTAACCTCTGAAATATATCCCCAGTCTGAGATCTTACTATTCTGTATGTCAACTGGCACAAAGCTTTCAACCTAGGAGATTTATTCCCATCTTTAACTGTGCCCATACACCCAATACAGACCCAGTTGTAGTCTCAGACCTTTAGAAAATAAGCCTCCCTGGTTTTTTTGGTACCGGAGATTGAACTCAGGGATACTCGACCATTTAGCCACATTCCCAGCCCTATTTTGTGTTTTATGTAGAGACAGGGTCTCACTGAGTTGCTTAGCACCTTGCCATTGCTGAGGCTGGCTTTGAACTGGTGATTCTCCTGTCTCAGCCTCCTTAAGTGCTGGGATTATAGGCTTGCACCACCGTGCCCTGCTCTCCCTGGTTTTTTGACTATATGTTCCTTTCTTTTAAAAGTATAATAACTGTAAGAGCTTTAAACAATGTCTTATTGGAAAAATTATCAGGGATGGTACACACTTTCCTTTCTTTCTTTCTTTTTTTTTTTTTTGTGATGGGGTCTCATTATGTCCAGGCAGGTCTCAAGAGATCCTCCTGCCTTAGCCTCCCAAGTAACTGGGACTACAGAGACATATCACTGTGTCCAGCTCATATATCACTTTTTTATACATTATTTTTATCAGTTTGTATACATTTGCTCAGAAAAGCAATCATAAATAGTGAATGATTTAGAAAAATAGCTCTTTTTTCACAGTTATATTTTTCACATAGAGAGTAGGATGCCGAAATATGTATGTAGGCTGATAAAATTCTGGTGCATATTTCCAAAGTTGGGCTATGAAAAAAATTATAAGGAAGTCTAACTACTGAAGTAAAAAATTAAATCAAACTCAGAACTCCAACTGGATTTAACTAAGAGACCTATTCTGCAGTCTGAAAATCTGGGTTATGGTCTTGCTTTGTTGGTGACAGACAAGACCAGGACAGCATAAAAGTCACTTAGTTGTGAAATACAAAAACACAAGATATTTTACAAACACAAGGCATTATTATAACCATGCAAACTTTGCTACCAAAATGAAATTACTATTTGATAAATTCTTACTTTAAATAATAACAAAACTAAAGATAACAAAAAATTTCTCTAGAAGTTTTAAAATTCTTAAAATAATAATCAAAAAACTGAAAGTAAAACAGAATTCTTAAAGTACAATTCAGTGCAATAAATGACTTCAACAAAAATCTCTGGGAGCCATGCGCAGTGGCACACACCTGTAATCCCAGCAACTCTGGAGGCTGAGACAGGAGGATTGCGAGTGTAAAGCCAAGCTCAGCAAATGTGAGGCTCTAAGCAACTCAGTGAGACCCTGTCTCTAAATAAAATACAAAATAGGGCTATGGGTGTGGCTCAGTGGGCAAGTGCCCGTGAGTTCAATCCCTGGTACCCACCCTTCTCCCCAAAAAAATAATCTCTGGGAAAGCACAATAGCAATTATCAATAACCATCTTTACTGTCTATGTTAGGAGAAAAATACGAATTTAGAACCATGATACTACAATGTAGTAGTGTATATATACACACACGTATATAATATAAATATAATATAAATGAAATGTAAAATAAGACTGACAAAATAACTAGAATTGATTTATTTTAGATTCAAAAAGCATATACATCAAAAGCTGCATCCACTCCTAGAACAGAATCAGAAATGGGCACAGAATATATTTTTTACTCAATTAAAAAAATTTTTACTAAATTAAAAAATGTGGTACTAAAGTAAGCAGAACAAGGAGAAGGCAGGCAAAAGTAAAAGACAGCTAGCTAATAGTTTCTAAGCACAGGTAAAGACTGAAACTTTCATTAATTGCACCATATGACCATAATCTCATTTAATCCATAAAATGTCCTTATGAGGTAGATATTACAGATGAATAAACTACTATTTAGGAAGATCAGGAAACTTGCCTATAGGTCATATAAAGTAAATTATTGAACTTAAATTCACAACTTATATTTCTCTGAATTCAAAGTCAATGCAAAAGTAGACTAGCTTTTTTGTACAAAACACTATACTATAAATTATTTTAAAATGCAAAAAAAGAAAAGAAAAGGTATGTGATTCAGAGGCAGCTCTGTTATCCTAATAAAAATCAAGGATCTTTTAAGGGATAATAATTAATATGAACATTAGATAATATGATGGTTAATTATGGTTGTTAATTTGACTGGATTTTGAAATGCCCAGAAAATTGGTAAAGCACATTTCTGGGTGTGTCTGTGAGGTTGTTTCCAGAGATGACTGGCATGAAGGTCAATAAACCAAGCGGGGAAGACCCCTCTGAATGTAGGTTGCACCATCTAATAGTTTAGGGACTGAGTGAAACAAAAAGCAAAAGGGGAAAGCTCGCCTGCCCATATGCTCAATTCTTTTTGGCTGGGTGCATTTTTAAGCTGCTGCCATCACCTGGGGACATAAAACTTTAGCTTCTTCAGCTTTTGAATGTGAACTCACACTAGCAACTCTCGAAGGAGCTTCTATGCCTTTAGCTTCAAACTGGGCTATATGATTGGCCCCTCTTATTCTGAAGCATCTACCTTCTTGGACTGAATTGGTTTCCCAACTTTTCAGCTTGTAAGGCAGCCACTGTGGAATTATCCAGACTCTAATCATGTAAACCAAAATCTAATAAATCCCCTCTTAATTATATACACAATCTGTTGGTTCTATTCCTCTAGAGAATCCTAATAGACATCAGCATTAAATTACTTCTTCTCACATACTTACCTTTAAGATGTATAGGCTTATAAACTGACTATACATCCTACAATGTCATTGGACTGGATTTTCATTCAGATCTTAAGACAATGCTATGGTTTGGATATTCTTTTTTAAATATTTTTTAATATTATTGCATTTTTTATACTTTGATTTTGTTTTTATATTTATGTGGTGCTGAGGATCAAACCCAGTGCCTCACACATGCTAGGCAAGTGCTCTTACCACTGAGCTACAGCCCCAGACCCGGTTTGGATATTCTTTTTTTTTTTTTTTTAAATATTTTTTTAGTTGTAGATGGACATAATGCCTTTATTTTATTGCTTTGTATGTGGTGCTGAGGATCGAACCTAGGGCCTCACGCATGTGAGGCAAGCGCTCTACCGCTGAGC
>PVHX01000792.1:0-49229 GCA_004024805.1 Geosciurus inauris | reverse complement strand
CCCTCTCTCCTTCTGTCTTGCCCTGTGATCTCTTCTGACACTGTGATGCTATCTACCATGAGGCCCTTGCCAGAGCTACGCAGAAGCTGGCTCTGGTCAGTTCTTAGATCAGTTCTCTGGAGTTCCTGGACCTCCAAAACTGTGAAATAAATAAATCTCTTTTCACAATACACTGCTCAACCTGATATTTTATTATAGCAATGAAAAATGGTCTAAGACAGAAGGGTCAAAAAATTAGCCGGGTGTACTAATAGTAAATGCTTGTAACTCCAGCAACTTGGAAGGCTAAGGCAGGAGGATCACAAGTTCAAGGCCAACCAGGGCAATTTGGTGAGACCCTGTTTCAAAATTTTAAAAAAGAGGGAGAGGGGGTGGAATTGGAATATAGCTCTGTGGTGATGTATTTGCTGAGCACACACATGGCCCTGAGTTCAACCACAAAAATACATTAATTAATGAATTAATTAATAATGCAAACAGACAGGGGGCTATTTTTCTGAGTCTGACTCATGCTCCCTGACCTATCTTTCACTATTTCCTGAAATTTTTATTCCTTTATTTTCTTGAGGGAAAATTCATTGTATTTTAAAAAACTGTTTAGTAAAAGCTTAATGTTTTCATATTATGATCGTCATTTTACCTCCTACCCACCCCAAATAATTCCTAAAAAGTGATATGAAGTTTTTCAGTTAAAAATGTTTTTAAGGGGAAAGAAATGTTGTACCAAGTATTATTTTTTCTATACAGCCACAAGCAAACAAATAAGACTTCCAAATGGAAAGTGATAACCATGAGATTTTAAAATACTGGTTCTCTAAAACTGGAACTTGAAAATTTAGAGAAATTGCTTAGTTGTAAACTGTCAAAATTAATTAATGTTCTGAATCTGTTATGGAAACTATTGATATACATATAATTTTTTTGATATATATGTGTGTGTATGTATATATATTTTTCATTGGCATATAACTACCATAACATTTTCTATATTTTAAGGTAGTCATTATCAAATGCTAGCATTTTGCCCTTGACTTGAAGAGCTTGTTAAAACACAGGCTGCCGTGAAGCATGGAGACATATTCCTGTAGTCCCAACCATTCCTGAAGTTGAGGCAGGCCTTGAACTCAGGAGTTCTAGTCCAGCCTAGACAGCATAGTGAGACCCTGTCTAAAAAAAACAAAGAAAGAAAACAAACAAAAAATCCACACTGGGCCAGGGTTGTGGATCAGTGGTAGAGCATTCACCTAGCGTGGGTGAGGCACTGGGTTCAATCCTCAACACCACATAAAAATAAATAAATAAAAATAAAGTTATTGTGTCTGCCTACAACTAAAGAAATATTAAAACAAAACAAAACAAACAAACAAAAAACTAAACACAAGACCCCAGATTGCTAGGGTTCCTGACCCTGGAATTTCTGATACCACAGGTCTGGGGCAAGACCAAATAACATATACTTCTAACAATTTCCCATATGCTGTGATTCCTATTGGTTTAGCAACCACCCTTTGAGAATAATGCTCTGCAGTAAACTAATATGCCCAAAAGAATTGTATATTGGTAGAAAAAGCCTAGGAGTTAGATTAAATGGAGTGAACTAGTTACCTAACTCAGAGACTCTGGGGGGAAAAAAAGGAACTTCAATTACCTGATTAACTTTATAGCAGTGCTTCTCAAGCTATAATGCAAATGCAGATTCTAATTCTGGGATGGGGCCTCAAATTATGCATTTCTTACATGGTCCTGTGAATTCTTATACAGCATGCCACCGAACCAGATATAAAACAATTAGTATCTTCATAAATAAATTTTAATGAAAAGTAATAACATGTAAGGAATTATTTCTGAAGTAGTGGTTCTTGACCACTTGTACCTAGAACCATCAGGCAGCTTGTTAAAAATGTAGTTTAAGGGACCCAACACCAGATCTTCTGATTTAGACTCTCCAGGGCTCAGATCTAGGACTGCACAATTTTTTAAAGTGCCACAGGTGATTGTATGCTCACTAAAGTTTGAGAACCAACAGGCTACAGTTTATCACTTATTGATAAGATTGTCAAAGCTGGGCATGGTAGTACATGCCTATAATCCCAGCAACTCGGGAGGCTGAGGCAGGAGGATCACAAGTTCAAGGCCAGTCTCAGCCATTTAGCAAGGCCCTAAGCATCTTAGTGAGACCCTGTATCAAAATTAAAATTTTAAAGGGCTGGGGCTGTAGCTCAGTGATAAAGTGCCCCTGGGTTTAATCCCAGTATCCAAAAGGATTGTCAGAAACCACAAATTTACTAGGCTAAAAAACAACACAAAAACAAAACAAAAAAACACCATGTTATCAGGATTCTCTTAAACAACTGAGACTTACATGATTATTAAAGTTGTAAATATTGAATAAACATAGCCTACTTCATTACAATGGTTTAAAATTCTAAAGATCTAGAAACTGTTATACTGCCACTAGTTATATTTTAGGGAACTGATTTTGATTTTCTATAACATCAGTAAAAGGGGGGCCCGAATATCTAAGAAAAGCAAGAAGCAGCACAATCACTAGTGCACAATCTTGAAGAATGTTCTGACTGGCTGGCCGTGGTGGCTCAAGCCTGTAATCCCAACACTTAGGGAGGCTGAGACAGGAGAATTGCGAGTTCAAAGCCAGCCTCAGCAATGGCGAGGCGCTAAGCAACTCAGTGAGACCCTGTCTCTACATAAAACACAAAATAGTGCTGGGGATGTGGCTCAGTGGTCGAGTGCCCCTGAGTTCAATCCCTAGTACCAAAAAAAAAAAAAAAAGAATGTTCTGAATGAATTCCACTCTATCATTAAAGTCCCAGGGACTCCCCATTAAACCTAATTATACAGAAATCAGTTATTATTAATTCTAAAGATCAGAAAGTGAACAGCTTCTTAATCATTTCCTCTTTCTTGTTTCTTATTCATCCATCCATCCATTAATTCAATAACACTCAAAGGTTGTATGCTCAATACATTGAAAAATGGATAAATTTTTAAGAACATACAACCTACCAAGACTGAATCATAAAGAAATAGAAATTTTAAACAGATTGATAAAGAGTAAGGAGACTGAATCAGTAACAAAAACTCTTATCAAAGAAAAGTCCAGGGCCTGACAGTTTCACTGCTGATTCTCAGAAGCATTTAAAACCTATCTTCTTAAACTCTTTCAAAAAAATTGAAGGGAAACTTCCAAACTCATTTTGGAAGGTCAACATGACCCAACCAAGCCAGAAAAGAGCACGAGAAAAAAAAATTATACACTAAAATCCCTCATGAATATAGATGCAAAAATCTTCAACAAAATACTAGCAAAATGAATTCAACAGCACATTAAAATGAAAACACCTGTCACGTGGGATTTACACTTGTGATGCAAGAATGACTCCTCAGCAAAAGAAACAATCAATGAAGTGAACAGAGAGCTGACATTCTGGGAACAAATCTTTCCCACATGCACATCTGATAGAGCACTCATCTCCAGGATATATAAAGAACTCAAAAAACTTAACACCAAAAAAACTAACAACCCAATCAATAAATGGGCCAAGGAACTGAACAGAAACTTCACAGAAGAAGATATACAACTGATCAACAGACATATGAAAAAATGTTCAACATCTCTAGCCATTAGAGAAATGCAAATCAAAACTACTCCAAGATTTCATCTCACACCAGTCAGAATGGCAATTATCAAGAATACAAACAACAATAAGTGTTGGCGAGGTTGTGGGGGAAAAGGCACGCTCATACATTGCTGGTGGAAATGCAAATTGGTACAACCAATCTGGAAAGCAGTATGGAGATTCCTTAGAAAGCTTGGAATGGAACCACCATTTGACCCAGCTATCCCCACTCCTTGGTCTATACCCAGAAGACTTAAAAATAGCATACTACAGTGCTGCAGCCACTTCAATGTTTATAGCAGCTCAATTCACAATAGCTAAACTGTGGAACCAACCTAGATGCCCTTCGATAGATAAATGGGTAAAGAAACTGTGGTATATATACACAATGGGATCTTACTCAGCAATAAAAGAGAATAAAATTATGGCATTTACAGGTAAATGGATGGAAGTGGAGAATATCATGCTAAGTGAAGTAAACCAATCTCAAAAAACCAAATGCCAAATGTTCTCTCTGATAAGTGGATGCTGATCCATAATGTGGGGGAGGACTCAGGAAGAATGGAGGAACTTTGGTCACAGGGATGGGGGGGAGGGGGCAGGGGACAGTAAAGATGGTGGAATATGATGGACATCATAGCCCTAGCTTTATGTATGACTGCATGTATGTTGTGATTCTACACCACATACAATCAGAGAAATGAAAAGTTGTGCTCCATCTGTGTACAATGAATCAAAATGCACACTGCTATCATGTATACCTAAGTAAAATAAATAAATAAATAAAATTAATTTAAAAAAAAGAATGACTCAAAACTTAATAAAGTCAGCCCAAGAAAGATTGTACACTGAAAACTATAAAATTCTGTTGAAAGAAACTGAAGAGAGGACATATACAAAAAAAAATTCAGATATCCTATGTTTATGGCTTGGAATAATAGTTAAAATGTCCATAGTATCCAAACCCCTCTTCAGATTCAATGCAACCTCTGTCAAAATTCCAATGACAATTTTTCACAGAAACAGAAAAAGCAGTCCTAAAATTTTTATATTATCACAAAAGACCACAAATAGCCAAAGCAACCTTGAGCAAAAAGAACAAAGGTAGAGATATCATATACTAAGAAGCTGTAATAATCAAAACAGTATGGCACTAGTATGAAAGCAGACACATTGACCAAAAGAACTGAATAAAGAGCTCAGAAAGAAATCCACATATTTTTTGGTCAATTGATTTTTGAGAAAGCTTCCAAGAATGTACAATGGAGAAGACAATCTCTCTAATAAATGGTCTTAAGAAAACTGAATGCAGAACAATGAAATTAGATCCTTATCTTAAACCATATACAAAACCCAACTCAAAATGGTTTAAAAACTAAAATGTAGACCTGAAACTGTAAAACTACTATGACACAAAGGGAAAGGCTCCATGACACTGGTCTGGGAATGATTTTTTTGGGTAAGACACCCAAAACAAAGGCAACAAAAGAAGAACCAAATAAATATGATTATATCAAACTAAAAAGGTTCCGCAGAGCAAACAAAACAATCAATGAAGTGAAGAGATAACCTAGAGAATAGGAGAGAATATTTACAAACCATATACCTGTTAAAATGGCTATTATCAAAAAGACAAAAGCTAATATATATTTGTGAAGATGTAGAGAAAATGTAACCCTTGTGCACTGTTGGTGGGAATGTAAATTAGCACAGCCATTATGGAAAACAATATAGAGGTTCCTCATTATTTAAAAAATCAACTACCCATATGATCCAACAATTCTACTATTGAATATATACCCCAAAGACAGAAAAAGTGGAAAAAACATCAGCACTTCCATGATCACTGTGGTATTCACAACAGCCAAGATATGGAATCAACCTAAGCATCACTCAATGATGAACGGATAAAGAAAATGTGATATATTCATTCATACATATATACACACAAACTCACTCTCTCTTCTTAGCCTTAAAAAAAAAAAAAAAGAAATCTTGTCATTTACAACATCGAGGAACTTGGAGGACATTATGTTAAGTGGCATATAATTAACTTGATTTAGCCATTCCACAATGTATACACACAAAACACAATTTTGTGTGTGTGTACGCATATACACACATATATAATATACATATATATAATCTTTTTCTGTCAATTAAACACCAAAGGATACTAGGTATTGTATAATAAAGAGATAAGACAGAACCTATGTTAGGTGGAATCCTAAAATGCCACCCCCCTGTAAATTTCTCATCTGCTATGGTTTGAATGTTTGTCCCCTCCCAAACTCATGTTGAAATTTAGGTGTCACTGTAACAATATAATGAGATGAGACCTTTAAGAGCTACATGTTATGATGTAGGAAGAAGAACCTTGCCAGAAGCAAGCCCCTCAGTTGTTGACTTCTGGAACTGTGAGTCAATTTCTGTCAATCATAATTAGGCAAGACTGTGGTATTCTGTTATAGCAGAATATATATGAAATGGATTAAGACACCATCCTAACACCTGATCTGTGAATATGGCATATCATTCCCCAATTATCTTCCTTATATGGGAAGGTAATTTGCAACTGAAATTAAGTTTATTAATCAGTTGACCTTAGAATTAAGCAAAAGAGAAATAATCTGGGATGTAGCTTAGAGGTACAATGCTTGCCTAGCATGTGTGAGGCCCTGGGTTCAATCTCGATTACCAAAAGAAAGAAAAAGAGAGAATGAGAGAATGAATCTGGATAACCCCAATCTTATCATAAGCCCCTGGAGAGTAGCAGAAGAGGAAGTCTAAGATATTTAAAAGCATGAGAAGGATTTGACATCCCACAGCTAACTTGAAGATACAGAGAGCCATGTAGTATGGAATGCAAGTGGACTCCAGAACCTGAAAGTGGCATGAGGCTGACAATCAGCAAGGAAATGGGGACCTCATTCATAACCACATGGAAGTGATTACGCCAAAACTCGCATGAGCTTGAAAGCAAACTCTTCCCTCAGTCCTCTATGAATAAAAGCCCAACCTGCCAACATATTGATTTTAGCCTTGTGAGACTGATTAATTTAGCTGCGTCTAGACTTCTAACCTATACAACCGTAAGACATAAAGTGGGTGCTATCTTAAGCTGCTAAATTTTTAATAACATTTTTTCAGTACTTAGGACTGAACCCAGGGCCTTGGGCATGCTAGGAGAGTACGCTACCACTAAACTACATCCCTTGATTCTTTTAAAAACATTTAGTTGCCCAGACTGGCCTCAAATCTACAATCCTCCTGCCTCAACCTTCTGGACAACTGGGATTACAGAGGTGTGCTACCACACCTGGTAAATTTTTGGTAATTTTTTATATAGCAATAGAAGGCTAATATATTTCCTACAAGGAAATACCACAAAAGACAATATTGTTCCGTATGACAATAGGTCTCTATTGTAAGCACAGGGAATTAATGAAGCAAGAAAAGAAGTGCTTAATTGAGGAGGAGGGATGGTAGAAAGATGAGAAGGAAAAAGGTCAAAAAGAAGAGTTGCTATGAGAAATATATGAGTTAAAAATGCAGAAGTTAGCTGGGTGCAGTAGTGCATGCCTGTAATTCCAGCAGCTTGAGAGGCTAAAGCAGGAGGATCACAAGTTCAAAACCAGCCTCAATAATTTAACAAGGCCCTAAGCAACTCAGCGAGATACTATTTGTAAATAAAATATAAAAAAGGGCTAGAGATGTGGCTCAGTAGTAAGTGCCCCTAGATTCAATCCCTGGTACAAAACAAAAAACAAAAAAACAAAAAACCTCAAAAAACCCAAAACAAAACAGAAGTTATCCTAAATAAGCAGAACATAAATGAAGAAAACTGAGTAAATCATAAATGCACAATTCAATTTCACAAAAAATATAAGATGAACAACCATGTAATCACCACATTGTTTAAAGCATAAAACACTTCTAGTGATTCAGAACTATATCCTGACCCCTAACCTACAGACGTCTTTCCTAATTAGAACTTTTCCCTTCTCCTATGAAGTAACCACTGATTTTTAAGATAACCATTCCTTGCTTTTCTTTTAGAATTTGGGTTTTTTCCTGTTTTTGAACTTCATTTGAATATATTTGTATTCATATATAAGACAGCATATATTGTGTCATACTTCATTTGCTCAATACTGTTTCTAGGGCTCATCCATGTAACTGCATGTAGTTGTAACACTCATTTTCACTGCTGTGAAATCATATAAATAGGTGTACTAATATTAATTTATCCACTTTTTTGATGATCATCGCCTGAATTGTTTTTATTTTATGAAATATAAATAATGCTATAAATGTTCTTATGCACATATCCTGGCATACATATATACAAATGGGTATATATCTCAAAGTAGAATTTCTGGGCTACAGAATATATGCTTTTTAAACTGTATTAAACAGTGTCAAATTATTTTCAAAATAAATGTACCAATTCATACTCCCATCAGCATTGTATGAGTGTCCCCACTGTTCCACATTCTTTCCAGTACTTGTATTATCAGCTTTTTAAATAACACCTCAGTGTGGATTTATTTTTCATTCCCTTAATTACTAGTGGTTGTGAGCACTTTTTCACATATTTATTGGCCATTTGGAATTCCTCTTTAGTTCTACCAGTTCAAATGTTTTCTCAGTTTTCTATTTGGTTATCTTTTTCTTGTCTGTATAAATTCTACATAAGCTCTGCATATTTTTTTCTGTATTTATTGGAAATAAGTCCTCTTTTACATTATAACTTACATTTTTACTCTCTATGATGTACAAATCATTTTCTAAAACCTCTTTTAGCCTGTCGTGATGGTGCACCTGTAATCCCAGAGACTTGAGAATCTGCAGAAGGATCACAATTTTGAGGCCAGCCTGTGCAAATTAGCAAGACCTTGTTTCAAAACAAAAAATAAAAAGGCTGAAGATGTAGCTCAGTGGTAAAGTGCCAGTGGGTTCAATCCCTAGTACCTAGGGGGAAAAAACACCATCACCACCACCACCACCACCACCACCACCACAAACCCAAAACAAAACACCTGTTTTTAATGGAAAAATCTACTGTCAAGTTTTTGTAAAAAAGTAAGTTTAAATAAACCAATTTAAGACCTTGGTTTAAGACTCTTCAAAAAATAAAAATCTGGAAATTTAGAACTGCAAAGAAGAAAGTTAAAAATATGTAAGGAAATACCTTAAATTTTTAGGACTAGTTTATGATTCTAAAATTAGCAGCATTATATTTAATACTGCTGGCTTCATCAGGATTTCAAAATAATATCCCTTTGTGTGAGTTACCACAATTACCCAACATTTTTTCCCAAGCATGACTGGAATAAGTCACAAATGAACTGAAAATAATAATAAACATCTATGCTACTATTCTACTGTAAAGTATTGTATGTTATGAGATAGCATTAACTATCAGCTCCCAAAGACAGGCACTGTAAAAGGAATTTAAGAAATGTGTGGCTCTGATGCTGTTGCCATTCTTCTTGAGTCTCAACATGGATTCTGTAATTCATCTTTCTCACCTCTCCTAAAGGCATCCATCCTGCTCTTTATACTTCCCATTTAAAAAATAATTACAGTACATCTAAGTCTGGATTTCCCCAAAATTTAAATTTCAATCTTATTTCAAACAGTTCAATACTCAACAGCCATGATCTCCCTGCCCTCCCTGTGACCTCTTGTCTTTTTTTATAAAGCACACATATGCGTGCACACACGAAATTTAAGCAACAGAAGTCTTTTTACCTCTTGTCTTTCCCATCCTTACAATACGTGACTTGTACTTGTTTCTGAGACAGAAGAGAAAGGAAGCATGTGGATGAAAATATATTTGAGCTACAGATTCTTCATTTTAAATGCAAATGGTAGCTACAGTTGTAAAATGAGTCAGAAAGTTATAAATGTTACACTTTCTGAAATGTATTAGTAGCATTCCACATTTGGCTTCTGAATGCATATTTCCATAAAGGCTTGGTTAGGATAGTATTATACACAGTATTATACCATACTTCTGAAAGTGAGGTATGCAATCAGAAGTAGAGTACAGAAAAACAAAAAGAATAATCAGTATAGAAAATTACTTCTTTTGGTCATCCCTAATGGTTAGTTTAAAACTACAGATTTATATTAAAACAAGCATAAAAATTTGGAATGAAATTCTTAAAAAACAAAACAAAACAAAAAAAACCAAGCCTCTAAATTGCAAGTTTCTTACATAGCAACTTCAAGCACTGTAGCCCAGATCTCGATGGCAGGGGTACTTCAATAAAGTTTTTGATCATTATATCCTCCCGAACTCTCTCTCCTTTTTGGGGGGAGAGGGTTCCAAAGATTGAACTCAGGGGCACTCAACTACTGAACCACATCCCCAACCCTATTGTGTATTTTACTTAGAGTCTCACTGAGTTGCTTAGCGCCAGGCCATTACTGAAGCTAGCTTTGAACTCATGATCCTCCTGCCTCAGCTTCCTGATCCAATGGGATTACAGGCATGCACCACCGAGCCCAGCTCCTCTCTCTTTATAGAAAGACATGCAGGAGATCATGGCTGTTAGATATAAAGAGGTATGAAATAAGAGTTAGGCTGACTTTCATGTTCAAAACAAGTGTTTGTGGGTAGCCTGTAAACATAGCCAGGCTTTAATATGTAACACTTTCTATGAGGAAATGCTTTTGACTTCTGCTTCTAAGTTAAGTTTGTGTAATTTTTAAAAAAATATTTTATTTTTAGTTGTACAAGGACACAATACCTTTATTTTATTTATTTATTTTCATGTGGTGCTGAGGATCGAACCCAGTACCTCATGCATGCTCGGCAAGCACTCTACCACTAACCTACAGCCCAAGCCCTGTGTAAGTTTTTAAAATTGCCTATTATTTGTTTAAACAATTCCAATTCTAGGAATTTACCCATTGGAAATAATAAGAAATATAAACAAAGAGTTATATATAAGGATATTCAGAGTGTTCTTTTATAATAAGGCAAAATCAGAAATAGCCTAAATGCCCAAAGAAGTATAATTTATAAAATAAACAATACAGAAGCAAATTTCATTTCTATTCAAGACATTATGCCTCAATATCTGCCACTGGGTTATACCCTCAGTCCCCAACTTTTTAGTTTTAAATTTAAAAAACTTTTTAGAAGGGGTCCCACTATGTTGCTCATAGTAGCTTCAAACTCCTGGGCTCAAGTGATCATCCTATTTCCTCAGCTTCCCAAGTAGCTAGGACAACAGATGTGTGCCACTGCACCTGGAGCCAATAATTTTTATTTTAATAACACATATGGAATTCACATTCCAATGTGAATACCACATTGGAAAACACAATCCTAGAATAATTCATAGTATATATATCATGACTGACATGAAGTAGATGTCAATGAGGATCTCCACGTAAGACCTGGCACTCCAGTGCATATTTCCAAGACTTACAAAACCATAATTTTGTGGGTTACAGATTGCATCCTTGAAAAATTAAATGTCATTTTAGCAATCTTCATCTTCTTACCCAGGAAACAAGTATTTATTTCATAAATTCTCAATCCTTATCACATCAACAATACTGCATTACCTCGGCATACCCACTACATCTTAATTTGTTTTCTTTAGTGTGTGTATAATCTTACTTAGGCTTCCCTCTCCAACCTCATCCTTTGCTCAACCATATACTTTCTCCCAATGCTGGTGCTTGGTTTCTTATTTTCTATCTCCCACTCAAAAGAGATTTTTTTTTTCTTCTTTTAAATATTTTTTTTTTAGTTGTTGATGGACCTTTATTTTTTATTTATTTATATGTGGTGCTGAGGATCGAACCCAGTGCCTCATGCATGCTAGGCAAGTGCTCTACCACTGAGCCACCACCCCAGGCCCTCAAAAGAGATTTCTTATAGCTTCAATTATGACTCTTACTTGCCTTCTGTGAAAGAGTACCACCTCACTATATAACCTTAAGCACATCATGAGAATGCTTTTCATGTATAAAATAGCTTAGATGGTTTTCAGGCTTTAGGATTCCATGAGTCTAGAACAGGCCTGGTTATGGAATTTCGTTTCTATTCTTTTCATCAGGCTAAAAAATTAGCCTTTTTAAATGCTGGCAACTAGCTTTTCTTTTTCTTCTTTTGGTACCAGGGATTGAACTCAGGCACTTGACCACTGAGCTACATCTCCAGCCCTGTTTTATGTTTTATGTACAGACAGGGTCTCACTGAGTTGCTAAGCACCTCGCCATTGCTGAGGCTGGCTTTGAACTCGCGATTCTCCTGTCTCACCCTCCCTAAGTGCTGGGATTATGGCATGAGCCACTGTGACCAGCTGGCAACTAGCTTTTCTATTCTTTCCACTCTTCCTCCAAGAATCTTAAAAACTCTATGATTCTTGAATTTATTGATGTAGCCCTAACTGTACTCCAAAACTTCAGATTTACATTTCTATTTGCTGCACATGATTAACTAGAGGTACTATTAACCCTTTAAAGATATCACACAAACCAAAGAAATTATATGATTCAAACTTCTTTGACAGTGTGACTTGCTTTAGTGTTCAAAAACACAAGTATCTGAATTAGAATCCTCATCCTGTCACTTATTAGCTGTGAGACCTTGATTAAATTACTTAATCTTTTGAGTCTCAAGTTTCTTAGGTGTTAAGTGGGGTCAAAAATAGTACTTGAAACTTATATGGTTGCTGTATGTTCATGAGAAATACTTATATCTTAACACAATACCTGAAATATGTTAAGAGTTTGTTATAGTTTGGATTTGAAATGTTCCCTGCATGGAACATGCATGAAATGTTCCCAGTCCAGGTGTTACTGGGAGAAGGTGGAACCTTTAGGAGGTGGGAATTGGTGGAAGGAAGTTATTGAAGGTGTGCCCTTGAAGAGGTATTGGGACCTCAGCCCCTTCTTGTTTCTCTGCTTTCGGGCCACCATGTGATAAATAGCCCTCTCCTGCCATGTGCTCCTGTCATGATCCACTATGCCACCACAAGCCCAAAACATCAGATCAGTGACCACAGACAAAAACCTCTGAAACTTAAGAGCCAAAATAAACCTTTCCTCTTTATTTTTTTGTTTGCTTGTTTGTTTATGTGTGGTGCTAGGAATTGAAGCCAGAGCCTCATACATGCTAGGCAAATACTCTACCACTGAGCTACATGCCCAGCTCAACCTACTCACCTTTTAAGATGATTATCTCAGGTATTTTGTCACAGTAACAGAGCTGACTAACACAAAGCTCAATGTTAGCTTCAATTAGCAACAGCATTACCAGGTTTAATGGTTTAGATAATTTTTAAAGTAAACTCAATCAGCATTTGTACATTTTAATTGTCCATAATGAAATGTTTTCATTACCTTCCAGATTTCAATTACTTCTGTAGTCAACCAATTTACTAGGTTATTAAATACCCATGAGGCCTCTTTTTATTTTTGTCCCCCTGTATTACTTAGCACAATACCTAATACATAAAAATTTTGCTATTAGATAATTCAAATAATCTTTACACCTACCTATATCTCCACAATATTCCTTAATTTCTTGGTCCTCTTTGTATACCTACAACTGCCAAACTCCTTTAGTCACCAAACATACACAAACAAATGAATGAATGTTGACCCGTCTCTGAATCTATCATCGATCTAGCTTTCTTATAAGTGAAAGGGTGTTCTTTTATTACTGACCAAATTATAATTTGGTCAATAATTTCTTCTGACCAAAATGGCCTCACCACAACATCGAGTAGTCTCACTATGTTAGTTTATTTTGTATTAAAACATGCTGAAATTAAGAAAAGGAAATTATTAGCTCACATAATTTGAAAATCCAAGTAGAGCATTAACTTCAGGAATAGCTAGTAATCCCACTGTTCAAACACTGTCTCTCAGAACTTGGTGTTTCTTTCTATCTTTTGGCTTTGCTTACCATTTACTGGCAAGTTCCAGGCTCATAGTCTATTCTCTCATCGACTCCAGGGCTCAACACATGCCTCTTTCTCAATAGTTCAGGAAAAAAATTCAGAATTAACACTCGTGTGCTGATAAGAAAATGTGCTCATCTCTGAACAATCACTGTAGCTAGAGCAATGAACTATACTGATTGGCCAACAGTTAGGACTGAGTCATGTGAATATCCTGTGCTAGGGTGAGATTCATGTAACTGAGAGGGGTAGTTCCCTAGGAAAATTGAGTTATTGCTATCAGATGAAAGGGTAATGAATAGTGGACTGGCAAAACTAACTGATGACTCCTATGCCCCAAAACTTTTTGCATGCTGTCCACCTCGGTCTGGAATGGCTTTCCTTCTCATTTCAGCTCAAGTTATATCTTTTCTACTCCAAGAAGTCTTATGCAATTTCCTCTAAGATTTTCCTTGTCCACTGGATCAAGTCACTCATTCCCATAAAAATTTCTCTTTTCCTAAAGATCTATTTTGTTTTTAAACAAACAGGAGGGGAAACTTTAAGAAAATGTTCCTAATAAATTATATTCAGGTCCAATTATAAACCGTATAGGTAATATGTTCTGTTTCCTAGGATATAAACTCTTAAAAGACAGCAGCTCTACCATGAATACTCTATACACTATGAAAGAACAGTCTATGAAGCAATTTTGATGTAATTTTACATCAAATTATTTGAAATTTTCTGCAGTGTCTAAGCAAATTATTTCAGCTAGTGTAAGTGTGAATTCATTAAGTACCTGCAAAAAAGCAAGACTATGGGTTCTGGAGTTATCTCAAACAAGACTCTGATCCTGACTAATATCCTCTTCCCTGCCCTTTAGCTACAGGTCTTTGAGCAAATTATGCAACATCTCTAAACTTGGGTTTCACTATCTGTAAAGACAGGAAAAATATAACTATTTTCACATGGGGAGGCTGCTTGACATATGGAGAAAACAGATGGTCCTGGGTTGAAATTCTACCATTAATACTAGCTATATGACATTGAGTTAATTTCTCACATGTAAAGTAAGGATAATAATACTTAATCCATTGGATGTTGTTTGCATTTAACAGGGCAATGTGTTTTAAAACACCTAACAGTGAAGAGTAAATAGTGAACACTCTAAAAATGATGTTATCAGCTTTATCTGTTTAAAACAATTTAGAAGTCTTTTTTTTTCTAATTACCAAGGTCTGACAAAGATTTCTTACACTTAGTGACTTCTCTACATATTAGAAGTCTATAATATACTTTGTAATCTTCTTTTCAACACTTTTTTTTTTGGTACTGGGGATTGAAGTCAGGGGTACTCAACACTGAGCCACATCCCCAGCCCTATTTTGTATTTTATCTAGAGACAGGGTCTCACTGAGTTGCTTAGTGTCTCGTCACTGCTGAGGTTGGCTTTGAACTCGTGATTCTCCTGTCTCAGCCTCCCAAAGTGCGGGGATTACAGGCGTGTGCCACTGCGTCTGGCTTCTTTTCAACACTTTTGACCAGATAAAGTATCAACCAAAAATACTGGTTCATACAGACACTGTGGTATAGAATTGTGGATAATAACATGCATAAAAATTCAGAGCACAAGGCTAATATTACAGCAAACACCTGTAATCCCAGCTACTTAAGAGACTAATACAGGAGGATTGCCAACTTTCAGGCCAGCAAGACTCTGTCTCAAAATAAACTAAAAAGGGCCAGGGATATATAGTGGTAGAGTGCTTGCCTGGTATGTGCAAGGCCCTGGGTTCAATCCCCAGAACACTTAAAAAAAAAAAATCATTACCATAGTAAAGTAAAACTTCCCTCGGTATTACACACTAATCTTCATAAACACCCTTCAGTTTCTTTGTTAATAAAGTATTTCTTAAAAGCTGAACATATTGCTCCTAGAACTATTTAAAAGCAGGTAAGATAATGAGGTAGATATACTCCTGTAATCGACTTGTTCTTTAGATTCAGGTTTAATGTAATACTAAAATGATTCACAACAACATGAAATCACTATGCCACATAGTCAGGTCCTCAACACAATCAGAAAATTTGTGTTTGAATGACAATTTTAGATTGTCTGGCAGAAAACATATAACAAGCAAGTGACTGTTTACATTTACCTTAGCAAAAAAGTTTAATTTTAATATCATTCGCTAAAAAAATACAAATTCAGTACAACTGTTCCAAAAAGTGAGTAAAGCAAGCATTTAATTTCTTCCATTTTACACTACAGGAAAAGTTTCTTTCTTTCTTTCTTTGAATAATTAATTTCTTGAAGTAGTTTAACAGTTCTGTTTGTTTTTCCAACATGAGTGAATCATATGTAACACTTAACAGTCTAATGAGTGCACAAACATAGGAAAGGTGTTAACTGCAAGATTACAAAATAAATAAAATGGAATGGATAAGAGACAAAATACTGCACATTCTCTGGTTGCAAAAACACTACATGAAAATAAGATATTTTACTACATCATGTGAAAGAGATTTTTTTCCCTTTGTGTAAAACATGAATAGACTCAACTTTTAATCTACTTTAGGAAGCTATATTTTAAACACAAGAGAAACATACTACAGTATGTTGAATACTTCAGTCACCAGATATTGTTCCCTACCACTAAGAAAACCAAGTAAGATCTAATTCCCTACTCTCTTTTCTGGTTCAAAAACATGTATGGCCGGGCGCAGTGGCACAAGCCTGTAATCCCAGCACTTTGGGAGGCTGAGACAGGAGAATCGCGAGTTCAAAGTCAGCCTCAGCAACAGCGAGGTGCTAAGCAACTCAGTGAGACCCTGTCTCTACATAAAACACAAAATAGGGCTGGGAATGTGGCTAAATGGTCGAGTGCTCCTGGGTTCAATCTCTAGTACCAAAACAAAAACAAAAACAAAAAAACCCATATAATACTTTAAAGTAAAATGTAATAACAAATATAGGCAATTTATCTTTTCTAAGTAATTGTCTTCCCTTCAACCACCGCTCTCCTCTTTTCTGTAAGACATGAAAAGTAGGGTTGGAAAGGGTGGGCTCTACTTTTTACAAGTACTTCTGGCAAGTCAACCAGATGGAGGCGGAGAAAGAAGTTACGGCGTTAGAGCTCACATTAAACACGCGCACATACACGCACCCCAAACACTTAAAACAAACAAAAAACCGCCAGGGCTGAAATCGTTCCTTCACTGACAATACAGCGACCAGGGACGACACCCCTGCTACTATAATCTAAGAGGGTGCTTGTTGCATTCTCGAATCTGAGCGAAGTCAATTTGGCACTCCAAATCCCAAAGGGCCTGGCAGAACCTGGGGTGGGCAAAGTCTTACTCCAGCAGTGGCTGCTCACTTTCTAGGAGAGACTAAAAAGTCATCCATCAATACCCTCTCGTCTCCTTCCCTCAGAGATGCTGCCGCGCACCGCCTCGCGCCAAGGATCTAGTCCGGCCCGCAGGCCCGGAGGGCTGGGTGAACCGGGGCAGTCGTCTTTTCCCTGTTATCCGGGTCCCGACCACAAGCCTGTGGGACCAGCTGCTTTAACTACCCCAACCCCCGCCTGGGTGGGAGGACTTCTCCGGGTCGGGGTCTCAAGCTGGCAGACCTGCCGCAGCCCCACTCACCCGCCCGGGTGGTGTCCGTCAGGTCGTGGTTGGCCGCTCCCCGGGGAAACTCCCTCAGTTTCCGGCCGCTCAGGCTCAGCACCCCGGTTACCGCCGCTTCCTCCAGGGCTCGGTCGAGGGAGCGGCTCCATGAGCCTGGGCCAGGACCGGGACCTGCCCCGAGGCTTGGGCCACAGTTAACACCAGAAAGGTTACCACCCGATGCTACTGGGCCGGAGTACTCGGCAGCCGCTGCCACAGCGACTAAGCCTGCGGCCGCCATTTCCCAGCCAACTCTCCAGCCCGCCGATTCTGCGCATGCGCGGGCCGAACTGATGGGTGGGCGGGGATAGGGGCTAGCAGACCTGGGACAATTCCCTTGATAGGCAGCGATTTGATGCCCCTTCGTTGGGCCGGGCGCTCGCCCCCGCCTATATGGAAGTTTTTCAAGGGAAATCAAAACGGAACCCTCAAACTTTCAGCAGCCCCCTACATGGATCGCAGCATTTCTAATACGTGTGTACAAAAATATGTTTAACTCTCCTCACCAAAACTTCCTTGCCTGGCTCCTTCAGTATTAGAGGATTAGGATTAAAGATTCTTTCTTAGCACTGTTGCTGCCAGAAACTTGGGCAGTATAAGTAAACTCTGAGATAGGACCTAAAACATTTCTCAACTTGTCATTGTACTATCAGATGATTGCATTAGAGATTTGTGGATTTACTATTAGTATTGAGAGAAAAAAAATGCTGTCTCTGCTAATTTGGTTCTAAATTTCATCACTCTTGTTGAAAGGGTTATATGATATACTCTAGACCCTCCTTTTTTTAATGGAAGAGTTCTTAATGAAGACACACAATAGTAATTTGTCTTTTAGGCAAGATTTCATGGTTGAATAGAGCAAGATAAATAGTACTAAAGTCTAAAATTTAGGTCTTTCTGGAACCATAGAGAAAAGAGAAATGCTCTGACTATAATCTACACGTGGGAATTAAAGATAGAACCAAATGCTCAAAATTTGAAACCCTTCAAGTAAGGTAAAAGTGGAACATATCACTTTATTTTAAACCAATCAGACCTCACTAATATTGCAATCAATTTCTAGCATGTTTTTCAGTGTTTTCATTTAAGCTATTCCTGCTATGTGATGTAAATTTCACCTACAATCAATTAATATTTACTGTGGGAAATACAAGAGCCTGTCAGATAGTCTTTTCCCTGAAGGATTATAATCCAATTTTATTGTGGAATCCAGACATATAGGTCAATTAGTGAATAAAAACAATAAAAAGAAGGGGGGATGAAGAAGGGTAGGAAGGGATTATCTATCAGAGTTCAGAGAAAAGGAATCCATATTATGAAGTTTTCAATCAATCCTGAAGAATCATTAAGTGCAATAAGCTAGATGAGAGCAACATTCCATATTGAAAGATTTGCATAAACACATCTGGTTATCATTTATAATGATACATATGAAGAACACTGAGGTCACATGGGAAAGTTCATGTCAGAGAGCAAAAGAAAACTAGGTTGGAGAGATCTTACCCATTATTCATAGACCCAATTCTTCAACAAAATTCTTGATTAGCACTGCCCTGAATTCCTAAATTCCAATTGCATTTAGGAATTTTGGCAACTCAGTGCCAAAGTTGATTAGTAACAACTTTGCTCAGAGAATTGTTCTATGAACTCTTACTACTATATTCTAGTTTCTTTGGTAAATTTCATAAGAAATTACTGAAGTCTGTTATGAGCATGGGTCAATTCAGTGGCAAGTAATGTACTTTGTCATCCTTAAAAAGCAAAATTAATGCATGTTTTGGTTTCCATTATACTGGTTTTTCTAAAAATTGTTATTCTTATAGCAGAATCTCATTTTATATTTCTGAGACTTGAGTGTACTCACAGATTTCATATTAACACTACAATGCTATAGATCAGTTGCCAGATGTTTCTTTCCAAAATGTACCATCATTATCTTCCACATATACATCTGACAAGTTATTAATATGGCCTCCTTCTTCCTATCTACACATATTCCTTTGTATTTGCAACATACTATGCTAACTCTTAACTGACCAAATTTATAGATTTGAGTTTATTAAACTAGATTCAAGGTCAATATATCAAACTCTATGCTGTAACTCATATCCCAGGGCTCATTATATTAATAGGAATTAAATAGAAAGGATGAATGGAAAACAGCAGAGACAAAAGACAGGTTATGTACTCACACAGGAGAAAAGTTTGGGAGGAGAGAAAAACTGTCTTTTGCTTTATACTGAGGCTTGAACCCAGGGGCATCTTACCACTAAGCCATATCCCCTGCCCTTTTATTTTTTCATTTATTAATTCTAATTAGATTTACATGACAGCTGAATGAATTTTGATTTGTTGTACACAAATCCCAGCCCTTTTATTTAAGACAGGGTCTTGCTAAATTGCTTAGCCCCTCACTAAATTACTGAGGCTAGCTAGTCTCAAGCTTGAGATCCTCCTTGCCTCAGCCTCCCAAGTCTAGGATTAAAGCATGCACTACCATACTCAGCAAGAAAAAGATAATTTTTAAGGAGAACCTAAGTCTGTAGATATTTGGAGGCCAAAAGAAAGGTCTGTGGCCCTGGCCTAGTGGTGCACACCTGTAATCTCAGCGACCCTGGAAGCAAGGCAGGAAGATCCCAAGTTGGAGGCTAGCTTCACAAGTTAGTGAGACCTTCTCTCAACTTAATAAAAAGGGCTACGTACTGTTGCAAGATGGTGGATCACCCCTAGGTTCAATCTCCAGTACCGTAAGGGAAAAAAAGGACTGTGGATATGGGGAATATGAAGATGCTAACTATATTATGTGAGAACAGTTCTAAGTAAAAAAAGGATGTCAGGAAAGAGATCAAGGACTAATTTTTAGATGTCTAAGGACTTGAGATTTCAACTATCAAGAAATTTAGAATATAAGGGAATTCTCTCTATCCCTTTAATTTTCTCCAGAAGGTGATAACATTTTATGAAAATATCAGAAATGGAGTCTTTGGAGGGGAAAAGGGAAGAAAAATGGGGGGGGGGGAGATCATGAACTGAAATTGATTTCCCTGCATATATGAGTTTGTTGAAATGAATCCAACTCCTATGTATAATAACCATTAAGCTCTTAAAAAAAAGAAAGAAGAAAGAGAAAGAAAAGTAATGGGAGTCTTTGTGGGGAGCTCACCAGAGTCGTGATGAAAATGATAAGATGGGTACAAAAAGGCTATGAACAAAAGGGCTATAGGGATCTATAGCTTAATTCAACTATTGCTTCAGGGGAGAAGCTGAAAAAATAGGCAGTGGGTGTTATTTAATCTTAGGAATATCAATTCCTAAGAGTGAACTTCTCTGCTTCATTTCAGCCTATTTTACAGGCTGAAAGTTAACTCATTCAATACTAGGGGCAAAGGTTTCACTCAAATTTCATTAGCTCTTTTCAAGCTCTGCATTTTACTACATCATGCAGAAATAAAGTCCTTTCCTATCTTCTATTCATTAGAAATATATATGGTCACTCTTAAGACACAGAAGCACTGGGCTTAAAATCTTGGTAAATCTCATTCTTTTTCAATGTAACAAATAAGAAGTTTGATTTTTTAAAAACTTTATACAAGAAAATTCAGATAATATAGCTGAGTGCAGTGGCACACACCTGTAATCCCAGTGACTCAGGATGTAGGAAGATTACAAGTTCAAAGCTAGCCTCAGCAATTTGGTGAGGCCCTAAGAGTAGCTTAGCAAGACGCTGTATCAAAATAAAAAATTAAAGAGGACTGGAGATATGGCTCAGCGGTTAAGCACCCCCAAGTTCAATCCCTGTTTTCAAAAACAAAACAAACACTGGCATACCTCATACCTCATCTAAATACCCACACTCAGAACCAACATTTACCCAGATAGGCATTGCACTTGCTTGTTTTATCAAGCTTTTTGTTAAATTTCAGGTAGTAAACTGCCAAGGGTGAGAGGAGATATTAGGAATGTACAATTTCCAAGCAAATCATCTTTAAATCCCTTTTAGTGGTCCACAATAGTCCAAAATTCTTGTCAAATGCTTGGAGTTTACTGAAGTGTCATTTGCAAAGAGACTAGCAGGGCATGGTGGTGCACCACTATAATACCTGTCAGTTGGGAGGCTGAGGCAGGAGGATGGCAATTTTGAGGGCAGCCTCAGCAACTTATTCAGTCCCTCAGCAACTCAGTAAGATTCTGTCTCAAAATAAAAAGTAAAAAGAGCTAGGGATGTAGCTCAGTGGTAAAGCACTCCTAGGTTCAATCCCTAGTACCTGCCACCCACCCCACACACAAAAATAAAAACAAACAAAAATGACAAAGACTAACTCCTAACTCATGTGTACAGAAAGAATTGTCTTTAAAGGGAAGTTTAAATCACATGCTTGGTTGGTTGTTTTTTAAAATAGTGACTAAAAACAAAAGTCATAGAATTCTGGTTAAAAGGTCTATTGATCGGGAAAGAAGAAATTACTTTGTGCTTTAATATTGCCTGCATTTGGAATGTATGGAATTCATTCTCTGTAGTGCCAAGTGAGCCATTTTCCCTATTATCTCTTTATAGGGGGGAACAAAAGGGAACAAAAATTACCCTGAAATTGCATATACTAAGTGTATTACAAAGCTATTGGCTGCTACTTACAATAAACTTATTTAATAAAAAATATAAGTGTTTTATGATTTGCTTGTGATTAAAATTGTAGTGAAAAGTTATTGCATGTTTAAAAAATACTGGTCAACACTGGTACAGATTTACTTACCATGGTACAAATGCTAAAATATGGCTATTACCAATTCTTAAGTATCTGACAAGCCACATACCACTCCACTACTTTCTGTGACTGTTCAATTCACAGAAGCAGTTTATTATCAAATGAGAATTTTAAGATCTGAGGCTCAACACAATTGCTGCATTCAGTGGACTACGCTGGGTCTTATTTTATTAAGATGTAAAAAGAAGTAGTAAAATTGATGATCTCTAAAGGCTCATCTAGTCTAATACTCTTCATTGTAAGAAATCTAACTTTCTTCTTTGAATTGTTCCTGGATATGTCCTATAGGAGTTATGAATGAAATGGTCAAAAGGCCGTTAAAAGGAAGGCCAATAGAAGAGACTAGATTGATTTGCCAATTTAGCTGGTAGGAAACTTTTCAGTTCCTAAAAATTATAAATGTTAATAGAAGTTCTTCACAATTAAGCTGGTAGGTAACACTTCAAATCCTAAAAACTATAAATGTAATTAATTGCTACAAAGTTGTTTGTAATATAACACAATCTAAAAACCACAACTCAATGTTCATAGCTAAGAATAAATCATGTGAAACCTGTTACATTTTATTTGTTAAAAATGAACAGCTTCATAATAGATCTAAATGTAACTTTTCCAAAAACACCAAAAAGTACAGTGTAAAGCACCTCCTCATTAAATACAAACTTCATTTTGTGATGCACTGCATCAATGTTTTGCATACACCTTGATGCAAAGGAAATTTTAAATTGCATCCTGTTAAAACAAAAACAAAAACAACTTTAAGAACTAAACAAGGATGACTACAACAACATTCCAAGAAAGGAAATTTTCTTTCAACATTGTATGTTTTTGTTTATATCCAACATGTTAGCACTCAAAGAGTTTTAATTTAGGCAAAATTTAAAAGAAAATTAAATTACAGATGCACGAAGAACAAGTTTAATATACCAAAGACACTTTGTTATTCGATGCGCTTACTTTCAACATTTGGGGCAATTCTTAAGGTTCTCCAAAAAATGGCACTAATAATACCTCTATATAATAATATTTAAAATAACAGAAAAATGAGAATATTTTTATACCATTTTCCCACAAACTGTTCTAAGACAGAAAACTCGTGCTCAGTTGTCTTTCTTTTGCTTTAAAATAAGCTACCAGCAATTCTAAACCAGTCTAAAATGTATTGTTCCTGCATCCAATATAAGTATTCAAACTTGCAAAAATGTTCTGCAATGAGTCCTTGGCCTCTATGAAAAATATCGAATAGCTAAGGAGAATCAAGTTTATTTTCAAATTCTGTGACTGGTTTCCAATAATCCCTTATCAAGTAGAAGTACTGGCAGAATACCAGAGAGTAAGGATCAGATTTAATTCTTTGGTATAAGCATGAAACTATTACTGATAGCTTCCCATGACTAGCATAAACCAGTAATTAACCCAAGGAGCATGAGACAATGATGAGTAGTATACAATGCAAGGTAGGCAGAAGTGAAAACCTAAATGTTTTGTTTTATAGGAAAAGTTAAATCTAATAACATATGCCAGAGAAACTTAGAGGTTTGAACATCAAAGGAAACCAAAAGTCAAGTTTCAAAATGACCAAACTTCTGAACTTGTAGCTGGAATATTTTGCTAGATTTTGGCATTTTACTGTAATTTATCGTATACAACTGAGGACTCATAGCACTATGTTGGCACCACAGACTAACTCTCTCTACCCCTCCACAGTAGGGGAAGAACTCTCCCCATATGTTTGAATTTTATATCATACAGGAAATCAGAATGAAAGTATACAAGGTTATAATGTAATTCTATTGTAATTCTGCATTCTTTCCTTTGTTACATACACAGAATATTTTTGTTTTTGGAGCTATAAACTTTAATTTAGCAAGCTTTAAAGTTTATAAATTTTAACTTTTTGAATAAGAAAGTGTAGGACTTTATGGCTATTAATTTTACTATCAAAATACCTAAGGGACTTAATTCATTTTAAAAATTATAATTCCTTTAATATCATTTGTCAAGAATTTGTGGACATTAGCAAGACTTCACTAAATCCAAAGAGTATACCTATGACCTGGGTTTTGAAGTTTTTCACTTAAGTTTCCTTCAACTTGCTACTTCCTTTCATGAAATGCTTTCTTCATTTAATAAAACAGAAAATTGTCAGGTTTTTACATTGGATCTTCTCCAATGCCCCATCAGATAACTTTGTAAATATGTATTTACAGCCCTGAAACACCAATATTTTAAACTGAGAATAATGCCAAGAGCCATATTTCTTGTTAAAAGTTCACCACTAAAGATTTACAACTCTGGGGGTTTAATCTAATACTACCCGAAAAATGAACCAAGTTCCAAATATTTCCATACATCTTAAAAGCCAAAACTGAAATTCTCTTAAGATTTTTAAAAAATGTATCTATTGAAGAAAAGGCAACTGCACATCAACACTATTAAAGGATAAGTGACAGTAACAAAAGGACCTACTCAGATTTCTGAAGACCAAGATTCACCATGGTGAGGTCTAAAAAAATGAGCAAAGGTGATGAGATCCTAAATACCACTATCATAAAAATAATCAATTTCCATCTTTCTGTCTTCCTTCTGCTGCATGAGGAACCAAAGAAGTAAACAGAATTGTTCTGTATGGGCCAACCATGAAATCTTTAAGAAGAGATAGGTATATTCCCTGTTATTTTTCAGGGCATTATTTTATACATGTTTAAAAAAAACTTCAAAAATAAAGAGTTATTTAGCCTTGTGAAGTAAAGTTTCTTGAATTTCTGTGATGAACTCTTCAAGTAATCCAACTTTTCAACCAGAGTCATCACTAGAAAGTTCCTTTGACATGTGATCTATCCTACAGTTACAAAGCGGCTTCCTCCTTTGTTGAATGTCAGAGTGGCTCTTTGTTCCTTTAGGATTCCAAACCGTTCATTCAGAGTCATCCCTGTCTATAGAAAAGAAAAAAACAAAATTACTTGACAGAAAGCCGTATTTTCTTTGGAACAATAATGTGACCTTATGACTGATTAACAGTAATAGTAACAATAGTTAACATATCCTGAATGTTTGTGTGTATGATCTCATTTGATCCTAACAAAAAATATGAAACAGGTGAAGGTAGGGAGGGTTAGTTAAGAAGGTAGTTAAGCTGCCTACTAATACCTTGAGTTTAAACTGGCAATCTGATCCAGAACTCCTATCTCCAAACAATCAAAATGTCCATTTTACACACTACATAAAACACACATACATCTATATTATAAAGCCTACGAGTCATATACTCAAGATACTTCTATCTGAACTATTTTCGCTCTGGAAGTACTGCCACCAACATTAGTGAGGTCTCTGATAAAAGTACGAGTTTTGTTTGGTGATGTGGCCCAGTGGTAGGGTGCTTGCCTTGCATGCTGAAGGCTCCAAGTTCAATCCCCAGTACCACAAAAATAAATATATTTTTAAAAGGAAAAAAAAAAACTTGTAAATATTTAAAACAGATTATCTTGAATTTCTAAGTTCATTATAGAAATACAAATAAAAATCTGATTTCTGTTTAATGACTCACAAAATGCTCCCAAAGTAACAGGATAAAATAAAAATAAATGTTTGACCCAGTTTTGTTTTTTTGTATTGGGGATTATACTCAAGGTCTTGCACATGCCAAGTATGCACTCTAACACTCACTGAACTACAACCCCAGTACAAATTTTTGTATATACTTATCTTTAGTTCCAGATCCTCCTTTTTCTTTTTTTGGTACCAGGGATTAAACCCAGGGGCGCTTACTTACTGAGCCATATCCCCAGCCCTTTTTAAAAAATTCTTTTTCTTTTGAGACGGGTCTTGCTAAATTGCTGAAGCTGGCTTTGGATTCTCAATCTTCCCTCCTCAGCCTTTCAAGCTGCTGGGATTCCAGGCATGAACCATTACACCTAGCCCAGATTCTTATTTCAATGGATATCAAAATAACATATGAACTCCAACATTCACTCATGATAATAGTTCTCAACAAATTAGGAATAGATAGGAATTCCCTCAAACTGACAAAGGGAATCTTTGGAAAACATCACACTTAATGGTGAAACATTTAATGCTTTCTCCTCAGGATCTGAACCAGGCAGATATACAATGTCCTAGTACTTCAACACTATATTGTAGGTCCTAGACACCATTAATAAACCAAGAAAAAGAAATGGTTTAAAGATTAGAAAAGAATTTGGAAACTGACAAACTGTTCATGTGGAAAATCCTAGGGAATCTACAAATTCATTATGAAAGTTAAGATCACAAGATGCAAGTTTAATACAAAAATTGTTAAAACAGTGAGATATAAATGCACAGTCACTAGGATGGCTATAATCAAAAGACAATATGTCAATGATGTACAGAAATTTAGAAACCTCATATATGCTAGTGGGAATGCAAAACATCTTTTTTTTTTTTTGGTACTGGAGATTGAACTCAGGGGCACTCAACCACTGAGCCACATCCCCAGCCCTACTTTGTGTTTTATGTAGAGACAGGGTCTCACTGAGTTGCTTAGTGCCTCGCCATTGCTGAGGGTGGCTCTGAACTTGCCATTCTCCCATCTCAGCCTCCCTAACTGCTGAGATTACAGGCTTGCACCACCGCGCCCGGCTACAGTTACATCTTTGGAAACAGTAGTTGCTCAAAAGGCTAAATATAGAGCTACACACAATTTACCAACATTTACTCCTAGGTATACCAAAGACAAATGAAAACATGCTCATAAAAAACTTTTACACAAATGTTTAAAGAAGCATTATTCAAAATAGCCAAAGAATAGAAACAACCTAAACATCCATCAACTAATGAATGAATAAATAAGATGTGGTATATACATATAATGAATTTCAAACAATAAAAAAGAAATGACATACTAATATGGATAAACTTTAAAACCATTAATGTAAATGAAAGTGCCAGTCACAAAGATGAATAGAATTACAGTAGATATTGTATAAGAACAGGCAATCTACAGAGACAGAAAGCAGATTAGTGGTTTCCCAGGGTTGGGGCAGAGGAGTTAGAACATCCTTTTTAATTTGCTATTCAACATTTTTGTTATTAAGATACTGTTAATGAAAGGCCTGAAGAAATACAGAAAATCTGTTTACCTGTTTTCCAACACTATTTATGTCAAATTGTAGAGGAACACCTTTAGGAACTTTCTTGACATCAGATTGCTCCCGTTTTGTCAAGAAAGATGGTACAGCAGCCCGAGTTAATCGTGGTTTCTGAGTTCTATTAGAAAAAAATTTAAATTAACTTAACAATTAAAAGCAGATAAATCATTTGGTACTTAAAATATTTTGACTTGTGAACATGTTCAAATGTATTAAATTTGTCTTACTGTGTCGTCAAAAGTAAGTATCTGGTTCATGACTATAGAGATTAAAATTTATTGTTTTTCATAGAACACCCTTTTAGGAACAATGAGAAAGTTTTTAACAATTTTGAATGATTAGTGATATCCAAGTCTTGGTCTTCTACTAAAATAAAGTAACTCGTAAGCTCTCAGAGAACCACCCAACATTCTTTTAATTTTAATCATTAAGATGGCAAAAGATCAGAAACTCCATAAGTATAGAAAGTTTACAGTATAATAAATAAAAAGATAAACTAAATTAAGTTCATCTAGGTAGGAGTTTCAATTCTTAGTACGATAATAACTAAAAAAATTAATAATAATAGGAACTGTTAAAAAGGGGGTTATTTGGAGGCATAAAACCAAGAATCAAGAGTTTACTTTTAACTTTATATTATTTCCAATTTGTATCATGAATATTACTTTTATAGTTACATCTCACCTTATCCCAATCTGAGCATCATACTCCGAGCATAAGTCCAATATGTTTCTATTATCTCATATGCTAAGAGTTACTTTTTTTTTTTTTTTTTTTTTTAGTTATACACGGACACAGTGTCTTTATTTTTGTTTATGTAGTGCTAGGAATCAAACCCAGTGCCTTACACGTGCAAGGCAAGCGCTCTGCCACTGAGCCACAACCTCAGCCCCCACAATTCTTTTTTTTTTTGGTACCAGGGATTGAACCTCAGGCGTACTTGACCACTGAGCCACATCCCCAGCCCAATTTTGTGTTTTTTTTATTTAGAGACAGGGTCTCACTGAGTTGCTTAGAACCTCGCCACTGTTGAGGCTGGCTTTGAACTTGCACTTCTCCTGTCTCAGCCTCCCAAAGTGCTGGGATTACAGGTGTGTTCCACTGCACCTGCCAAGAGTTACAATTCTTGTAAAAAGAAGACTTACACTGGGCATTGCACTGCTCCAGGATTGTCAATGGATACAGTTAAAATTCCTCCATTTGTGGTGGAAGTACGCCACCTAGTTTCAAAAAAGTAAAAATTTCGTTAAAATGGAAGTTTATAAATCCTATAGTATTTCTCACATAAAAATACATTATTTATCTATTTGGTGCTGGGGAATAAACCCAAGGCCTCATACATGCTAAGCAAGCATTCTGCCACTGAACTATATAACCCAGCCCAAAATATACATTTTTGAAGTAGCCATTACCTTTTTTTTATTATTATTATTTGTATATAACAAATCAGCATCTTGGGTGTAGGAACTGGGCTCTTGGAATTTTTAGCTAAATATCAGTGTAATAAATATATTTATATTTAAAAAAAAATCAAAAACAGAAGGGCCTCCAATGAAACCCAACAGCCTCCTAACTCAGTAGGCTCCTTCACATTCCCACTCACCAGAACCAGCAAGTCTAATCTTTCCTATTTTCACTGCTTACTGGTAGCTTCCAGTTCACTAAAAGAGATGTTCATGTAGAAAAATCTTGCTATTATCATCATTACATTAAACTCCAGTTTCCCTACCAGTAGGCTATGTCATTGTTTTAAATCTCTTATTCTTCAGTAGTGTCTTTTGGAACCCCCTCCACTGTATGAGAGGATAACTCCCTCTAATCTTTCTTTCCACTTTTTTTCTCCCATCATCTCCCACTTTTTATCAGCTCTACTTTTATATTAACATTTGTGAAAATGTGACATCTACATTATATTCTATTTCCAAATTAATCATTCCATGTTTTGTCTACAAATTGAATCTCAACGGTCAAAACAAATAAAACCTATGTCATTATTATGTAAATATGGTTCACTGCAGTAGCAAATAAGACTATTAATTCTTTTCTTATGGTTTCCAGTGTCATACCTTCCTGTACCAAAGAATGCTGCCAGCATTAGGGTCAAATAGTCTTCTTTTTTTTTTTTTTTAATAATATCTTTTATTTATTTATTTATTTATTTATTTATTTGAATGTGGTGCTGAGGATCGAACCCAGTGCCTCACACATGCGAGGCAAGCACTTTACCGCTGAGCCACAATCCCAGCACCAGTTTTCTTTCTTATACTTTTTTATTTTTTTGGTAGCAAGGATTGACCTCAGAGCCACATCCCCAGCCCTATTTTGTGTTTTATGTAGAGACAGGATCTGAGTTGCTTAGTGCCTCGCTATTGCTGAGGCTAGCTTTGAACTCACGATTCTCCTGTCTCAGCCTCCTGAAGTGCTGGGATTATAGGCGTGCACCACTGCGCCCGGCTCTTTCCTATACTGATTAATCAAAATCATGCTCTACTAAACTTAGTGTCATATTTGGATCATTTTATGTTTTAATTTCCAAAGGTAGCCATAATATTTAACAGTTTAATCTCAAAACCTGATAATTAGAGTGTTACAACTCACATTTGGGGAGTATAATTGTAACAGGAACAGATTTTCGAATATAGGGAAAAAGATGATGGTGAAGGAACAATGTTCTATTGTCTTCAAAATTTTACAAATTTTATAAAAGTTCTACTAGATTTTCTTCTATTCATATAAAAGCAGTTACAAGAGGGGAAAAAGCAGAAAAAAGTTGTTTCATTAAAGTAAAATAATAGGCAATGAAAAATAAATATGTTAATTTACCTGGTGCTAAAACTATTACAATGACATGTGAAAACTCAAAAGTGTTTGAGGGAAAAGAACAAAAATAAAATAGAGTTTACTTTGGGCTTAATTTCATTTTGGGTCTCATTTAATTTCTTTCAGACTGGGGTACACAGTAAATGGAGTTGCTAGTGTTCTGTGAATTTTAAAATGACATCTTGAAAAACAAATTGAAACTTACTGACGAGTTCTCTTTGCTACTACATCGTCTAGCAGTTGTTCTGTGCTCAACTGGGCCTGAACCTAGAGGGAAAAAAGGAAAGCAGTAGATACCAGGGAATTTGAATTCAAGCAGCTATCATGCACTAAAAAACTTTATAACTTTATAACCCAGTGTAGCATGTATGTGAGTGCAGGAGGGGTCTATGCTATTCTGGCAACACCTCTCTGTTGGGGGTATGGTATTAGAACTGGAAAATACAAATTTATTACTAAATAATAAATTAAATTCTTGTAAGAAATCACTGATGAGGGCAAGAAAAGAAAAAATGTAACAAAGAACTAAGATAAAGTTGTTTCCCACATCCCAAATGAAATCAGAACTATGTCTATGATTAAGAGCAAAGGATTCTCTCTGGGCAGAAACAAAATACCATCAAGGCTAATACCTTTAGGCCTCTTCTAAAAAGAAAAGTCGCCTGACGAGTGTCTTTCTGATGGCTTAATTTATTTCCACTCCTGGTAAAATTAGCTGGGATGTTATTTCTGCAACAAAAACAAATATATCATGAGTAATCTCAGACACCTTACTTTCAAATATCTTGAGAAAAATAAGCAAAAATAGTTAAATTCATAGGCTGAAAACTCAAATGTAACAAAGACTTCAAACTGTTTACTTATTTACATGAGGCTATTGAGATCTGATTCACAAATATCTCCTTCTACAGCATATCACATAACAAACTCGTTAATTTTGAACTGACTGATCTTCTAAATATTCAATTCTCCAATATACCACCTCTCTTCTGAAGACATTTACAAGATTACATTTTAATGCTATTTCCTGTTTATAAATTTAGTGAAAATGTAGTTTTTTTTTGTTTATAGGATTAGTAAAAGACAACCACACCTAGGCACATTCATGTCAAACTGAAAACTGAACATAAGACTTGAAAATAACCTTTCCTCCTCTAGCTTTCTCTTCCTTACTAACTCAGAAACCTTTATATATTAATATGAACCACAAAGATACACTCTTCCACTTTCCTATTGTTTCATGTACAGAAAAATGCACTTCATAAATTACATTTGAGGGCTGGGATTGTGGCTTAGTGGTAGAGCGCTTGCCTTGCATGTGGGAGGCACTGGGTTCGATCCTCAGCACCACATATACATAAATGAATAAATAAATGAATAAATAAAGGTCAATCAACAACTAAAAAAATTTAAAAAAAAATAAAAAAATAAATTACATTTGACTTGACTTTCACCATTTCCCTTCTATTTTCTATAGAAATGTGGTGAAGCATGAGAAAACAAAAATTCTTATTTATCTACTACATAAACAGGTTCTTAATAGGCTACCTAATCCTACTTCCAACGTTACAAAGGTTCAAATATAAAATTTTTCTAGTTAGCCTAATTAACATGTAAGTCTCATATAAACAACAGGTTCTTATTTAAGAAGGTCCCCTTTCACTAAAGGTACTACACAAGATGATTCTCAAAAATGAAAGTTAAGTGAAACTGCAATTCTAGCCATTCTGTTCATATAAAGACCTCATTCTAGATTTTGTTTTGTTATAAATTATCTTCTATGAGATAAATATTGGTATTGGACACTGAGATAATGAGGTAACTTCACAGCTTGTCAGCTTCCTTTCTGCCTACTTTATCCTTACAGAGAACAGAATGTCTCAACAGGTCATAACTTTCAGGTTTGTGTTATTCTTTTCAATTTAGTATGAAATAATTTCAGCCTAAGAAACATTCATGCAGAATTTTTCTTTCTAGTTTGCTTTTTCCACAAATAATCTACATGATGTTTCAGTGTTTTAATAAGAGACACAAGTGGAATAATCAATTCAACTTTTGGAATTCCCAGTTTTGAATAATTCTAATTGAGGTGTGAGAATTTTTACCAAAATGATCAGTTTCACAATTTTGTTCTATTTGTCAAGGGAGGTAAAGAAGAATGATGCTTTTTTAAAAAAAAAACAAACTTATATTCATTTAAATTACCAATAATACTGTGTATAAGAAACAAGGAAGCTATTACGAAATGCTTCCATGTAGGATTTCAGAGAAGATATCTCAAATATCTGTCTTGAAGATGACAAGAATCACTGTAAATGTATTCTTCTGAACACTTACTAAAATAAGTATTTATTTATTAATGCAGGACAGTGCATTATTTACTTATACCTGAATACTTACTTTCTGTTTAACTGGTTAGGTCTCTTGAGAACTGCAACAGGTTTCCTTTGCGCTTCATTTTGTCTGAGAAGATTTGCCTTCCTTTTTAACACTGGAAAATATCGCTCTATGTTCTTTCAAAAGGCAAGAAACTATATTAATCAGATTGCTTTTTGTTAATGAACTTTAATACAATAAACATTTCTGATGTAGAATGGACAGAGACTGATAACTGCTTGGATCTGTAAATAAGGGTGATGGAGAAACTAAAATGACTTAAAAATTTCCAAAGTCATTAAAAAGACAACAGCCACATTATACTTAAATCCTTGTGGTACTCTGGGGAATATGTAGGTGATGGGGAAATGTGATTCTAGAGTTCAAGAAAAGAATCAAAAACAGAAATGAAAACTACGGAATAATTTATATAAATGTGATTTGGGGGCTGGGGTTGTGGCTCAGTGGTAGAGCACCTGCCTAGCATGTGTGAGGCACTGGGTTCAATTCTTAGCACCACATATAAATAAATAAAGTCCACTGACAACTAAGATATATATATATATATAAAAATGTGATTCTGATTCTAAGTGCTATGTCCATGTGTTACAGGTGTCCCCAGGGTATTGCTACTGAGAGGTCATGGAAGTTTCAGGAGGTAGGGTTTATTGAGAAATCCTTAGATTACTGGAAGTGTCCTTGAGGGGGACTAAGGGACCTCGGTCCCTTTCTCTTTGCCCTTTTGGTCATGAGTAAATTTGGCAATTTACTCTGCTACATGCTCCTGCTATTATGTGCTGCCCCGCCAAAGGCCCAAAGGTATGAGTCCTGCCCTTTCTAGTCTTGGACTGGAACCTCCAAACTATAAGCCAAAATATACTTTCTTTAATCAGTTGATTTTGTCAAGATATTGTGTTATAATAACAAAAAGCTTACACACTAAATGAAAGGATAAGAGGGCCAAGTTCCAAAATAAATATGTGAAAAAGAAAGAACAGAGGTTATAACAGCGAAGAAGTTGGAGCCAAATGGTGAGTGGAAAAGAGGAAAATTCAATATCATAAAAAACAGAAGTGAAGCCAAGCATGGCTGCGCATGCCTGTAATCACAGCATTTTGGGAGGATGAGACAGGAGAAATCGCGAGTTCAAAGCCAGCCTCAGCAACAGTGGTGCTAATCAACTCAGGGAAACCCTGTCTCTACATAAAACACAAAATAGGGCTGGGGATGTGGCTCAGTGGTTGAGTACCCATGAGTTCAATTCCTGGTACCAAAACAAAACAACAACAACCAAAAAACAAGCAAATGAAATGTCCACTTTTCTTTCCTTCACATATTAAATTAAATCCACAAATAAAGCATAATTCAGGTCTTGCATGAAGACTTCTCTTAAGTCCTTGACCATGTGGACTGTATCTTACACTTTACTGGATTCCCTGTTATTTTAAGAATCTGAAAAACATTTCGTAAACATCCACTAACTACACAAGGCAAACAAGAAAGTCTTCATTTTCATAAACATTTTAAAAAAGTAAATGTAAAATCAAAGATAAACACTATCAAGAACATAGGAGAAAAGCCACAGATCTGACTGATGGCCTACTCTAAGTTTTGTATTTTGTCTTTAATAATAATACCAAGGACTGCCGTGGTGGTGCATGCCTGCAATCCCAGTGGCTTGGGAGGCTGAGGCAGGAGGATCACAAGTTCAAATCCAGCCTAAGCAACAGCCAGGTACTAAGCAACTCAGTGAGACTCTGTCCCTCAATAAAATACAAAATAGGGCCAGGGATGTGGCTCAATGGTTGAGTACCCCTGAGTTCATTCAATCCCTAGTACCAATATTAATAATAATAATAATAATAATACCACCACCACCACCACCACCAAGGACCATCTTCCTTCACTTGGAAAAATAACGGACCCAAGAATAGTCAAAGTAATCCTTAGCAAAAAGTGAAGCAGGAGGCATTAGAATACCAGACCTTAAACTATACTGCAAAACTACAGTAACAAAACAGCATGGTACTGGCACCAAAATAGACATGTACACCAATGGTACAGAATAGAAGACAAACCCACATAAATACAGTTATCTCATACTAGACAAGAGGCGTCAAAAATATACATTGGAGAAAAGATAGCCTCTTCAACAAGTGGTGCTGAGGAAACTTCAAATCTATATGCAGCAAAATGAAACTAACCCCCTCTCTCTCACCATGCACAAAACTCAACTCAAAGTGGATCAAGGACCTAGGAATTAGACCAGAGACCCTGAATCTAATTGAGGAAAAAGTAGGCCAAAATCTTCATCATGTCAGATTAGGCCCCGACTTCCCTAATAAGACTCCTAACGTGCAAGAAATAAAATCAAGAATCAATACAATGGGATGGATTCAAACTAAAAAGCTTCTTCTCAGAAAAAGAAACAATCAATGAGGTGAACAGAGAGCCTACCATTTTGGGAGCAAATTTTTGCCACATGCACATCTGACAGAGCACCAATCTCCAGGATATATAAAGAACTCAAAAAATATAACACCAAAAAACCACACAATCCAATCAATAAATGGGCTAAGGAGCTGAACAGACACTTCTCAGAAGAAGATATACAATCGATCAACAGACACATGAAAAAATGTTCAACATCTCTAGCCACTAGAGAAATGCAAATCAAAACTAAGATTTCATTCACGCCAGTCAGAATGGCAATTATCAAGAATACAAACAACAGTAAGTGTTGGCGAGGTTGTGGGGGGAAAGATACACTCACACATTGCTGGTGGGACTGCAAATTGGTACAACCAATCTGGAAAGCAGTATGGAGATTCCTTAGAAAACTTGGAATGCAACCACCATTTGACCCAGCTATCCCACTCCTCAGTATATAACCTAAAGACTTAAAAACAGCATACTACAGTGCCACAGCCACTTCAATGTTTACAGCAGCACAATTCACAATTGCTAAACTGTGGAACCAACCTAGATGCCCTTCAACAGATGAATGAATGAAGAAACTGTGGTATACACACACAATGGAATATTACTCAGCATTAAGAGAGAATAAAATTGTCATTTGCAGGTAAGTAGATGGAGGTGGAGAACATCATGCTAAGTGAAGTAAGCCAATCCTAAAAAACCAAAGGCTGAATGTTCTCTCTGATTAGTGGATGCTGATCTATAATGGGGGTGGGGGTGGGAAGCATGGAAGAAATGGAGGAAGTTTGGATAGGGCAGAGAAAGAGGGGATGGGAGGGGAATGGGGATAGGAAAGATGGTAGAATGAGATGGACATCATTACCATAGGTACATGTATGAAAACATGAATGGTGTGCCTCTACCTTGTGTACAACCAGAGAAATGAAAAACTGCACTACATATGTGTACTGTGAATTGAAATGCATTCTGTGTTAAAAAAAAGAAATAAAAATTTAAAAATATAAATAAATAAATAAATGAAAGACCATCTTCCATGATACTATTGTTGCATGTAATTTTCCTTCAAAGTACCTGGCACATTATAGTCATAAAACTGTGACAACTTTATATCTTGAGTTTACTAAACATAAATACTTATTTTTCTTGTCCTGTTTTCCTAAATAATACAGTAAAACAATGATTTACATAATGTTTATACTATATTAGGTATTATAAGCAATTTAGAGATTACTTAAAGTATGTAGGAGGATGTACGTAATTTATATGCAAGCACTACACCATTTAATATAAGGGACTTAAACATCTACAAATTTTGGTATTTGAGGGGACTTAGAACCAATTTCCCACATGTCTGGAGGGATGACTATTTGAGAATGTGGAAATTTAGATATTCTTCATGACTAGAAATTATTTTTATTAGTTATTAAAATTTTTATGTAAACCTTAAAAAACTGAATAAAAAATAAAAATCAGCTGAGCATGGTGGTGCATGCCTATAATCCCAGCAAGTTGGGAGGCTGAGACAGCAGGAGTACACATTCAAGGCCAGCCTCAGCAATTCAGCAAGGCCCTAAGCAACTTGGTGAGACCCTGTCTCAAAATTAAAAGCATAAAAAAAATAGCTGTCGATCAGTGGTTAAGTGCCCCTGGGTTCAATCTCAGGTACCAAAAAAAAAAGTTTTCTCAAGTTTATTCATAAAAATGTAAGTACAAATAAAAGAAAAGAGTTTCTAACTCAGAATTAAGTCATAATTTTACCTTGTCACTTAGGGGTGGACGATTCATAGGACTAATCCCTTTTCTAATTCCAGTTGCCTTCCTAGCCGCAAGACCAGTGATAACTCCATAAGGACGTCTCTTTCCAGGTGTTACTCTTCCTCTACGGCTCAAACTAGCTTTACCAAAACCTGTAAAAGGAAAAGAAGAAGACACAATTGCTGGATGTAGTGGTGTGCCTTTAATCTCAGCTACTTGGGAGGCTAAGGCAGAAGGATCACAAGTTTGCAGCCAGCTTGGGCAATTTAGTGAAGCCCTGTCTCAAAATAAAAAAATAAAGGATGAGGATGTAGCTCAGTGCAGAATGTCCCTAGATTCAATATTCAATACCTTAAAAGAGGAGGAGAAGGAAAAGGAGAAGAAACAATATCAATTTAGGAATGCAATTGTGAGGGTCACAGGATACTCGACTGCTCAAAAGAGTAGATATGAATATTTTAATACTTATTATTTCCATATTCTTTTGAATTACACAAAATATTTCATTTCTAAACAGGGAATAAAAGTCCATTGGGAAGGGTTCTGTGGTTACATTACTGCAAAGGAATAGGTGATTCCCACATGTTTCCTTTAGCCTTCTCTTCTGTCACTACTTTCTCAACAAGACAATCTAGAAGTATCTGTGCACTCTGGTAGACACTAAACACAAAACCACTAAGCAATCTCTGTGTGTGGCAGGGGTGCTGGGGTTCTAACCCAACACCTAGTGCATTCTGGGCAAGTGCTATATTACTAAGCCAATTTCCCAGAATGCTTGAACTGAATTAGACTGAATTGAGATGTTACAAATAATGTTAAACATTTCATTAATGATTTTATATTATGTTTAAATGATAATATTTTGAATATACTGAGCTAAATAAAATCTAATTAGTATGTGATTCACATTTTGTTTCTATTTGATACTGCTCATCTACAGTAGAATCACTTTCTCATCTCCCATTTACTAGTGCATTGCAATCTGACTTCTTTACTTTTAGCCCTACTCTGTTCAAATTGCTTTTTATCAAGTCTCCAATGAGTGTCAATGGACATTATTTTAATTTCTGTGGCAGGTAACATTACTGTGCTTTTTCATCATGTATCTTATTGATTTAAACACTTTTTTCCTAATTACTAAAGACATATGCTCACTGCAGAAATTCTACAAATATATAACATAATCTTCAACTACATTTAAGCAAATCAAAATTGACTAGTGCATGACCAATACTACCAATATTACCATTTTGTAATAGTAAAAACCTAGAAAGTGAACCAAATCAATCTTGTAGCAACTATAATTTTATACTCCATGTACTATCTTACAGCCTAACATTAATACTATGCTATGAATATTATCCCATGTTTTTATATTCTTTTATTGTATTACTTTTTAATGTACATTTGATCTAAGACAATTCTTACTAATTGATTCATTTGCTTCAGATATTTTTACACTTATCCGTAACTATTTCCTCAAGACATAAATTTCAAGAAGGTGAAATACCAGGTGAAAAGAGTAAAGCAAATTCTTCAAACTCTTAAGGATTTTTACTTATATTGCAAAAATCTCTTCCAGAATGAGTGCATTCATTTATATTCTGAAGAACTTAAGGAAGAGTGCTATTTTTTCTGTATCACTGACAAGTATAAACATTATCATTCTTAATCACTTAGCCTTTGGAAAAAAATCCGCCTTATTTGGTAGTTTGATTACTAGTGAGAAAAAATATTTTCCATGTGTTTTTATGACCATCTGTATTCTTCCATTCATGAACTGTCATGTTCATGAGTTGGTTTTCTGTGGCTAACTTCTAATTTCCTTCAATATTTTAACAAGGGAATTATATTAATTGTTCAATAATTGACATCTTTACAGCACTGTATCATTCAGGAACATGGCATATCCTCCCACCTATAGCAGTCTTTATTTTGTCACTAATCGGTTCAGCATAACTCCATTTTCTTTTTATAAGTCTTGCATGTTTCTTGTTAAACTTATTACTATATTATACATCTTATTGTCAGTTATAAAAAAGATTCTTTTCTAATAATAATTTTCATATTGTCATTCATGGCATTACAGAAAGCTATTGAGGTTTTAATTACTGTTTTAAAATTAGCTGTTCCACTGAAATGAATTATTTTTATAGTCCTTTTCAAATTATTGGGATTTCTTCTCCCTGTTCCCCACCCCTATTGGTACTAGAGATTAAACCTAGAGTGTCACAAATACTAAACAAATACTGTACCACTGAACTATACCCTCCAACCCGAAATTCTTTTTTCCTTTAATTTTCTTGGGATTTGGGGGTGATAATTATGTCACCCACAATGATATGGTCTTCCCTCTTCCAAGACTTACACCTCGGTTTTTAAAAAATTTCTTAATGCAACATACAGAAATTTCAAAGGATCATGCAAAGTAACAGTTGTGATGGAGAGCACTCTCATCTTATTTGGGGGGGAATACTTTTAGAATGTTATCTGATATTCTACATTTACAACATGGTAATAAGTTTTGCAACAAGAAAAGTTTCATAGCTAAAAATAAAGTTAAAATATTTCCTTTACTGTAGGATTTCTAAGGACTAATGTGGGTATGATTCTCTAAGAGAGGGATGACTGTATATGTCAACTCTTGAAACTTTTTTGTGTGATGTCCCTATTAGTAATTTTGAGACCAGAGTTCAATGAGACAGTTATAAAAGCCTATATAAAGATGACTGAGCCACTTATCAATTTATTGTCATTTAGCTGCCAATTCACCCATTACAGCCCTGGCTCTGATACTGGAAAATTATTTTCTTATCACCTAGCATAATGTTAAGCTTTGTCAGTAGAGAAAGCTGAAGAGATTTGATGATAAAGAGGTTTTTCTTCTTCCAGTGTGCTTCTCAAGGTGTATTCCTGTGGCACAGGACACCAAGGGATACCAACTCTGCCATATTGCCTCAGGCTAATACTATGGTGAGGCCAGAAAGATAATATTGGCACAAAATTTGATGTCTTAAATTTTGTGCCTTAGGCATCTGCCTAGTTCTTGGTCCTTCTTATTCCTCCAGTAAATTTAAGATGGCCATGCCCACAGGCAGCCTTCTAGTGAATTTCATCAACATGGAAACTCAATGAACTTCTTTCTATCTAGAGGGCCATGGCCTCATCCTCTCCAACAAGGTCAGGAACTCAGAAGGAGGAAAAGGGGGTTTTCAAGATTTATTCCTTTCTCAGGGGCTGGAATTGTAGCTTAGTGGTAGAGTACTTGCCTAGCATGTGTGAGGTACTGGGTTCGATTCTCAGCACTGCATGTAAATAAATAAAGGTCCATCAACAACTAAAAAACTATTTATGTACATCAAGATTTATTCCTTTTTCAGGTGTCCTGCCTCAGTCCTAAAAATAGTTATTAATTTTATAATCAGAGGAAAAGCAATAAAAATAAATTCTTTAAAAATTTTAAATCAAATAACTGCTGTTTTGTGTATGATTAAACCATGTTGGAGGAATCTGTACGTTAAATCAAATCTATAACTTGCTATTTTCTTTTGTATCAAACAATGAAACAGCTATCCCTTACAGTGCTAGGCACTATGCTAAATACCTTATATTGCTTAAGAACCTGAGATTGATGCTAAAATCTTAATCTTGCGGTTGAGCAAAGTGAGGCAAAGAACAATGATTACTGAGAGGTTACAGTTAGAAAAGAGCAAAGCCAGCTGGGCGCAGTGGTGCAAGTCTGTAATCCCAGCACTTGAGGCTGAGACAGGAGAATGGCGAGTTCAAAGCCAGCCTCAGCAATGGCAAGGCACTAAGCAACTCAGTGAGACCCTGTCTCTATATAACACACAAAATAGGGCTGGGGATGTGGCTCAGTGGTCGAGTGCCCTTGAGTTCAATCTCCAGTACCCCCCCAAAAAAAGAAAAGAGCAAAGCCATGATCTAAGTGCAGGTGGGTAAGGCTCCAAAAACTGAACTTATGTCCAAACTGGGATATAAAAATTAAAGGGGAATAAAAGGCAGAATATAATCAATAACACACCTCCAAAGAGAAAAAACAACTATTATAGAAAAAGTAGGCTCTAGATTTGGTATTACAAAATAGGCAAGATATGAATAGGGAGATAGACATGAAAATTCCAGGTCAGCGTGATTAAGTACAAAGATAAGGGCAACCACAGCATATTGAGAAACAGTCTAGGGAAAAGGAAAAAAAGTGAATGGACATGTTGAGCTCAAATCACACAGGGCTTTGAAACAGGGATAAAGACTACTGCGATAAAGAATGAGGAGGCCTCAGCAACGGTGAGGCGCTAAGCAACACAGTGAGACCCTGTGTCTACATAAAACACAAAATAGGGCTCGGGATGTGGCTCAGTGGTTGAATACCCCTTAGTTCAATATGCAGTACCAAAACCAAAAAAAAAAAGAACGAGGAGGTCACTGTATTCACACTCAGACTACAACAACCAACAAGGAGTACTTTGGAATGATTGAAAGAGGGAAACAGAAGATGGTAGGACCATTTCAGATGATACTGTACCACTCAAACGTAACATGAACTGTGAGAGGAATGGAGAAATTTGAAAATATTCCAAATGAATTAATTAGGGCAAAGAAAAAGATTAAAGAGATAAGGAATCCATTACATTGCTACAGTTTCAAGATCAGATGAGACCGATGAGAAAGCCTCATTAACAGGATTAAAACAATAGAAGTAACTAGTAGAATACTATTGTTTGGTGCCTTCTATTTCTATTTGTTTATATACATCATTCCCATACATATCGTCCTTTTTCACTGTCTTCTATTTCTCCTTGAAAACAACTATAACTAGAGAGAGAAAATTTCCCCTTTTGAATGCCTAGACTAGTCCTTCCATGAATTTCTTTCACACATACATCATTTGCCTCAATAGTTTCAGGAGCCTTTGGAAGGTAATTAAAGCCACAGGATGGAGCCCTATTGAGTGGGATCAGTAGCCTTATAAAAAGGACCCCAGAGAGTTCTTCATCCCTCTTTCTGCCATATGAGGCTATCACAAGACATCCATAATCTGAAACCCAAAAGAAAGCCCTTATCAGAACCCAATATTGCTGGCATCCTAATTTGGGTCCAACCTATAGAAATGAAAAATAAAATTTCTGAGGCTTATAAACCACCTAGTTTTAGCAGCCTGAACAAAGTCACTGCTTCCGCTTCAATCTATTTTAATTATCACATCATATAGATTCAGGAAAAGTCTACTGTATGTTCATGAGAATAAAAACACAATTAAGGTCCTGGCAGAATGATAGTTTTGACCTTGTGGACCCCTGAGTTTTGGGGGTTCCCGTGAGGTGACCAGAAAACATTTTGAGAACCATGCTGTACAGTACTCTACCACTGAGGACACTTAGATTGTTTTAAGCATTTATCGAGTGCCGAAATTATATTTCAGTCATGGAGTTAGAAAGACTTCATTCACTTACTTGTGCTACAATCAAAAATCATAATGAGTATCTGCCAATGCCTCTCTGTTCTCTTACCTCAAACTAATATCCTCACTGATGCTGCAATATGGAAATATAAACCTCGCCCAGTCAATTAGAACTTAAGACAATCCCATGTCTCTCTGCACATTCAGTAATAGCGGCAGCTGTTTTATTTTAACCTGTCACATGTAAGCATAGATCGAAACCAAGTACAAGCTCAATTTTGTGATACCTAAGTTGTTGCTAGATATCACTTACCTATCTCCAGATCATAACTCACATAAAAGCAAAGTTTTTCTGATCCTTCATGGACCAGAGCATACTTTATTAAATCACCCCTCATCTTTACAGCACAAAATCCCTATTTGAAGTCCTACAAAACTAACCAAAATTCTCTTATGACATTTCTCACACTCTTACCTTTTCTATCTTACTTCTGCTACTAGAAAGTAATTTTTTAAAGCAAAAGACTACAACTTTACATATACCCCGAAACCAGTCAGCTCAAAACATTTATCAGGTATTTAAAATGTTACTTTTGGTTTCAATGAACTCTAAATAGTTACTTTAAAACACGTAGTATATATATAATATATATAAAATATCACATATAAAAATAGTATATTTGACAAAATTTATAAAAATATTTAAATATAAATCAATGAAATTACATGTTCATTTGCTACGACTAAATACTCTGTCATAAAATTTACTACCTTAGGATCAGCTATTTAAAAAATTGAGAATAAATTATTTTTTGTAATTTGGGCTGGGGTTGACATATTTTGAGGATATGCTGACATATTAGCTGTTAAACCCAGAACAAATGACGTTCAACCTATTGGGGATTACATTTTATTTTTTAACATATAGAAAAAAATCAATTGAAAAGTTAGTTTCTCAAAGATTTAAAAAATAAATTTTTTAGTTGATGTACCTTTTTTTATTCATTTATATATGGTGCTGAGAATTAAACCCAGTGCCTCACACATGTGATGCAAGTGCTCTACCACTGAGCCACAACCCCAGCCCAAAGATTTTTCTAGTATATGAAAAAAATTTACTTTTTTATTTGAACAAAGGTTTATTCTAAAATGCCAATATTACTGCTAAAAGATAATGAATCATATATAACATGATCAGGAACTGCCTTAAATTTATTGTAGTACAAAATAATAAATAAGTTTCCAGATTACCATAAGTAACTATATACACAGAGTTTCAGATTACATCTAAAGCATTCAATTTGGAGTAACACCTCCGGAAGATTTAACAAATCCTAAAGGTTTTAGATAATAAGAAAAAGAATCTGGAGGTAGGGGTTGGGGGTGTAGCTCAGTGGTAGACCATCTGCCTAGCATGCATAAGGCCCTAGGTTTAGTCCCCAGCACTGCAAAAGGGAAAAAAAAAGATTTGGATGTAATTTTCTATGCAGAATATACAGCAGTCTCCATATACTAAAAGGATTCTCATTTAGAAAAGGGAGTTTGCTTCCTATAACACTGTAGAAGTAATAAACATGTTTTAATTCAAATTAAGAGATTTTTCTAGTAAAAATCATTTCCAACAACAGAATAATTTGTCTAGTGAAGTGGTATGCTTTCACTAAACATATAAACTGGAGTTAGTTATTCCAGTTGACAGACTATTAAAGGAACATGTCACTGGGAAGAAGCTAGGATCTCATGATATATAAAATCTTTCCCAGTTCTAAACCCTAAGTATAATCTTGACTATTTATATTTTGAAGTTTCCTTTTTTAAAAAAATATTTTTTAGTTGTTGATGGACCTTTATTTTATTTATTTATATGTGGTGCTGAGAATTGAACCCAGTGCCTTACATGTGCTAGGCAAGTGCTCTTCCACTGAGCCACAACCCCAGCCCTGAGGTTTCTTTAAAATGATTCAGTATTTTTAAAAAACAGTATCATCACCTATTTAAGGAAACTTAAACTTTTTAGAAACTAGGTTTTAACCAGGTGTGGTGGCGCATGCCTGTAATCCCAGTGACTTGGGAGGCTGAGGCAAGAGGATTCCAAGTTCAAAGCCAGCCTTAGCAATTTAGCAAGGCCCTAAGCAACTCAGTGAGACACTGTCTCTAAATAAAAAATAAAAATCAGTTGGGGATGTGGCTCAGTGGTTAAGTACCCTGGGTTCAATGCCTGGTACCCGGGGGGGAAAAAAAAGAAAGAAAGAAAAGCAGGTTTTAAGTATATGATATAGATAGTTTGCGATAGGGTAAGTCAGTTGGATCCAGACAGGAAGAAATACAGAATGAATTTAACAGAATCATGCTATGAACATATATAAATATACCACAGGAATATACCTTTTTACATATACCTTTATGTAAAAAGGTATAATTTACATATACCTTTATGTATATGTAAAAAGCACCAATTAAAATAAATAGATGAATGAGCAAAAGGAAGCACAGTAGAGAAAGGAGCATAGGGGGAAGGAAGTGGGAGGGGAAGTGGGACTGCAATGGAGTAAATCAAATCCCATGCATGTATGACTTTGTCAAAATGAACTCAACTACCGTGTATAATTATAATGCTCTAATAAAAAAATAATAAAGACAGTATATTAAGAATGCACAAATAGGGGCTGGGATTGTAGCTCAGCGGTACAGCGCTTGCCTTGCATGCGTGAGGCCCTGGGTTCGATCCTCAGCACCACATACAAAGCAATAAAATAAAGACATTGTGTCCATCTACAACTAAAACAAAACTATTAAAAAAAAGAATGCACAAATAACAGCATTCCATTAAAACTTACATTCAAAACTTACCAGAATTCTGCTGAATCCCCCACCGTACTCTCATCCTGAATTGCCGGGTACTAGCTTGCTGGAGTCGTCTATTTAGTCTTGGAAAATTCTGCTTCTTTCCTTCCTTTCGATTCAACTTGATAATATCATCTACAACAGAGGAAATGCCAAAATCATTTTCATTTTAACTTACTAAATTGCTCAGTCTCATTTTTTAGTTAATAGATTTCCTCTGTCCCTAACTTCTACTCTGAAAGCATTGCCATTAAGAGGTTAATGATGGGCTGGGCCTGGGGCTGAGTGGTGGAGCGCTTACCTAGCACATGTGAGGCACTGGGTTTGATCCTTAGCACCATGTATGAATAAATAAAAATAAAGGTATCTAAAATTTAAAATAGTGCTAAGCAATTCAGTGAGACCCTATCTCTACATAAAAAAACACAAAATAGGGCTGAGGATGTGGCTCAGTGGTCAAGTACCCCTGAGTTCAATCTCCAGTACCAAAACAAAAAAAAACAATTTTTTAAAAAATAAATAAAAATAAAATAAAGGTGTCTATCTACAAAAAAAAAGGTTAATAATGATAAGATAAAGCCCAAATCAGCCATTTAGCTTGGTGTTCTGAAGAAAGTTTTTGTAGGAAAAGTTTAAAGCAATAGCCCAAACAGATCTACTAACAAATGAAGAGTTCTACTGTCCATAGCACTTCTTTCCCTAATGAATATAAATAAGTAAAAAGTCATTTACAAAAATTATTCATACTGTTTGCTTTCCATAATCACAGAAGTCTCCATTTTTAAAAGATGACGACCTTTTATTAAAACCATAGGTGGTCAAAAAATAAGTAAATCATTCAATTACAGACCAAAATTTCTAAATTCATCTCAATAAATATTTATTATATACTTTGCACAATGATTGTATACGTAAGGCTGTACTGTAATAGAAACAACAAAAGTATAATATAGTCCCTGTTCTCAGTAAATTTAAAAGTACTGATGAAATACATGTGCAAATAACAAATACAAAATTAAACACAAGTGCCATGATAAAGGTACAATATTTTAAAAAATGCTACTGGTTACCTCCTCTAGCAAAGTCATTCAGGGTTACTTTATTTTTTTTTCTATATTGACTTCTAAAGTCTCATTATTTCCAAAAAAACCACTTTCAAACAATTCCAGGATAATTCATAAACATCTCATTGTGCTAATACCATAACAGAACAATATGAAAACCAGAACACTAAATGTACTCCAGATTCCTATTTGTATCTGTTAAAGGTTACTAAAAACCAACAATGTTTATTTAAGAAACATCCACTTTCTCTACAATCCTAACTCTAATATTAATTTTAATGATTGATAAAGCAAATAAACCAAAGATTATGTTGTACATAATCAACAACTCCAAAATAAAACTTAACAATGATTAACTTCAATTTTCTTTTCCAAATTGCTTTAAGTACAAATAATCTATGTGACTAGAATCAGTCTTTTCTAAGTCAGAAGGAAATATAATTGATTATAAGGATCAATGCTAATATATTATGGCTCTACCTCACTTACCTATAATCTTTAAGACTCCTAATCACATTCAAATAAATATTCATATAAAGTACTTCAAATCTTCCCAAAATATTTTGTCGTCGTCATCTTTTTTTTTTTTTTTTGGTACTGAGGATTGAACTCAGGGGTACTCAACCACTAAGTCACTTTCCCAGGCCTATTTTGTGTTTTATGTAGAGACAAGGTCTCACTGAGTTGCTTAGTGCCTCGTTTTTGCTGAGGCTGGCTTTGAACTTGCGATTCTCTTGTCTCAGCCTCCCAAAGTGCTGGGATTACAGGCGTGCACCACAACACCCAGCTTATTTTGTTGTCTTCTTAAAATCAATCTCCAAGCCCAAAAGCGTTTGTCAACTAGGCGTGGTGATGCCTGCCTGTAGTCCCAGCAGTTCAGGAGGCTGAGGCAGGAGGATTGCAAGTTCAAAGCCAGCCTCAGCAACTCATTGAGGCCCTAAGTAACTAATGAGTAACTAAAGTGAGACCCTGTCCCTAAATATAATTCAAAAAAAGGGCTGGGGGATGTGGCTCAGTGGTTAAGTGCCTCTGGGGGGTGGGGAGAAAAAGAGAGGGAAGGGGGAAGAAAGGAAGGCAGGAAGGGAGGGAAGGGGGGAGGAAAGAAGGAAGGAAGGAAGGAAGGGAGGGAGGGAGGAAGGGAGGAAAGAAGTCTGTCAAAGTTAAGGACACCAGGGCTGAGAGTGTTGCTCAAGGGTAGTACACAGGCTCAGCATGCAAAAGGCTGCAAGGTCCCAGCTTTGATCCCCAACACAACCAAAAAAAAGTTAAAAGTTAAAGACACTAAGTTTGGGTTTGTGGCTCAGCAGTAAAATGCCTGTCTAGCATTCCTGAGGCCCTGGGTTCAATCCCTAGCAAGCAGAAAAGAAGAAAAGGAGGAAAAAAAGATCTAAAACCCATTTTTTTACAAGATAAAGTTTCATATCAAATATATGAACATGTTAAATTCTCAACAAGCAGAAAAAAATTACCTGGAAGACACTACTTATGAAACACTATTTTCCTTTAACAAGTTGCAGCTTATTCTTGACTAGAAGTCTATAAAATCTCAGAGCCTTGAGAATACACTCAAAATACGAATTTGGCTAGGCCACGGCACACAGCTGTTATCCCAGCAACTGGGGAGACTGAGGCAGGAGCATTGCAAGTTTGAGTTAAGCTTGAGCAACACAGCAAGACCTTGTCTCCAAAAAAAAAAAAGAGACTGAGCTCTATTTAACTCTCCACAGCGAAGACAATTACCCCTCCATTCACTTGAATATCATAATTACCAAATAAAATATATATAAAAAACAAAAATTACAAGCTTAAGAATTTCCCTACACCACCTGTAGGCTGAAGGTCTAGAGCAAACTGATATTCTGGTTCCACTACTTATGGGCTTGGCTATATGACTTTGAGCAAGTTACTTTATTTCTCTATGCCTCAGGTTTCTGTAAAATGTGAATAACAATGGCTTACGTATAGTGTGTATAAAAAATACAATGCTTATTGTGTGCCAGGAACTGTTCTAATCAGTTTGCACATGCATATTGACTCCTTTAATATTTACAAGATCTATGAACTAGATAAACTGTTATTATACCCTTTTAACTAAAGAGACTCGGATAAGTAATTTGCCCACAGTCACATGGCTGGCAAGTGGCAAAAGAAGCAGGATCCCCACTTGAGACAGTGCTTCTCTGGATTCCATGCTGTTTATCAATAGGAGTATAATCCTCATAGAATTATTATGAAGATAAACCAAGGCAACACACAAAATGCCTACTCCAGTGCCTACCAGGCTCAATAAACACTCAATAAATATTGTTATACACTCTTCTTAGCTTTAGGTCAAAAGATTCTTCATTTCTTTCAAGCTTTCTACTGACTAGCAGTTAAGACAAGACTTGAAGGCAAGCATACTATTTCTGATAATTTAGTTAATTCCCACACTGGGTTCTGACCTGTGGCAATCCTAAAAAACGAGAGTTCTTGACTTTTGACCAAGAACTTTCCAGATAAACCACAACAAAAGAGAAAAAAAACAAATGGAAAGAAATGGCAAACAAAACAATGTTTTTAAGCCGAATACTACCCTAAATACCGTCCTTTGAAAGCTTACACCTCTAACTCAGTACACTAGCCAGGCATTTACTTTTCAAATCTCTGAAAAACTGCAGGAAAGAGAAAGAGCAGGCAGACTTGACTACATCTAACACCAAAACTTGAATCCCAACAAAAATGTCATTACTTTTGGACCAGGTAAGCCAAACATACAAAGGATGGTGCCTCAGTAGTGTTAGATATAAAATTTTAACGGAATCCTCAATATTGCTTTATGTAATCAGCACCAAACCTTGCCACCCTTCTTATATGTGAGGGGCCCCCCACCCCCTGCATGTTCTACCTTGCTTCTCAGCGATCCACATAAATCCCTCCGTTTTTGTTTTTTGTTTTTTTTTTTGGTACTGGAGATTGAACTCAGGAGCACTAGACCACTGAGCCACATCCCCAGCCCTATTTTGTGTTTTATGTAGAGACAGGGTCTCAGTGAGTTGCTTAGCGCCTCGCCGTTGCTGAGGCTGGTTTTGAACTCGCGATTCTCCTGTCTCAGCCTAAGTGCTGGCATTACAGGCTTGGGCCACCGCGCCCGGCTAAATTCCTCCGTTTTTACTTCCTTTTTCTAATAACTTTGGGCCCAGGCTGGGGAGAATGTGCTTTTCTAGACACATCTAATAACGCACATCTGATGCGGTCCTTGCCTAACGATTATTCTGACAGACGCCCCAGGGCCCCAGGGGCGCCCGTCAGAAGCCAGCGTAGGCCCGAGCAGTTATGCCCAACAAGCCCTTCTCGGGAACTACTCCTTTAACCGATCACAGACCCAGCTGGGCTCTAAAACATTTCTCG
>PVHX01000791.1:194134-254182 GCA_004024805.1 Geosciurus inauris | reverse complement strand
CCTGTGTCCGCCATCGCCTGTGCCGCCTCGGTTTCCTCGCGGAGCCCCTGGCACTGATTTAGGGCTAGATCTCTTGGGGCCTGGTCCGGAGTGGCGGTTTCGGCGAGAGGGAGCTCGTTGCCCACCTCCAGGCCGCTCATTTTGGTGGAAGTCAGACCCGCAGAAGGGCGTTCCTTGTCCTCTGCAGAAGCCGCGCTCCGCCGCAATCAGCTCCTAGCACCACCCCTTTTCCTTGGGGCGGGCGCTGCCATGGCAACCGGTGACGTCATTAACCATCACGCGAGAACTCACTGCCCGGATGATTATGCTTATCCATCAAATAAATCTATTCCTTTGTCTTCTTGTTGCAAAATGGTATGAATTTAATCAGTCTGGAAAAGAAATTTGACATACGTAAACGGAAACTCAAGCATGTACGAAACTGTGTTGATATGGACTTCTAGGTCTCTGAATGAATTTGTAAAATGTTTACTTAAAAAATACGAAGGTTAATTATTGTGTATTCAGACGCAAGGCGTGAATAGGAAAGGGAATTCACCAACTCACAGGCCTTCTTTTAAAGTACAAATTCGTGGCTATTAATAAAGAATTGAGATGAGATTTTTATTTTTAAAGTGAAATGTTGCAAGGCTGTGATTTTTTAAATTAGAAGCAGCTGAAAGGGAGACTTCTTTGATCCTAACAAGACATCATAAAGGATTATTTCCATACAGATTTTATAGTTTTTATACTTTGGCTAATGTCAGTGAAACAAATGGACAATATTTCCTCTTCACTTTTAATAGGAGTAGCAAAGTATTTTTTCCTTACTTAGAGGTGACTATACACACGACATGCACAAATCAGAAATACTATCTCAGTGGATTTTAACTTCTAAAATGATGCATATTATGCTTTTCTCCAGGTTATAGTCTCAAAGTAGTTTCTGTTTCATAATGCCTGTGGGCATGAAGCCCACATATATTTGCCCAAATTGGCTCTTGTAATTCACCACAGGACAGAAGCAACTATCAGCTATTTGTGGGCACCTAATCTACTGTCTCTTTAAAATATTTGCTTAAAAAGTAAGAAAAGTTAATTATTATCCATCCAAGTCAGCTCAGAGAATTCATTTGGTACCACCACTATCTATTAGTTTGTTGGAATGTGAGAACACTGGTGTTAATCTTTAGAAAAAGAAGACCAAAGGGAAACTTAAATTTTGCACATTTATGTTTAAGATCTTAAATTCATATTAGACAAACAATTACAGCTCTTTGCAACAGAAATTTCTTCTTGAGCAACCCAGAAAATGATCATATTCAAATAAGGACTCAGGATTTAGAGAAAAAGGATTTAAAGAAAAACAGGTATTCTAAGACTTCTGGTGAGGGAAATAGTGTAGACCTGATTCAACTAAGAATGAGGTAGTGATAGAAGGCAGACAATAGAGAAAAACAGCTTGTCGCAGTTTTTGTTTTGTTTTCTTTTTGTTTTATCCCTATCACACTACTCAAGGACAGTGTGTTCAGAATGACCTCTTTGCTGCCTGCCAGCATATAAGTTATCCTGCTTTAAAAAGTGCAAACAAGTTTCACTCAACAGACAGCAATTATTTTTCCCTCCCTGCATTCCTCTTTCTCTTAATAAGTCCTCATTTTTGTTTTAGTGGGGTAAAACCCATCTATTGATTTATGTTCTCTATAAACAAGTAAACAAGGTTCTATAATTGGGTTATTCTTGGACACTGCTCTGCTTTGTTACTTCTCCTAAAGAATCTTTGCACTGTTGAAGGACTAACTCATTATAATCTGAGCCACAATGCAAAACAGCAAACACTGAAAAGTACTATACTTTGCCATGGAAGGGTTGAGGGGAGGGGCTTGCTATTATAGAAAATTATAAAATTCAAACTTTCTTTTTGTGTATACCAATTTTTTAAAAAGCATTTCTGTTCTACTGGAAACATCCCCCTCTCCAGCTTTGATTATTCCTATCACCTGAATCATCTTTCACTCCTAACAGCCTGCCCCTTCTTTAAAATTCAGTCCATGAGCCATGGACTTTGAGCCATGGTGAGGCATGCCTTTAGTCCAGAGGACTCGGGAGGCTGAGGCAAAGGCAGGAAGATTGCAAGTTCCCCAGCCTCAGCAACTTAGCAAGACTCTATCTCAAAATCAAAATTTTAAAAAAGGCTGGGGATGTGGCTCAGTGGTAAGGCACCCCTGGGCTCAATCCTCAGTACCAAAAAAAACCCAAAAAACTCAGTTCATAAAGATTGTAGTAAGCATTTAAGTGCATTGAATTTCATAAACAAAAATTCTGATAGTCCTCAAAATTTCCATAGTTTTTATGACCTCTGCCATCTAATTTAGTACTTATCTATCCTTTACTTTTTAACTTTCTTGGTTGTTTCATGCAAGTTATTCTCTTGTAGAATGTTTTAATAAAACCTGATAACTTAAGTAAAATTTTTAATTTATATGAAAATTTTAAAGGGTTTTACCAAAATGCATAATATAATTCTGCTGGTATTTTATTTTAAGTATGGTAGATATATAGTATAGCTATGAGTTAGAATATCGGACATTAGCTGGGTATGGTGGCACCTGCCTGTAATTCTAGCAGCTTGGGAGGCTGAGGCAGGAGGACTATAAGTTCAAAGCCAGCCTCAGCAACTTAGTGAGGCCCTAAGCAACTTAGAAGCATCCTGTCTCTAAATAAAAAGGGCTGGAGATGTGGCTCAGTGGTTCAGTGCCCTTGGGTTTAGTCCCTGGTCCCAAAAATTAAAAATTAAAAAAAGAATATCAGACATTATTATACATTATTATACAATACAGCCTTGTTCTGTTGGCAATTGGCAATAAAACTAACTTAACAGAAAAATACATACCAGTAACTTATGATTTTGTAGAAAAAATAGTCATAGAAAATGCCATGAATATCTATGAAGTAATTTTCATTTGCCAGGAGATAAGAGGTTTAACAGAAATCCAAACATAAATAGAATCAAATACGAACAAATTTACTAGAGTACATAGTAAATAGTGGAAACTTTTGAAACATGTCCCATTACTCTTTTGATCAAGTTTATTTTTCAGAGCACTATAGTTTCTGGTTATACATATTCATTAAAATGTACACTTATTTAAGGCTTTCTGTATAGCAGACACTTTTACATACTTAAATGTATGTTACCTCATTTAATTCTCACAATGACCCTGTGAAGTGATAATATGACCTCCACTTTGCTTCAGAAGGAACTGAAGTAAAGATAAATTGATTTAATTAAAATCATACAGCAAATGGTGGAGTCACAGTCTGAATCCAGGTAATCTGATTTAGGAGCCTGTGTTATCATTAATTTATGCTATTCTGTAAACCTATACAACATGAAACTTGAGAAGGCACTTTCTTAAAAATAAGACCAAATAACCATTTCTATTTAATGTTAAATCTTCTTCATCTTCCTGTCCCCCCTGTGTTACCAGTTCAGGCTGCTATAATAAAACACCATAGACTTGGTGACTTATAAACAACAGAAATGTATTTCTCACTCTTCTAGAGGCTAGGAAGTCTAAGGTCAAGGTGCCAGCAGAGGACTTGCTTCCTGGCTCAAAGATGGCAAGTTGTGTTGTGTCCTGACATGGAAAGGGTGAGGGATCTGAGGCCTTTTTTTATAATGGGACTAATCCTAGTAGGGTCCTAACCTGGGGCTTCTTTCCTAAGGGCATTAATTTCCTCTCAAGGACCCCACCTCCAAGTACCCTCACTTTGGGGATTCAGTTTCAGTGTGAATTGGGGGGAGAGTACATTACATAAAAGTTTGACTACAACAGCACTGAAGCTACCATACACTTGTTTATAGAGCCTTAATACAACTCTGAACTATATTGTCCTATGTGAAATTGGAGTTTGATGAAGAGGATGAGAATTAAATACTGCCTGCCTGTTAAAAGTAACTACTGACTAAACTCCAATAAATATAAATCTTCTACATTTCTTAATGGTATCAATTCTTTACAGCTCAGCAGTCAAATTCTATATTAAAATATTTGAACTGCTCTGGTCCATTCTGTTCAATTAAATTCAGGCAGAATGGTGCAAGGTGTATTAGCTTGAAATGAGAACCCCTACCTGAGCTTGTTACTAATATCTTGGGTAATAATACATTTCTATTTGCTGAGCAATGATATAGAAACTATGAAATTATAAAATGTGAGCATAAATCAGTTCCTGATATATCTAGAAATTTTTTTTAAAAAAAATTATGAAACAGCCACACCTATTTGACATAGAATTGGATACCCCTTATTTTTTGTGGTGCTGGGGATCCAACCCAAGGCCTTGCATATACAAAGCACATGCTCCATCTCTCAACTATATCCCCAGGCCCTAATATCTGACCATTTATGATTAAAAGTAGACATAAATGTCTTGGTTTGTTTGTAATGAAAGCATAATTCAGGAAACTGAATCAACTGGAGAGAAAGCAAAAGCAGCTTGAGTTTAGGGCAATAGTTCCCAAATGTTAGCCTATCACAATCACCTACAGCATGATTAAACTTGGTTGAGAGACCCCAACCCCAGTTTATTTAGGCAGAAATAGGAGTGTAAAAACTTGCATTTCTAACAAATCCAGATAGTGTTAATGCAGATAGTCTTGAGATCACTTTTTTGATTTCCTGCTTCAAGTAACAGAGAGGAGCATATTGGAACTGAAGAAGTCAGAGGTGTCTAATGGGCATTTTAATGTTCAAAAATAGAAAAGGAAGCTCAAAGACTCTTAGGAGTGTGTTAGAGATAGTCTTTGAGTATGTCAATACCATTTACAAGACAGTATGTCCCGAGCAGATTTCATTTCAGAGAACATAAGCTTACACACTTCTTAGAGGTTAAAAGAATCTTTAGAAAGACCAATTTTGGCCTAGAATTGAAAAGTATATTTTTTAAAGTCCATATAGTATATACTACTCTTTTCTTTGGTATCTTTCACTTAACATGCATTTGAGATTTATCCATATTGTTTTTATTGCTGAGCGATGTGCCATTGTATACTATACAATTCCACTTGTTGGTGGACACATTTTTTACAAATATTCTGCATGTTTTGAGATATTCACTAAGAAATGTAGTCATATTGTCCTATGTAATGGAAAAATAGGGAAAACTAATTTTATTAATATATTTAACCCAATGTCAAAAATATTATTTCAATATGGAAAAAAAAAACTTTTTCCCATATTGTCTTCAAAACCCAGTGTGTATATTTGTAGCAGATCTCATTTTAGACCAGCCACATTCTAAGTGCTCAAAGCCACTGGTGATTAAAGGTATTGGACAGCATATATCTAGGTTCTAAACTTCTATCTCCCTATGTAATAGTTACCTTAAAATGTACAAATTACATGAAAGGTGATCCAAAATTAAGTAATGTTATGATAAAATGGAGAGTGAAAGATTAAAGGTTAACATGTCTGGACCTTTTCTAATTACTGAGAAACTGTTATTTACAAGTTACTTTGCAGATCTTTTTGACATTGTTCTTACCATGGTTTCCAAGGCAAAGCACAAAAACTTCTTTTCATTACTTCATTAAGCTTTCTGGGCACCAGGTTATTTTGTTCTTTTTCCCCATCTAAGTTGTTCATTCTGTCATTCAGTATTTATCTGTTGACAACTATGTGTAAAACATTAATGCTAGATGCAGTGAAGGATGTAAAAGACTATTTTCACAAGGTTTCTAACCTAGTACAAGTGGAAATGTATTTATTTCTATATTATATCACTTTATCATTCATTTGCATATCAGTGTTTCCCCAATCCTACAGCAATGAAGGGAATGGAATTTATCTACTTAATCTTTTTCTCTTCCAGGCACTAACAGAATGGCTTAATAAAAACGTGTGGAATTAGGGGCTGGGGTTATAGCGCAGTGGTAGCGTGCTCGCCTAGCATGCGTGACACACTGGGTTCAATCCTCAGCACCACATAAAAATAAAATAAAGATGTTCTGTCCACCTACAACTAAAAAACAATAAATAAAATATTTTTTAAAAAATGTGTGGAATTCACTATAATGAATAATTATGTTATTTTCTAGAACAGAGGTTCCTACAAAGTACAGTAAATACATTTTTAAAAAAATGAAACATTTTATCTCCCAACTGGTAACAGACTATAATGCAGAGGAGTTACCAGGACAGACTTTGAAGGATTTGACAGATAGAAGAAGATGGTTAGAAAGTTTAATGAATGAGCACGTTTTGTACAGATGAGGAAATATGGAAACAGAATAATATATCATATATGATAGGTATTCCCTGAACGTTTGCTTATTAAATTCACAAGTGAATACAAGGAACAGTTTAAATGACCTGAGAATATCATGTTTGAGACCAGAAATGGAAAATCTGAGGAAGTGAAGGGGAGGTGGTGCTTCCCAGCTTTACTAAAAGAAAAACAAAAACAAAAACCGACATCTTGAGTAAGCAGCTACAATTATGAATATTTGGGGGGGGGGATGGGAGCAACAATTACACCCTACCTGGAAGTGCTCTGTTTTCTTACCTTTGGGATAATGCCTATTGGATCCATTTAAGAATTTTAATGATTTCATAATCTGTCATTAACTTGAACAATTTCATTCAGCATGTTCATCAGCAGGGTAAAAAATAAGAAATCTACCAGTGTGGCATGCTTTTATTTTACCATCACGCATATAAAGGAAAACAAATATGCCAATGGTACACTTCTAATTTGACAAGAGTAATCTCACAAGTTATTTATGCAATTTTGGAAGAGACACATCAATTACTAAGTTGTTAGCAGAGCATATTATCATAACGATTTATCAAGCCACATTTTTTGTAGATTATTTTTCCAGAAGGCAATAATTTGACAAGTCTAACAAAGACCAAATTATTCAAACTATGTTTCTAAGGGTACAGTAACAGAAGAAAATAAAAAGCTGAAAACTTGTAAATATTCAAGTCAATATTTTACAGAAAATTAGAATTGTTATTCTTCCAAATGTTATCAAATGAAACAAAAGCAAGCCTGTACAGCTCAACTTTCCTAATAATCAGAAACAGAAAATAACAAGATTTTACTAAATATCGTACTAAATATTTTTATATTTTAATAAAATATTGTAGTAATATTTTACTAAATAGTGAAATAAGGACACAGTATTGATCTTCCAAATATATCAGATCACATAAAAACAGCATCCAAATTTTCACGGTTCCTTTAAAGAACTCGCCTAGACAACATATGTAACACTCCAAACTCCTGTGATTTTTTTTATTGCAATTCTGAGAAAATATTTCTCCTCCTATCACCACTGACTGAGTAAGACTCAGGCTCTGAATTGGTCCAGTCTCACCTAGATTTTTACCTGGCTCATTTCTGCCTCTAGCCTTTTAGTTTCCACTGCTTAGAGTACCCATCACAATCTCTTTAGTTCTTCCTTTATAAAGTAACTCTCACCTTTCTTTCCATCTAATGTTTTCTCCCTGAAGCCCTCTAGGACTTGCCAAAGGGCTGGTTACTGGTAAGAGAGCAGAGGGATAATCAGAGCTCTGATCGCAACCTCTCTATCTCTGGAAATTACAATATGCAGAATAAACTAAAAAGTTTACTTTTGCAGATGTTTATGAATTATTTTTTCTTTAATAAAGAGGAGAAAAAGGGAGAAAGTAGGAGAGGGACCTTGGCAAGAGCCAAGGTGGGTGGGTATAGCCAATAGCAGACAACACTAAAAGGTAACCAGGGATGCAAGAAAAGCAATGGAAAAGTATAAATCACACAGAAAAAGTGGCCCACTGTTGCTCCCCCTTCACATCATTAATGTCCAGTAATTGTCCACAGATCATGTGCCTATTACTGCTGGATGAAGAGCAGGGTGAGTAGAATGGGTTCCCAGACAAAACTAGACATCCAAGTAGTAGTAACCACACCAGAAGTTCTGGGGAAAAGTCTAAGCAACTTAAAGGTAGTGAAATCCTACAGCATCATTTGCTTGGCTTAGAAGTGCTGGTGGCCATGCAAGGTGATAATACAGAATAGCGTGGAGGCCACATGGAAGGGGAGAAAATGTCCTTGACAGTCACAATCTTGATGTTGAGAGAACTAAACATCCAGAAAGGAGAAAAGGTACAGAAAGTTCAGCCAAAAAAAAAGCATACCCACTGCTCTTGCCCAAGCACAGGAGGAGGTGCAGGGGACCTGTGCAGTAGTGTTCCCAAGGGCAGAGGTTAACCAGACTGGAACCCGAAGGGCCTGGGGATCTCCACTGGCTCCCTTATTGGGCGACGTCTGGCTCTGCGGACTCCTTCACGCAAGAGGTAGTATTGCAGTGGATTTGGCCACAAGTCTTCTTTGATAATCTCAGCAATTCTGTCAGACTCTGGAAGACTGTGGTCTGAAAACCAAGTAAAAAAGCTGCAAATGAGGTCTTGGTTTCTGCGAATGAAGGATTGGGGTTCACGTCCCCTGCGCCATATGATTGGAGTGGAAAGAGACACCACTCGGCCGGAGGATCTGACCTCATATTCTTTGACAATCAGCTTGTTTCTAAAGTAGGGGTTTCTTCGAAAGAAGAACTTGAACTTGCAGCCAGTTTTAGGGTGTCTGAGTTCCTTCACCTCCAAATTGGTTACGTACCTTAACATCTCTGCATCTTGGCCCCTAATCATGGCGGACAACTGGGGGTGGTTCCGAAAGGCAGTCATCCAGAAACCCGGGATATTCTGAATGATGTAGTTCCTGCGCTCAAGGTAGTGTCTACGCATTCGCCCAAATTTCTGCTCCAGTTGTTGGAAGGCCCTGTCGGCCTGAGCATTCACAGTGTCCAGTTCCAGCTGAATGGCCTCCAGGGGGTTCATGCGGAGATCCATACGCAGGCGCCAGGGTTCTGCCTCCTCCTTCGCTTCTTCCACCGCTTCCATCTCTTCACCTGCGGGTTTTTCCACCTCCATCGCCTCCTCCACCACTCCTTCCTTCACTTCAGCCCTCTCCTCCACTCCAACTGCTACTGATGACATGGCGCACTTCTCAGCCTTCGCTTCCTGAACCTTCGCCTCCACCATCATCTCAGACCCCGACCTCTTTGCACCACAGGATTCCTGGGCCTTCTCCTCACCCTGAAAGCCACTATTTGGGCTGCTAACGGTGGCCACCAACTCAGAAGCTGCTTCCAGGCCTTCCGTGAGAGGCGGAGCCTCCGCCTGCTGGGCTCTGGTCATCAGGTGACCGCTAAACTCATCCACTTGGATCTGGGAAGCCGGGACACTGTGCACGGCATTCGCGGGTACACCCCCCTCCTCTGAAAGCTGGGGTGGTGGGCGCGCGACCGTTCCCATGCTTGCCTCACCAGTCTCCGCCATCGCCGGCGCCGCCTCCGATTCTCTGCGGGGCGTCAGGCACTGGTCGGGGTCTTCCTTTGCAGGGTCAGGGATAGTGAGGCTGCGGGTTTCGGGTAGAAGGGTCTTCTCGACCCCACGCAGGCCGCTCATGTTCGTAACAGACCAACAACTTCACAGTAAAGTCTGTTTTCTTCACAGATGCCGCGCTGAGACAGACGCCGCTCGCCCCACCCACCCTCGGTATCGCCTGCGTCTCCAGGGCAGTGACGTCAAGGCTGCAGATCTCGCTATATCGCGAGAACTCGATGATGCCAGATTGATTCTGCAGCTTCTTGCTGGGAGGCCTATTTTTCTGCTTCAGTTTTCAGTAAATTTAAACAGCTGAAACTGCAGTTTTATGTATCAAAGTAAATGTATGTCAGAGAGTGAAGGCAGTGACCACCCGCCTTGCAATGCTTCTGGAAATTGCCCCCATAAAGTTAGCTGAAGCAGTTGTAGGCCCTTACACTGCCTGCTATCCAATGGCTGAAAACAACAAATGTTTTCCTGATTTTCATTTTTCTTGAGGCAGGAAGGTAAATCTATTTCCTATTAGTTCATATGGCTAGAAGTAGTATGGCCAGTCTCCTCTTTATTTTTAACTAAAATAAATGCCCAAAGAGTTTACTTTCCTAAAATACAAATGACATAAGAATATGAATTCTAGCCTTTACCATTACTGGAAGAAAATTTCTCAGTGATGCATATATTTGTCGCTGGTGCTTAATCTATAATCCACATCAAATAAGAGTTGGTGCTGTGGGATGGGGTCAGCGCAATGGTATAGCATTTGCCTAGCATGTGTAAGGTAGTGGGTTTGATGCCCAGCACCGCATGTAAATAAATAAAATAAAATCCATTGACAACTAAAAAAATTTTAAAAAGAAAAAGAGCTGGTGCTGCAACACTCAACTCCAAGTGGATCAAGGATCTAGACATTAGACCAGACTAGAAGAAAAAGGCCCAACTCTCCATCATGTCAACTTAGGAACCAGCTTCCTCATGGAGCCTAAAGCAAGAAGTAAAATCAAGAATCAATAAAAGGGATGCTATCAAGTTAAAAAGCCTCTTCACAGCAAAGGAAACAATAATGTGACAGAGCCTGTGGAATGGGAGAAAATCTTTACCACCTGCACCTCAGATAAAGCATTAATCTCCAGGATATACAAAGAAATCTAAAAACAGCAAATAAATAAATAGACAAAGGGACTGAACGAGCACTCCACAGAAGTACAAATAGCCAAAATATATGAAAAAAATTTTCAACATCTCTAGCAATTAGAAAAATGAAAATTAAAACTACACAGATTCCATCCCGCTTCAGTCAGAAAGGCAATTATCAAGAATACAAGTAATAATAAATGTTGGCGAGGATATGGGGGAAAAGGTACACTCATACATTGCTGGTGGGACTGCAAATTGGTGCAACCACTCTGGAAAACAATATGGAGTTTCCTTAGAAAATTTGGAATGGAACCACCATTTGACTCCCTATCTCACTTCTCTGATTATACACAAAGGACTTAAATTCTATTCCTCCTGACAGTATTAGGATCACTTGCTAAATCTTGCTCCATGTCCCCTCCCTGGAGGAAAGAGAAAATGATAGGTTTTTTTTCCATCCCATAAGCTATTAATTTATTAATATATTGGTTCTGTAAGGTATGCAAGTTTGGTTCTAATGAGGTACATATCCACGGCAATCAGCTCTTTCGAGAGGAATATTGGTGTCTCTGGTTAATTTAGTTTGTCGACTTATTGTTACTGAACACACATTCAGAAGGTTTCCCCAAGGAAAACCAGTGCTGGAGAGACAATTGTTGGGGACAAAGAAAGTATAGGTTTGTTGAAGGTGTTAACAACCTGGAAGGAGGCAGATATTTTAATTTCCTTTTATGGTTTGGTTGTGAGGTGTCCCACAAAAACTCACATGTGAGACAATGCGAGAAAGTTCAGAGAAGAAATGATTGGGTTACCAGAGCCTTAAACCAATCAATGGATTAATCGCTCGATGGGATTGAGTGGTAACTAAAGGCTGGAGTGTGGCTGGAGGAGGTAGGACATTGGGGACATGGCTTTGGGGTATATATTTGTATCTGGCAAGTGGAGTCTCTCTCTGCTCATCACATGAGCCCCAAGGAATGGAGCCAGCTGGATTGAGACCTCTGAAACAGAAATAAATAAATTTTGCCTCTTCTAATATTATTCTGGTCAGGTCTTTTAGTCGCAGTGGCCAAAAAGCTCACTAAGACATTTCCCCAAAGAGGTTCCAAGTCTTTGGAGAAATATTTATATGAGGATGAGAGGCTACACGCAGCAATCAGTGTTTCCCAAGAGCTTGAGTCCAGCAGTCTGGTGTTTTGAAGCTGAGCACAGATGAGCAACTCCTAGTGCCTAGAGTGCAGAGTGAAGGTGGTATCCTGGAAATGAGAAAGGGAACAGGAATAAAGCAAGATGATGTGATGGATGGCAACAGACTGCTAACAGTATCTTCAAAAGTTACAAGGCTCCAGATACATGTCAGTGGGAGAACACCCACCATCAATTTATGAGGAAAAAAAACCAGTTAAAATGGAAGATCCAAATGGCCTTAAAGCAGAAAACAAACTTGCAGAATGCAACATGTACCTAATTGACTCAAGGTATAAAATAGTAAGTTTTTTTTTTTTTTACTAGACTTACCTTGTATCATAAACTGTCCCCAAAGATATCCATGTTGTAATCCTTAATCTGAGAGTTTGCTAATATGATTAATGTAAGGACCTGGAGATGGGAAGATTATCCCGGGTTGTGCAGGAATGCCCTATGAAATTGCAATGGCTCTTATTAAACGGGAGCTGGAGTTTCAGAGAAGATGTGACAACCAAAGGAATGGAAGGGTAGGGCGGAGAAAGCAGATACTGAGATATTATGTTTCTGGTTTTGAAGATAGAGGAAGGAGCCAAAAATCCTAGGAATGAAGATAGCTTCTAGAAGCTGGAAAGGTAGGAAGGTGTATTTTCCTTTAAGGGTCTCCAAAAGAACACTTATGTTTTATTATGCTCAATCTCCAGAATTATAAGAGAATAAATTTTTGTCATTATAAGCTGTTAAGTTTGTGGTGGATTTGTTACAGATGCAAAATAAAATGGATACAGCATGGGGCAAGGTTTGGTTGTGTGTATGCATGCCTGAAGTTGTTTCTAACAGCAGCCCCTTCCTTCCCATGAGATCCTGCCCAACAGTTGTGGTTTATTACAGCTTGAGCCTCTCTTTGGGTATCAAGACCAGAAATATTCATTTTTTAAAAAATATTTTTTAGTTATAGATGGACACAATATCTTTATTTTGTTTGTTTTATTTTTATGTGGTGCTGAGGATCGATCCCAGTGCCTCACATGTGCAAGGCAAGTGCTCTACCACTGAGCCACAACCCAGCCCCAGAAATATTCTTAAACCATGCACAGAAAGACAAAATTAAAGTTTCAACATACCAAGATATATTATATTAGAAAGGACTGAACTATGGGAGGACAAGTGCCTCCCAGCTGCCTTGCAGAGTGTTCCATAGATGATTAAAGTGTTAAATAAAGGAGTAAATTAACAGAATACAGTGTCGTCTGCTTGCAACTTGGTGTTTACAGATGAGAAGGTGAGAATGGATGTATGACTTGTCACTCTTCTTTCCTGCTTTTCTACTACTGGCAAACCAAAGTGTTGCTATATATGGTAACAAAGTCTTAGGAGAATGGATTTTCGTATATGCATAAAAGTCTCTAAAAGCATAGGAATCCACAGAAACAATTTTGTTTCACAAATAGTATATATATGTGTGCTCACGTTGCATGACAAACTTTTAAAAGACCAACATATTTGGGTGAATTTATAAAGCAAAGTCTCAAACTAACAACATTTCCAATTCTTTATTTCTGGACAAATCAGAGTGGTGATCCCAGGCCTTACTTTATTTCTCTCTGCAAGAAATGTATGCAGATTATATGATGCATGGCTGTAATTATTTTTCATATCAGTGAGATTTAATAAAGGGACTTTTCACAAGTCCTACTTCTTTCCAATTGCCATGAAATTATCTTCTATCTTGAAACTGTAATAATTCAATATAGCCTAAAGTGGAGATTTTTATTACTCCAAATATGCTTTCTATTTTTTAAGTAGAAAAGAGTGCCAAGCTTTGATCAATCCTAAAAAATATGGCTTTATTTGTCAAAGTTAATATTATGATGTCTATATGGGTAATTAATGCTCTTTTTCATGAATAATTCAAAGAATATTTGTTGAAAGCCAACTACATTTCCAGCTTTAGAAAGAACATGACAAGACAATAATTCCTGCCTCCAAAGAGTTCATCATTCAAAATACAGCAGGTTAAGCAATGATTCTGAATCATATGAGCCTTCATTTCAACTTTCAAGATGTACAGATACTGATTTCCTCTGGAAGGTAAAATAAAATCTTTCATTGTGCACATCTTTCTTTGTACTGTCATAAGAGGTATTTTGAAATCTGTATGTTGAAAAGGCCCATACTTTGCTTTCTCTAATTGCCTTCTGCAACTTAAGACTATGTCAAGTATTTTTTTTTCCCTTTCAGTTTTCTCCATCATATCCTCTGTAACTCTATCAAACCAGCTGCTCTTTCTGTGACACTTTTGATGGTTTTGTGTTCCTCTTCACCATGCAAGAATGCTTTTCTCCTGGCAAGAATCTGGTCATTCAGTGTTTCTCACATTCCCTTGCTGGGCTTCTTATCTACTTGAGTGACAAATATTAGCATTTCCTTTAAAATCAGGTCTTCAAAGAAATACAGTCGATCAACAAATATATGAAAAAATGTTCAACATCTCTAGCAATTAGAGAAATGCAACTCAAAACTACACTGAGGGGCTGGGGTTGTAGCTCAGTGATAGAGCACTTTCCTAGCACATATGAGGCACTGGGATCAATCCTCAGTACCATATAAAAATAAATAAATAAATAGTATTGTGTCCATCTGCAACTAAAAAAAAAAAAAAAAAAAACTACACTGAGATTGCATCTCACTCCAGTCAGAATGGCAGTTATCAAGAATACAAGTAATAATAAACATTGGTAAGGATATGGGGTAAAGGTACACTCATATTGCTGGTAGGACTGCAAATTGGTGCAACCACTCTGGAAAACAGTGTGGAGATTATTCAGAATACTTGGAATGGAACCACCATTTGAGCCAGCTATCTCACTCCTCCGATTATACCCAAAGAACTTAAAATCAACATACTACAGTGACAACAGCCACATCAATGTTTATAGCAACACAATTCACAGTAGCTATACTATGGAACCAAACTAGGTGCCCTTCAACAGATGAATGGATGAAGAAATTGTGGTATATATACACGATGGAATGTTACTCAGCATTAAAGAAGGATGAAATTATTTGCCAGTAAATGGATGGAACTGGAGAATATTATGCTAAGTGAAATAAACCAATCCCAAAGAATCAAAGGCCGAATGTTTTCTCTGATATGTAGATGCTAATTCATAATAAGGGGTGGAAGAGAATAAAAGTACTCTGGATTAGAGAGAGGCAAGTGAAGGGAGGGGAGAGAGATGGGGGTAGGAATGATAGTAGAATGAATCGGACATTATTGCCCTATGTACATATGATTACATGACCTGTGTAACTCTCCATCATGTACAACTAGAAGAATAAGAAGTTATATTTCATATATGTATGATGTGTCAAAATGCATTATACTTTCATGTATAACTAATTAGAACAAATTAAAAATTGTTTTAAGCCGGGCGCAGTGGCGCAAGCCTGTAATCCCAGCACTTTGGGAGGCAGAGACAGGAGAATCGCGAGTTCAAAGCCAGCCTCAGCAACAGCGAGGTGTTAAGTAACTCAATGAGACCCCGTCTCTACATAAAACACAAAATAGGGCTGGGGATGTGGCTCAGCGGTCGAGAGCCCCTGAGTTCAATTCCCGGTACCAAACAAAAATTGTTTTAAAAATCAGGTCTTCAATGTGAAACTCATCAGAATTTTTAATCAGTATTTCTTTAAGCTTTGTTATAATCTTCAGATTTTCTCTGAAACAATACTCTCTTCCTGAAAGCTATTCATAAATACTATCCTCCAAAATACAATGTTTTCTAGAGGATTTCTATCTCAAAAGATGTATTAAAAGATATTGATAAAAGAATGCATAACTTAGTAAATGTGTTTCTACTACATTGTCAATTCCCACCATTACATATATTGGATTCTGCAAGATCATTGTTAAAACTATATGTTGTGAGATGTGAATTTATACACATAAAGGCTAGATTTAAAAATACAATTTTTGGTTCTTTGATATTAAATTAAAATTTATATAACCTGAATTTTGAAACTTAACCAAAGATAAAATATCAAGATAGTTAACTATCAGATATGTCTATGACTGCCATTATAAACTACACATTTAAGAACCAAACTATAAGTCTTAAGTCAGATGCTATCTAGCAACTGCCATCTATAATTCATAATTCTTTTACACTTTTAATGCAAAGACAAATATGTAAGATGCAGTTAATTTTAATTTTCCAAAAGTTCTCAGAAAGAATTATCAAAATCATCCTCCAGGTTTAAAAAAAAAAAAAAAAACCCAGATAATCCATTTTCCACAAATGAACTCCCTATCTGTGTGGCAACAACCTCATGACTTTCTGTGGTGGCAGTACCCCTTTACTCACAGGCATTCCTTCTTCACAAGAAGAGCATGAACAAAGAAGGGACAAGAAGAGTCCACCTTTCATTGTTTCATTGGCTCTTGGTGGTTTCATAATATGTTAAATGCCTGATTTCAGTTTTACAACAACAAAAATACCAATATTTATTCTGAAAAGTAATAGTATACTCCAAGTAGCAGATATTAACAACTTCCAACACAATCTGTAGGAATAATTTTCTAGGAATTAGTTCTGAATATGCTTTAGAAAAATATTTCCAGCAGTCTGTACAAGATTTGCTTCTGATCCATCATTGGTAATAATTGCACTGGCTGCAATGGGAACTTTAAATTCTGCAAATTTAAATAAGACTGCTGTGAAAGGTATATTCTCAGGAACACTAAGTACTTTGTATGGAAGCTATGGGTCCAATGTTAGCATGATCTTAAAGGAAACCTTCAACACAGTGAAGCTGGTCTGGACAGATACCCCATTATGGTTTGGATGTGGTATCACCCAAAAGATCACACATGTGTGAGGCAATGCAAGAAGGTTTGGAGGAGAAATGATTGGGTCATAGCCTTAACCTAATCAGTGAATTAATCCTTGATGGGATTAACTGAGTGGTAACTGGAGGCAGGTGGGATGTGTCAGGAAGTGGTTCATTGGGGGCGTGGCTACGGGATACACAGTTTGTATCTGTAGAGTGGAGTCTCTCTCTCCTGCTCTCTGATCTTTGTGTGAGCTGCTCCCCTCTGCCACACTCTTCTGCCATGATGTTCAGCCTCACCTAGAGCCCTAAGAAATGGAGGCAACTATCTATGGACTAAGATCTCTCAAACCCTGAACCTTCAAATAAACATTTCCTCCTCTGCAACTGTTCTGGTAAGTCCTGGTTGTAGTAGCGAAAAAGCTGACTAAAACACACCCCATATCAACTTGGTCGAGTAGCACAATTCTCTAATTAATACTCTTACTGATAATGTTAGAAAAGACTCCAATTACAGGTAGTGTGTGCAAATGTACTCTGGGCTCTGCCGATTGTAATTTTCCTGGATAACTTTGAGACATTTTAGAGGAGCTCTTCCTCCTCTTTAATACATTTGAAGTGTTGTGATAAGAAATATTTGATTGAATATGTAGAAAAATGAAAAAATTTAAATTATTTTAATTTTAATGATCTGAAAATCACATTAGATTGTAATTGTGATTTTACTTTTTATTATAGATGATGGAGAACTCAGGTTATGAACATTTTTGAATAAGTGCTCAGGAGAAGCATCAGTGAAGGGCAAGGACTTTAAAAGGAAAAGCAGGTATGTATGCTCTCTGCCAGCTCTTTTTTAAAAAACAAAAGAGTTGTTACTTGGAAGGAGGAGATCTCTATAATTTCATCCTGCACTAAGGCTCACCTGCTCAAACAGTTATTTGGCCATGCAGGAAAAAATTACATATATGATTTCTTTTTCTTTTTTTTCTTTTTTGGTACTGGGGATTGAACTCAGGGGTACTCAACCACTGAGCCACATCCCCAGCCCTATTTTGTGTTTTATGTAGAGACAGGGTCTCACTGAGTTGCTTAACACCTCGCCATTGCTGAGGCTGGCTTTGAACTCGTGATTCTCCTGTTTCAGCCTTCCTAAGTGCTGGGATTACAGGCTTGAGCCACCGCACCCGGCTTACATATATGATTTCTATCTGCCACAGAAAATTGTTCTTATTGTAGTTGAACTATAATGTACAATTTTTTCTTTATCTTTTTGAGCCTAGAAGTATCACGTATCTCTTTTACACGACACAGGCTATCCTGCTGTCTGATAAACTCTCTCGCTCTCTAGGCAGCTGCTACCCATTCTCTAAGATCCACCATGAATCTATCAGAAATGGTAGAATGTGCTAAGTATTTTACAAGCATTGAGTTGCCAACTTTTATAATAAAAGAAAAAATTGTAACACCAAGAGATTTACTAACTTAACCACATTTATACGTACAGTAACTGATAAATTCTTTCTCCTCCAGGGTGCAGCTTTCCTTAACCACCCTAAAACTCATTAATCTTCCTTCCCAGAATTCCTGCAATTCTCTTATAAGTAGTTCTGTGCACTTTAGGGCTTACTTGTGCTCTTTCTCTTAGTGACTCTGGTTGCTTCATACATATTAAAATGTGAAGTTACTTTTTAAAAATAAGAGCATAAACTGTCCTTATTTAATGTTAAATTGATGCACATTTTAGCCCTCTCCTCCTTTGCCCTATTCACAAGTATATTAATATTTTAAAAGAAAATGTCCAAGTGTTTAATTTCTGTTTAGAAGAAAAGCAGTCATCTAAGATCCCAAAATTCATTGTTCTCTCAATCCTGTCAAACCAAGTACCACCTCTTTATAGCAGATATCTCTACAACAGTCTTTACTTGCTCGAAATAAATTCATAGGTACTGTAACCCACCTACACACATAAATAGAAACACTCAATATAATTTAACTTTATGAAAGAAAAATAAAAGTAACTTATGTACTGTATGTTATAATACATAAAGGCATTAACACATCTACACATACGAAATGGCAAAGTAGTAAGAGGTACACTTGATACAACAGCTATGGATAGAGATTGATACAGGTATATCTTACTCTCATTCAGATACCTTGGTTATGAAGTGTTATGAAATGGCAACCTAATCTTAGGTTCTGGAAAAGAAAAAATACTCCCCTTGATTGCCACTGTCCTATAAATTGTTCCATAGGAATTATATTTTCACTTTTAAATGCTTGTTAGATATGGTATTCCCATTGACTCTCACTAGAGGGAGCAACTGGTCTTTAAGAAAGTGTTGTGTCTAGTCTATGATGGAAGAACTACAGAAAGGTCTTCTGCTATAAATTAAACATTCTTATAATTTAAATTGAATCATCATTTATGCCCACTGAGCGGAGATTGTTACAAAGTAGTTTTCTCAGACAGACTTGGGTTTTTTATGGCTTCCAACAATTAAATCAAGCCAAAGGATCTCATGCATCTGCCAGCTCTCACAAGTTGCCCACCCAGTCATGCACTTGGTTCAGGTTCTAGCTCCACTACTTACCAACCATCTACCCTAGACTAGTCACTTCATCAGTGGAAGCCGATTTCCTTAGAGGTAAAATGGAAATTATTATATATATATCTTACAAGCCTATTATGAAGACAAAATAAGATATGTGTAAAATATTTAGCATTGTAAGTTTCAATGAATGGAAGATTGTAGAATTATATTTTTGTGCTTAAATGTACATACATTAAAATTAAATTATTGTGTAAGGCATAATAGAGCACTAAATTTCTGATTTGCTACAATAAGTAAAAAGGAATTTAGAGAAGAAATAGTCAGTGAAAGCTTCATGGAGAAAATGAGGCTTCACTTGAATCCTGCTTTGTATAAGAACTGAATAGCTTGTGAAAGAGGTGGAGCATGACGACACACCAATCATACGGATGTCTATTGCTCCAGCAAGTGCAGCATGCATTCCACACCTGCACTAATACGGTAGCCACTAACCACACATGTATTTATATTTGAATTAACTAAAATTAAATAAAATGAAAAGTTCAGCTCATCACACTAGCTTAATTTAAAATACTCAGTGGCAGCATCTGATTAGTGGCAGCAATATTGATCATGCAACAAACATCTCATCATAATAGAGTTCTGCTGGACATTGTTGTTCTGGACATGTAGTATCTTCAGGTGATGGGAAAATGGCCTTGCTGGAACTAAAATGCCTTACCATAGAGATGGCAGGTACACACTCTGTAAAGTGCTTTGTAGAACCAAAAACTCTCTTTTTTAAAATTCATGCTTTTAGTTTACATTTTTTTGAGCAAAAATTATATGTCTTTATAATTGCAAAGAGATATTCTAACTAGAAGGACTTATCCGCTGGATCATATAATATTAAAGAAAGGTCCAAATATTATGTTCCTTCACTATAAAACTTACACATTTAAAATAAATTACAAAGATGTCTCAGCCATCACTGTTCAGAAAGAGAGAAAAAAAAAGCTAAATTAATCAAATTCAGGAAATGTTAGTTGAAAAGTTTGTGTAATTGTATTAGTTATTTAATCAATTAAATGTATGGTAGGAGGGACAAATCCCTAGAATATTTTTAATAAGATAAGATAGTAGAATGAAATAATTCAAAGAAAAATAATGTATGTAAAACAAATCATAAAAATAGTTTTATAGATATCTAAAAGTCACTATGATTCAGTAATTTGTTTAGTATAATAACAAAACTAAAAGTCAAGCCATTTATTAAATATGACTTTTATATGTGAAAGAATTTCAAAAATCCTAAGGTTAAGAAATTTTATATATGGAAAAATATCTCTGTGTATTTTCTAGATAGTATAAGATTTAGATTAGCAGTTAAAACTCTTCAAACATTGTTCCCATGAATTCATGTTTGTCACCATTCATTAAAACTCCAGAGCTCATATATAATCTTATGAAAATACCAGCAACTTTGTAAAAGTGTGAGAACAGTCTCAGTGTCAAAGAACCTTTTTAGAACAACCAGACATTCATACTAAAAAAAAAAAAAGTCAGCCTTCTTGTTTTAAAAGCAAAGTTCATCAAGGTCATTTACAACTTTCCAAGTAAAAATTAATTCAATATGGAAAGTTCATATTCTGATATCTAACTTGAAACTTTGGTTGTCACTAACACTTCATCTGTTAGCTGAGAACTCTGCCTTATGAATTCTTTGGATTTCAGAGTATATTACAACTTCCTTTGGTTTGGGAGCAAGCTATTCTATGCACATCTGTTTTAAAAATGTGCAAGGTTGATATGGAAAGAGAACATCATTCATTCATTCAATCACTAATAGAAAAGTCTGTTTATTAAATGTTAATACATAATGGGTACTGTGTTAAATGCTTTCTGTGTATTATTTTATTCAGTTATCTCATCCTTTCATGATGTAGGTAATATTCACTGTATTGTGAAAGATTAAAATATCTCAGATCAAGTAGCTTATCTAAAGTTACATATCTACTTAGTAATGAAGTATAGATATAACACTAGCTTGTCTGACTTTGTATTTTTTCCTACTATAGCATGTTGCTTTTCTGATTTCTTAAAATCTTTGGCAATAACATGGGAACCCAAGGGTGTTTGCCACCTCTTTACTGATGACATCTTTCTCCAGGGTCTGTATGTTTAGTGCTTAGCACCCAAAGACTCTTATGCAGTGTTGGCTACATCAAATGAATGATTCTACCCTGAAGGCTAGCTTAAACAGTCATGAAAACTTTAATTATAATTGCAGTATATTGATCTAAGCAGAACATACAGCTTTTAGAAGGCAAGTTCCCTCAAATTCAGTGGAAGCATTTATTGAATGTGGGACATATTTAAGAAACAATATCTAGGGGGCCGTGATGTGTTTCCTAGTATGTGTGAGGCCCTGGGTTTAATCTTCAGCATAGAAGGAAGGAAGAGAGGAAGGGAAGAAGGGAGGAACTCTTGCTGATATTTCTAATTAACAATATTTCCAGATTCTCATCCATGGGATTCAGAGATTTCATTTACTGGTGAATTGACTCAAGAATAGAGTTCTATAAATTAGTATTTCATTAGTTTTCACTGTGACACAGGCAATAGGAATTCTTGAAAATTAAGGCTTTTTTTTTATTATCAGGGAATACATAAGGTCCAATTTGGAAATAATTCTAACTCCTCCTGAAAAGAATGGGATCTGCATCCCTCCCACTTAGGATGCCACGTACCCACATTCCATCTCTCAATATTGGAAACAGTTCCCTAATCCCAAAAGCTGAGAGAGAACAACTTTCTCTTCTCTGAAAAGGAGAAACTTTTTCTAGCGCAACCTCAGTAAAGTTGCTGATTAAATCCTGATCCTAGAATCACATTATCAATATAACAAAAATACAGCAACAATTCTAAGTTTGCTTAATTTTCTAACCACCACTGTGTTCTACAGTATCATTGGTAACACAGAAGATTGGAGGCACAGAATTGGGACCTGACCACTGTGTTTGTTCTTTCCAAATTCAAATTTAACTGTTGGTGCTAGTATATGGGGAAAAAAATAAAACCAACAGTTATGTGATGTTGTACAAAATTATGAAAGATGTAAACTTTCTTCACTTGGGAATGTGGTATTGTGAAAAAGATAGATTCAGAAACAAAGAATTATAATACCAGATGATAAATGTAGCAATAGAGATGAGAACAAAGGGCTTTGGATGCGCAGAGGAGGGAGTTTGTGTGCCAATATTTGATAAGAGAGCTGGGTAAGAAGTCCTAATAAGAACAGTGAGATTATAACAGGAAGAAGGAGTGAATTCAAGACTGATCAAATACCTTGAGTGAAAACCATACACAAGTAGAAGCTCAGTCAGCTTGGGAAAATGGCTGAAAGACAGAATCATTAGTTGTGGTTAAGATCAGGTAGAATGAAATGTGAAAGTTACAGACCTTTTATTATATATTATATCTGTATAAAATGAATTATAATGTACTAAATATTATTATATATGCATTTATTAATCCTGTGGATATCAGAAGATTTCAGAGGTTTTTAAGTAGGGAATTGATGTGGATTGTATCAGAAAATTAAGTTAATTACCATATGGAAATTGGTTTGAAAGTTATATAATTATAGGCTGGGATATCAGTTGTGAAATATCAAATTTCAGGCAGATTGGGTGAGTGTATCTTTAGGAGTGTGGTTGGTAACAACAAAATATTTCAGAGAAATCATGAAAGAACAGATTTTTTTTTTTTTTTTTTTGGTACTGGAGATTGAACTCAGGGGCACTCAACCACTGAGCTACATCCCCAGCCCTATTTACAGGGTCTCACTGAGTTGCTTAGTGCCTCTCCCTTGCTGAGGCTGGCTTTGAACTTGCGATTCTCCTGTCTCAGCCTCCCTAAGTGCTGGGATTACACACTTGTTTTTTTGTTTTTTTGTTTTTTTTTTTTTTAAAAGTTGCTTTTTATTCATTCCTCCATTCTTCCTTTTCTTTTCCCACTTTTCTTCTCAGTTTTCTATATTTTTTCAGAGTTTTTCTTAAAGCAAATGTATGTATAATATGTAGTTTCTCATGTATCTTCACCTTTTATAATAACATATTATGAATGGATGTGAAACTTGCTTTATTGTTTTGTGAATATTGGAGATTTTTGTATTTTATTTTATTTATTTATTTTTTTTAATTTTAATTTTTATTTATTTTTCTCAAAAGTTGCATTTAAATACATGTTATCAAACATAACAGAAAAAAAACAAATTTTCAGAAGCTGTACACACTATTCACTGAAAATATTTGTTGAGGCAAATAGAAAAAAAAAAAAAAAGATTACACACTTGTGACACCGCGCCCGGCTAAGAACAGATTTAAAAATAGAGATGAAGGTGAGAAATAAGGAGTTGAAAATTGAGTTGTTTTAGTTTAAGACAACAGGGATTGGTGGAAATGTAGTTAAGTTACAAAATACAGGCAGAGGATCTGTCTATGATGGAAGGGGAGAGATAGTGAATTAAGTTACACACTAAGAGAGTGTCATACGATTCTGGGGGAACGATTAGAAAGTAGATTGGGGCATTTTCAAGTTAGGAGAAGAATAAGGTCTACAAATAAGATCTTGAAGTCTCTAGTGTTTAGATGATAGTTGAAACTATCAGAGAGGATGAGAATACCACTCATGTAGAGACAGATAAGTAGAAGGAAAAGAACCCCAAAATAGTACCGTGGGAAACACTGACATAAAAGCAACAGGTGATGTGGGAAAAGCAGAGGAAACTGAGAAATTTGCACTGGAGCTAGGAAGAGAGTTTTGTCCTCCTAGGTAAGGAAGGAATGTGCTTGAGAAAGTGAGGGTTCAAGGGATGTAGCCATGTTGAGTGAGAAGTTAGGGAAGAAATGTTCCTGAGTTAGGTAGCTGTGTGGGTGTAGGTACCTGGGGAAAGAACAGTTTCAGAACAGTATGGGGACAGAAAGGTTATAGGATTGAGCAATTAATGATAAATAAAGTGTGAATGAAATGTGAGGCTAGTTTTTTTCATGATTATTACAGAAAAGAAAGACTAGTTGACAGGTTCAGAGCGATGCAGGGCTGAGGCAAGAAAGATGCAAGAGATGCAGGGAGAAGCAGTGTTGGGGAGCAGAGTAAGGATCCAGTTATTTTATTAGGAGTGTTGAGAAAACATGCAAAAATATGGAAACAAACTAAGTATCAGTGAGTAGAAGAAAGGTTGGATAAATTATATACTGACAATTATGACATATACTGACAATTATGTAACCTTTAGAAAGTAAAATGGATCCAAAGTAATGACTTAGAAAAGTAACTGTATTAAATTAGAAAGCTACAAAAGAACATTGCAAGACAGATGTGGTAGCACACACCTGTAATTCCAGTGACTGGGAATGCTGAGGCAGGAGGATTGCAATTTCAAGGTCAGCCTCAGCAATTTAGCAAGACCCCCAGAAACTTAGTGAGATTCTGTCTCAACATAAATATAAAAAGGGCTGAGGATATAGCTCAGTGGTAGAGTTCCCCTGGTTCTATCCCCAGTACAAAGAAAGAAAGGAAGGAAGGAAGGAAGGAAGGAAGGAAGAAAAAAAAACAAAATATCTTCCAATTAAACATTTAAGAAAACTATCTCATACACCGTTGAAATAATTTAACCTTACATAATCAAATATAAAATTCAAAAGAAGAATACAGCATTAACATATTTACTTTGATAACTTGTAGGACTGGTATTTGAGACTGAAGCAGAGTTCAAGGTGGATTAAGGATTTTTTCTTTTAAATTAAGAAGAAGCCAATATTAGTTTATGGAGTGACTCAAAACTGCTGAAATTCAGGCAGAATATTTTTTTGTGGGGGGAGGTACCGTAGATTGAACTCCGGGGCACTTGGCCACTGAGCCAAGTGGGCTCCCCAAGTGGGCTGGGGAGCCCTATTTTGTATTTTCTTTAGAGACAGAGTCTCACTGAGTTGCTTAGTGCCTCACTTTTGCTGAGGCTGGCTTTGAACTCACAATCCTCCTGCCTCAGCCTGTGCGCCACCACTCCCAGGCAGTCAGAATCTTAATTTACTGGGGTAAGCATCTGTATTATGGAGTTTTGGTTGCTTTAAAAATGAGCTAGATGCAAACTTGTTGATCTATTTGGTAGCATTTCTCTTATCTAAAATTTATTTTTAAGGATATATGCAAGATATGGTATTGGCATCAAAATAGACATGAAGGCCAATGGAATAGATTAGAAGACACAGAGACAAACTCACATAGATATCTGATACTTGCCAAAGGTGCCAAAAATATATGTCAAAGAAAAGATAGCCTTTTTAACAAATGATGCTGGGAAAACTGGATATTCTTATATAGAAGAATGGATTGAGATCCCTATGTCTTACCCTACAAAAAAGTCAAATCAAAATAAATGAAAGACTTAGTAGTTAGACCAAAAACTTTGCAACTGCTAGAAGAAAACATAGGGTTGACACTCCATCATTTTGGTACTGGCACCAGCTTCTTCACAAGACCCATAAAGCTCAAGAAATAAAACCAAGAATCAATAAATTGGATGCCATCAAAACTTCTGCACAGCAAACAATTGAGAACATGAAGAGAGAGCCTACAGAATGGGAGCAGTTCCTCTGATAGGGGATTAATATCCAGAATATATAAAGAACTCAAACCTTAACCCTATCAATAAATGGACAAAAGAACCAAGAAGAAATTTCTCAAAAGAAGAAATACAAATGGCTTTAAATATATGAAAAAAAATGTTCAAGCTGGGTGCGGTGGCACAAGCCTGTAATCCCAGCACTTTGGGAGGCTGAGACAGGAGAATCCCGAGTTCAAAGCCAGTCTCAGCAACTGCAAGGGACTAAGCAACTCAGTGAGACCCTGTCTCTACCTAAAAAACACAAAATAGGGCTGGGGATGTGGCTCAGTGGTCGAATGCCCCTGAGTTCAATCTCCAGTACCAAAAAAAAAAAAAATGTTCAAAATCTTTAACAATCAGGGAAATGCAAATCAAAACTACACTAATATTTCATCACACTCTGTTCAGAACGGCAATAATCAAGGATGCAAATAATAAATTCTGGTGTGGATGTCGGGAGAAAGGTACACTCATGCATTGTGGTGGGATTGCAAATTGGTATCACCACACTGGAAAGCAGTGTGGAGATCCCTCAAAAAACTAGGAATTGAAGTCGGGCGTGGTGGCTCAAGCTTGTAACCTCAGCACTTTAGGAGGCTGAGACAGGAGAATTGCGAGTTCAAAGCCAGCCTCAGCAATGGCAAGGCGCTAAGCAACTCGGTGAGACCCTGTCTCTACATAAAACACAAAATTGGGTTGGGGATGTGGCTCAGTGGTCTAGTGCCCCTGAGTTCAATCTCCAGTACCAAAAACAAAAAAACAAAAAAAAACACCTAGGAATTGAACCACCATATGACCCAGCTATCCCAATCCTTGGTATTTAACCAAAAGAACTAAAATCAACGTACTATAGTAATACAGTCACATCAATGTTTATAGCAGCACAATTTACAATAGCCAAATTATAGAACCAGTCCAGATGCCTGTTCATATATAAATAGATTAAGAAAATGGAGTATATATACATAGTCAAGTTTTACTCAGTCATAAAGAAGAATGAAATTATAGCATAGTTATACCATTCCTGGTAACCAGATGGAAATGGAGAGTCAGAAAATCAAGGGTTAAATGTTTCCTCTCATATGTGGAAACTAGAGCAAAATAAGGAAAGAAACAGGGCAGAGGCATAGCAGGGATCTGATATCATAAAGATATAGGGAAGATCAGTTGAGTATAAAATAGAGATTGAAAGGGAAGAGGGATGGAAAAGGGGAGGAAATGTGGAACCAATTAACAAAATCATGTTATGTGCATGTATAAACATTCCACAGGGAACTTCACCTTTATGTATATGCAGAAAGCACTAATCAAAAATAAATGTGGGGGCTGGGGTTATGGCGCAGTGGTAGCATGCTCGCCTAGCACGCGGGAGGCACTGGGTTCGATCCTCAGCACCACATAAAAAAAATAAAATAAAGCTATTGTGTCCACCTACAACTAAAAAATAAATATTAAAAAAAATAAATGTAAAAAAGGAAAATCAGTAGAGGAGGGAAAACAAAGGGAGGGAGGAGGGAAGAGAAAAGGTGGGGAATGAGGGTTTAAATGGAGTAAATAAAATTCTATGCATGTATGATTTTTTTCTTTTTTTTTTTAAATATTTTTTTAGTTGTAGATGGACACAATGTCTTTATTTTATTGCTTTGTGCGTGGTGCTGAGGATCGAACCCAGGGCCTCACGCATGCAAGGCAAGCGCTCTACCGCTGAGCTACAATCCCAGCCCCTGTTTGATTTTTTTCAAAATGAATCCAACTTCTATGTACAATTATAATGCTCTAATAATATAAAAGAGTATGTGCAGGATAGTAATTATCCACTAGTTTAAAAAACATTTTTTTTAATTAATAGTGTGTGTGTGTAAAGCCTAGAAGTAGAGTACTAAAATTAGAAAAAACAAACAAAAACTCAGCTAACTTGCAAGTTAAAAATAGCTTGTTAGTTAAATTTTTTAATTAGTAGTAACAGATACTATTCCGAATATAAATGCTCCCATATTCATATGTTAGTGTGACTATCTTACATATTCTACTAACCAACCTTCTTAGATTGAACTTTGAAGTATAAGCATATTAATAGCAGTATCTGGGAAGGTGGAAAAGCCCTAAGAGAAAAAGAACTCAAAAACTTGAGGGGACAAGAATTTATGGAATTAAGAGTAGATGGGAACATAATTGTAAAGGAGGTGAGAAGATGTCAGGAAAGCCCTGCAAGCCAATACCCTAGTCAGAGCACCAGCAGAAGTTCAGCACATTAGTTCCTCACTCCAGAGTCTCACCTTCTTGTCTCTGGCCACATCCTGAAGCCAGAAGGGAAAATAAATGGAAAAAGAGATCTGTGAATTACAAGTCCTTCCCTTAATCTTGTCCTTCCTCATTTTTCTTAACAACTACCAATGGAGAACAAAATATAAATTCCTTCTTAGAACCCTGGAATGTGCTAAAACAGAGAGAATATTGACCAGCTTCTTAATGAGCACAATCTAAAATAAAAACGAGATTCCAAGGCAAAAGATCCTGTTCCTTTAATAGACTGACCACATGGGGTGGAGCATGATTTGAAGTATGTGCAACAGTGTGAAAAGGAACTCTAGGTATATTCTACCAAGTAAAATCTGAGAACTGAACACAGAAAAAAACATCTAGTGAGTACCTATGGATGGGGCAGGGATCTTAGAGAGAGCTTCATAGAAGAGGGGACATTTGAGCTGGGACTTGAATGCAGAAGAAAGATGGAGAGGAGAGGATGAGAGGCTCCAGGAACAGCCCAGGCAAAGGCTGAGGGGAAGGGAGGATGACAGGGAAAGAAGTCTGGAATGTGGTTTGGCTTATAGTCCAAGGACTCTGAGACTCGCTGTGTAGTTTTATGTTCTACCATCAACATACTATTGAACTCTGACAATGTGAATTTATTTTCTCCTATCTGAAATTTGCTGACTTCCTCCTTAACATTTTTTAATTTCTAGGTCTTTATGGAAGATGAGATGGAATCCAACAACTTAATTAGCCAACATGTAGAATGAGAAAGCAGGAACTACAACATGGAAAATGCAATTTAACAGTCTTTTACTTTAATAATTTAAATAAAACAGAGCTGTCTAGATTTTCAGAAAGCAATAATCTATCCCTTCAAAATTGATTTTTTTTTTTTATACTTTTAGTTTCAGTGTGACTGAACCCTGGAAGAGAACAATTTTAATGTATAGTCTATTTAAAGGGGAAAAGAAAATTGCAAGTTGTCATTTTATTTCCATTCTAAAAATAGCCAGAACATTTTCATAGAAGCCTCTCTGAAAGCAGAATTTCATTAACTGGAATTCCACAGAAGAAAATTTTTCTATAAGCTCAGCAGCTTTGTTTTTGCTTAGTACATCATCTTTTCATGTTTATTGTAAATTAATAATAAGGCATACTAGAATTAGGTTTACCATTTGAAAGACAAATGAGCCCTTTTCATTTAGCCTCATCAATATCAGAGATTAATTTTTCAAGTAAATAAATATTTCTGAAGTCCCTAGTATGTGCTTGGCACCATTCTCTATACCTTTTTAAAGACAGCATGCCAAATTCCTGCTCGTTTGGAGTTTATGTTTTGGTGTGAGAAGTCAGATAATAAATATAAAAGCATATAAAAAAATTTGAGGGAGCAACATATGCTCTGAAGAAAGTCAGAGGAATGGGACTGAGGTAGCGGGTGAGGCCTCTGTGTGCAGATGATATCTGAATTAGACCTAAAGTGAGAAGGCATTAGATGCAAAGATACACTGGGGAGGTTCACAGAATGAACAAAAGACCCCAAGACAGGCAAAAGGACTCATTAGTGTGTGGCTGAGTCAAGTGAATGGTTTTATTTAAGGGATGAGATCAGGGAGTGGTGAGAACATGTAGGGCTTTGAAGGGTATAAATAAGCTGGATTTTGTTACAAAGAGAATATAAGTTTTTGTTGGGGTAGAGTTGACATAATCAGGTGCGTGTTTTGGAAAAATGATTTGGGCTGTTTTGTAGGTGTTGGGTGGGGAAAAGAGAGGAGGCAGAGCAGCTGGTGAAGTAGCTGCTGCGTAGGTCCAAGGGAAAATCAATATTGGCTTGGACAGTAACTGTAGCTACAGAAATTATGAGAACCAGTGAGACTCAGGATATAATTTGAATAGGCAAATTATAGCGGAACTGTGTGTTCTCTGTCCCCTTGGCTTTCCCTGTTTCAGTACAGGCTAAAGACTTCCTACTGCCAGGCCAGAATGCTAGGGAGTTGGTGACACTAGAAGCAGCCTTTATCCAAGTTCTCTGTGAGTTGGTGGACAAACATTCCAGCTTCCTTGCCTTTCAGATGGAGAAAAACTGTGATATATGTTCTACATTGTCTCCCAAATGTTCCACTGGATTCCAGTCCCAGGTGCCCTCATTAGTAATTTGCTTGTCATCACACCTAGTTTTGGCTTCCTTTCTTCCCTTTTCCTTTCCCCAGCCCCACACCAGTGCCTTCTGTGATCACCTCCTAAATAAACTACTTGCACACCAATGACCCAGGTTCAGCTTCTGGGGGACACAGTTGGAGACACTGGTTTTCATGAATTCTAAGTAAGGAATCAATGGGACTGCAATGAGAAACTTCAGTAGGTAATGTCTGGGGATTATTTGATTTGTTACACATACTACAAGATGGCAAAACTACATTTGCCCCTCAAGTGCATTCTTACATCTAATTTCAAGGTCCAGTTTATGAATCTTCTTAGGATTATCTCAATCATTCTCAGCAATTCACTCTTTGTCAAAAATTTGCCTTTTGGAAAAATAAACTTGGATGAAGAGTTGTCATTTCCCTAGCATCTCTTTGCCTTGAAAGGCCTCATTCACCACCACAGTAGAGTTCTGCATAATCCATGGGCCCTTAAATATTCCCTAAACTATTGTAATCAGCATTTGGGTTAAAGGTTCAGACTTGGTGAATAACCATCCTGGTTTTCCTGGGACTAAGGTTTTTCCTTACCTGGGAAATTCAGTGTTAAAAACTAGTCAGTCCCAAGCAAACCAAGGTTTCTCTATTAGGCTTTAGGCCATGGGGTAAGATAAAATTTGAATTTTAATTGTCACTTTGCCCTTTATTGGCTTGGTGATCATGGTCAAATTGTTTGACCTATTTCCTCACTACTTATCTGCTAGAGTGAATGGTAGTAACAAATTCATAAGTCTGATATGAAGATTGAGGTTATTCATACATGGAGGCAAATAATGCCTCCCCCCAAAGATGCCTATGTCTGATCCTCATAACCTGGGAATATGTTGTGTTACATCAAGGGGGAATTAAGGCTGCAGATGGAATTAAGTTTGCTAATCAGTTTACCTTGAGATATGGAGATTATTTTGGATTATTCAAGTGGGCCCAATATAATCTCAAAGATCCTTTAAAGTATAAGAGAGAGGCAGAAGAGGAAGTCAGAGAGACACCATGTATAAAGAACTCAGCCTGGGGCTGGGATTGTGGCTCAGTGGTAGAGCGCTTGCCTTTCATGCATGAGGCACTGGGTTCGATCCTCAGCACCATATAAAAAATAAATAAAATAAAGATGTGTCCATCTACAACTAATAATAATAATAATAAAAAAAGAACTCAACCTGCCATTACTGGCCTTGAAGAGGAGGAAGGGGCCATTAGCCAAGAAATGCTGGCAGCCCATAGGAGCTAGAAAAGTCAAGAGAATGGATTCTCTTCTAGAGGATCCAGGAAGGACTGCAGCCCTGGATACTTTGAGCTTAGCTCAGTAAAAGCCTTTTGGAACTCTGATCTCCAAAACTATAAGATAATAAATTAGTATTCTTTTAAACTGCTAAAAGTTTATTAATTTGTATAAGAGTTATAGACAACATGCAAAACATTTAATACATATAGTATTCATACAATTCTTTTTGCCAATTCAGTTCTAGTACTGAGACTCACAGGAAGCACTGGACTTTTCTGCATCTTGATGGGTGGGCCAGGGGAAAGGAGCCATAGTTTCCTCATCTATCCATTCATTAACGCCCTTCTTAATCATTCACCCCCTGAATAAAAACTTTTTTGGATGCCTCAAGCTAGAGGCATGATCTTTTTCTTTTGAACTATTTAGGTATTGTTTGTATATGTATTATGATATTTGTTTTTTTCCCTTGTTTTGAGTTATTTTACTTATCCTTCTTACTTTGGAAGCAAGTTAAGTGTGGGATAATTTTTATTTGCTTTTCCACTCCCATGATGGCATCAGTTTGCATCAAGTAAGCGAAACATAGTAAATATTACTAAGTACAGGAAAAGAGGACATGAAGGCAAGCAGTTTTCTAATGTGGCCTGAAAATTGCACAAGCATGACCACTCTCATAGCAGTGGCAAAACTTGGTTTGCAAGGCAGACAGAGAAATTAGTCACTGGTTAATGTACTTTTGTGTTTACTTAGAATTCTAGAGAAGAAGAGCAGACTGAATACTGAGGAACAATTAGCAGTTTCTCCCTTTTTGGTTTTAAGAATAATTTGAGCCAATTATCTGTAAACATGGCTTTAGAAAGCTATGAGGAGAGAAAGTGACCAAAGATGTGGTGATCTAGAAACGAGAGTAATCCCAAAAGGGTGATTGAATTGAAAAATGTATATCTTGACTTTGAGTTTCAAAGAATTTGAACTCATAAATCTTATGACTTTTATGCCCAGAATGTATTCATCTCTCCTGGACTAAAATTTTTAAAAGCACAAACCAAGTTGGGTCATTTTTACAGAGTCTCCCCTTTGGCACTTCCTCTTTTTCAATTCCTGGCTCTACTGGTGATCAGAATACGGTGGGAGAGGAAGGCAAAATAAATGTATGCCACTTTTGTGGACAGTGGAAAGAGGGGGGTAGAAGTAAACACAGAGTTCTTTATATATATATATATATATATATATATATATATATATATATATACACACACACACTTTATATATATAATTTTTATATATATACTTAGGTTCTGGATATATTTTTCATGTATAAAATGGCTGAATTCCCAAGGAAGAAGATACAAATAAACAAAATCCCTAACTTAATTTAGTCTTCAGGGGATGTCATCTTTTTTTATTTGGGGCTTTTCTTGGGTGTTGCTAAATATTTTATCTGATGTAGCTGTCACAACAATATGCATATAAGTTACTGAAGAATGTGAGTGGATTGCTTCCTTTCATACCAGATAGGATCTTCAAAACTGGAACAAAATTATTGACAACTTTTTGTCTCTCACCTAAGAGGTCTAAAATAATCTTTGCATGCATACCTTTAGAAGTTATTAATGTTGAAATGGATAATTCCACAGTATATTCTCAATGGATGTTGAGAAAGTAAAATCAGTGTGGCCTAAAAGATTGTTACTTAACACTGTTCTCTGAGATTACTAGTGTTTTGGCAATGGTTTGCTATGGGCAAGGATAAAGTACAACATTAGATGGGAATAGAGTTGTAGGCTTTTAATTAACTGCTGGTCTGCTAATAATTTACTTTTATTCAAATCATTTTTTAAAAGTTTGGGAGTTACCTATAAAGCTCCACTCAGAAAAAACTTGGGACTGTTTCTTAGGAAAAAGGAGTAAAGAGAGGACAGACCTCCTTGCCTCAGAGCTTCCTTCTCTGAGCAGTTAGCCCTGAATGCTAAGCTCTTGCTTTCAGAAGGTGCAATAGCACTTTGAGGTCCAAAGTCACAACAAGAGGAATAAAAGAATCCTGGTTTGAATAGTAAGTTTCAAGTAGTACCTTTTACATGGCTGTTAACTATTTTTGAAATACTAAATGTGAATATAGTACTCATTTCCTTCTGTATTTGGATATTATTTTCATATAATTGTCAAAATTAAAGAAAAAATCCCTGCTTCTACTGTATAAGTTACTTTAACTTCTAAATATATAATGTTATCACCCCTGTTCATAAAATTTCATGGTAGTGAAAAGCTGGGAATTTTTAGAATTCAGAGAATCATGTATAATGTTTGGCAATGACTTGATGTGCTTCATAACACATTTATCTTATCCTCCCCCTCCTGCTAAAGATCTACTTAAATAATTATTTTCCTGGTTATTCTGCCTCAAGACTTCAAGTCTAATAGATTTTTAGGCTGCTACTAACTTACTAGAGCTAGTGTCAAAGAACTATTGTCCTCCTCCCTTTCCTCCCACTCTTTGCATCTAAGTCCAAAATAAATGAATGGTAACAACTTTTCTTCACTGATTTTCAGCATAGAGTTTCAGTTCAGGAAAAGTTCTGTTCAAGAATGAATTCCAGCAGTGTTCCTAATGCCAGCAGGCAGCATGAAAGTCTTGGAATATGGAAGAAAGCCAGAATAAATTCTGCTCTATGTGAGTGAAGTCATTTATATATGATAACATATGATTACAAGTTTGAATTCAACTTCATGGTCATCTTTTCTAAGAGTTTAAATGATCAGCATTAATAGACAACAAATTTAAAGGTGAAGTACTACTCAGTAAAAAATATAGAAAAATGTCCCAAGAGATGGAGCATTCTTTGGTTGTAAAATGGTGGTTGGACTCCTGAGTAGTCAGACTGAAGGTTTTAGAGTGAGTGAATATGCAGTGTGGCAAGATGGGGTGGGGTAGGGTGGGGGATACACACAAGGCCAAGTGCAGCAACCTCCTTTCCATAGGCTTCTACCTCAGAGGTGAAAGGCAGTTCTGAGTATTATCTGGAGAGTCTTGTTCTTCTTTCCTCAGAGATGGCCAGGCCTGGGAAGCTCTAGCCTTGCCCATGTGCAACTAGACTATGTAACTCACTGAAGAGCAGGGAGGCCAAGTCTTGCTCAAACTCTTGCTCCTTTGATGTGTTTCTGTGTTATTTCTTCTATTAGGTATGTATGTGTCCTAAGAAGTCCTAATTTATCTTAATAAATTCTTCCTACAGTTCCTCTTAGTCTTACAATCTCTTCTCTATATCACAGCAAAAGTGATCTGATAATTACTGTCTGATTGTCTCTCATCATTTCTTAAAATCCATCAGTAACTGATCAGTGCTCATCATATAAAGACCAAAGTTATTTTTTCTCCACCATGCTCTTTTCATCTTCTCTAGCCACAGTTAGAGACTTCACTTCCACATTTAGACCAATCTCTTTCCTGCCCCTGGTTCTTCTTACTCAGTTTGCTTTGCCTGAAGTTCCCTCTCCTCCACTTACCCTCTTTATGGCTACGTCCTTCTCTTCATCCTCCTGTGAACTCAAAAGTCATTTCCTCCAGGAAGCCTTCCCTGAACCTCAGCAATAAGCTAGACACCTTCTGCCTAGTGCACAATGTATCCCCATTTGCAGCATTTAATTCAATTGTAGTCAGCTATTTAATACCTGTTTCCTTTGCTAGAACACTCAGTGATGACACCAACTATGTCTCTTAATTAATTTATCTAGCACAATATCTGGCACATTATAAATGGTCAATATATATTTTTTGAATGGATGAATAAATGATGAACAAACAAATGGCCAGCTGGATGTTTAATTGCCTGGCTAGCCTGATTTCTTTCACCCCTACCTTGACTCATGGGTTCAGAGCAGGACAGTAGGAGACAGGTGCAAGAGGTAAGTCCCATAGAGCATGAAGAGGGTGTAGAAGGGCTGGTGGGGGTAGGAAATGGTAAGCCTTTATCTAAGAGGAAGTTACAGTTCAGAAGGGCCAATAGGCAAAATATCAAAAACCATATCCTGAAGAAGAGTGAGAATTTCAAATCAGAATGGTGAGCCAGTCCTACAGTGATTGCTGAGGGACAGGATCAAGAGCCAAAGAACTTTAAATGAGAAACAGTGGGTAAGAAGAGGAAAAACAAAGACCCTGTCAGTAGTTCCATATACAAAGTGCCAATGCCCATGGAAGCTTCTTTTGAATTCCACTCACATTTTCATGGGCCTAATGTTTATTTAGAAGTGCCAGTCTAGGTTGTAAAGTATTTACCTCACTTTTCAAATGCATTTCCAACTTTCCTTATCTGAAATTCTTTTTACAGTTGTGTTGAGTTTGAAATTCAGAATGTTTTGGATTTCAGAGAGGAGGCAGATGGGGTGTGTTAATCATGAATAAACCATCCACAGTGAGTTCTGAGGCAGCACTTTTTATCAAATACATCAATAGCCATGGTGTGCAACAGGCAACTATTCACAGTGAGTGGTATAAATGAACTCTATCAATAGCTTCACATAATTCCAGGTCAACTTTTGCTGCCAAATGAGATACAGAAATGCTGTCTATTTTCAGAGCTTTTTGGATTTAGGGATTTTGTATGGGAGAGTGACCCTGGTGTGAAATGTTTAGGTTCTGGTGTCCTGTTAATTTCTGACAGATTCCCAGCAGAAGGGGAAGTGCTGCCCTGGTTGGCAGAATTGGGAGTTTCTCGATTCTGTAGGGAAGATCCCAGAGACCTCCCAGCTCTCATCTGGAAAGGAAGTTGGCCACCCCTTCCTTTTCCATAGGCTCCCATGAGATGGTTGTTATTCCAAAGTCTATCGAAGATCACCTGTGTTCAGAGCTTAGCTAGGAAATAAAAAGATAAGCAGAAGATGGGTTGTTTAGGTTTGTCATTCCTTAAGTAATCCTCTATCCTAAACAACTCACCGAAGTCCATGTTTAATTTCCAGCTGCACAATACATAGATACACTCATATTCACAGTCAAAACTGGTTATCTTCCTTCAACCTAGAATCAAACAAAAAACAAAATCTGCAGCTTATCCTATAGTTCTTATCTCCAACCACTAGGTGGTTCAAATGTTCATTTTATTTTCTTTTCATACATAATCAAGCCTCCTACATAGGTGCCCTTCTCTCCCAATCCAATAGGCCTTCATCACCTCAACTGGCTTAATCTCCCACATCTTTTCTCTGCCTCTGATTTTATGCTGTCTCTTATCCATCCATCTTTCCCTTACTGATCTTAGTCATTTTTTAGTAATAGATTTTTAAACATATTATTTGCTTAAATTATTTTAACTATTTTAAAATATCAATGTCGTGAAAAATAAAGAAGTCTGAAGAATTGCTCCATAGTAAAGGAGACTAAAAAGACAAGAAAATGAAATGAAATACATGGTTCTGGGTTGGGTCCTACATAGGAAAAATATTGTTACAGTATAAAGGTCATTATTAGGGCAATTGACAAAATTAAGTAGATTAAAGTATTATATCAATGCTAAATTTCCTGAATTTGATACTTATATACCAAGTTTATGAAAGAGAATGTCTTTATAATGAGGAAGTGCATACAAAATCATTCTAAAGGAAAATACACATTTTCAGTTGAAAATTGGAAAATGTTATAAAAATATGATATAGTCAAGAGCAAGCATAATCAGGAAGAAAGGTTACAAGAGCATGGAAAATGAATGTATCCTTAATTCTAAGTCATTTGTTAGCAATCTCTATCAACAAAGAGATCACTTCTGATTGTTTCCTTTGTTTTTATTTCATTCTGTACAGGATCAGGAACATTATTAAGTAACCTATGGTCATAGCAAAATCCACCACTACTATCCTGTGTTCTCTGGGGGATCAGCTAGCCTAATTCTGAATGTCCTGAACTTCTGTTACATAGTTCTTTAACTGTGTTATTCACTTCCTTTGTTGACTCTCAGACAACCTGGCTTCTCCTACTTACTGTTTATTTGGCTGACAGTGCCTGTTCTCATACTGTACATTGTAAGAGTTGGAAGCAAGTTTTTCACTAAGCATTAGACTCAGAATGCGGGGAGTTGTTTGCTTATTTGATTTTTAAGCTGTCTTAAATATTTTAAAGGATTTGCAAATCTTATAAATGTATAAGGTAGCATGGAACATGACACATCCTTCCTTGTTCTGATATGTCTTATAACAAACTATTTAGAAAGAAAAATATTTGTTTATAAATGTGAAAACAGAAGGAATGCATGAAGATTAAATGTCAAAATATTATGATGATGGCTTGGTATAGTAGATGGAATGAGAACTTTTTCAACAGACCAGGTACTGACACATTCTTCTTTTGTGACTCACTAGCTATATTTTAAAGCAATTCAGTGAGCCTTGAGTACATCCTCTAAAGAGTAATGATTAATACCTACCTTATGTAGGGTTGTTTTGAAAAAAACATGTAAATTATCATGTTTGTAAATTATGCCTTGAGCATATTAGATATTTGATATATTCCTGTTTTTAATTAATCAAGAGAATAAGCCAGGCACAGTGATGCAAGCCTATAATAAGCCAGCTCAGTACAATTTAGCAAGAGCCAGACTCAAAAAATAAAACAAAACAAAAAATTAGAACTAAGTTAGAAACTGATAGATAATTAAAATCTCTCTCATTGTTCATTGCTTTTACTAAAATTTTTAATTTTGTTTAGAATACCTATCAGTAATTTGAACTCATTTATATTATCTCATTTTCTCATATTTTATTTATTTATTTATTTATTTATTTTTGTTTGTTTTCATATTGGCAGCTGTTTTTTTTTTAATTTCATATATGTCATACTTCACCATACAAAAAATTAAATAAGAAATAAAGAAATTAAATTTAGTCACATAACTGATTAGCAAACTGATGATAATTTTCTAATCAGATTCAAAATAACCTATTTTTTTCTTCCCCAATCAATAATCACGTACAGAGTAAACCAAACAAGATGTTGATTCTAACGAACAAGGAACTAAATCTAAATGTATCAGAGATAATTTACAATTCAGTAGTTTTCAGCAAAACTTCAGTGGGTCTTAGGAAAGGAAGGAAGGGAAAAGAAGGAAGGAAGGAAGAAAGGGAGGGAGGGAGGAAGAGAAGAGAGAGAAAGGGATGGAGGAAGGGAGGGAAGAAGGAAATTGAAGGCTAACACTGAAGATAAGTCAGTGGTGGTGGTGGAGAGTTCTCATAATATTTTAAAGAATAAATTGGGTAAAATTAGAATAATCTATTATACTATATGTCACATAGCAAGTACTCATTTTGTTTTCTCTTCCCCAACTACCACACACAAAGCTCTCCTTTATAGAAAGCTTTCTTCCAAGATAATCTAGAAAATAGCTTTTATAATACTTAGTCATTATATATGTCATTTGAATTACACACATCTGTACACATACATTACTCTAAGATAAAGAAGGTCAAGTCCCTATAACTATTGTGTAATGTGAATTCTATTATTGATAATGTGTATATATGTATACATTCACCTTTATTTATCTTTCTCAAAAATAAAAATAGCCCAGTAGTCATCATCTTAGTTCATTTTGGCTGCTATAACAAACTACCTGAAACTGCATAATTTACAAAGAACAGAAATTCATTGCTCATGGTTCTAGGAAGTACTAGTTCTAGGCAGCATCAGGTTGGTTATCTGGTCTCTGCTCCCAAGATGGCACCTTGAATGCTGCATTTTGGGAAGGGAGGAATACTGTGTCTTCACATGACAGAAGGCAGAAAGTCAAAAATGGTGAACTTCTTTCATCAAGGCTTTTAGAAAAGTGCCTAATCCCATTCCATCCCCATGATTCAATCACCTCCCACAGATCACACCTCCCAACTCTTGCATGGGAATGACTTTCAACATAAATTTTGAATGGACAAGAACAAACCATCCTAGACATGCATATAAGGAACATTCTAAATTTTCCAACTAATAAGAGTTTACTGAGTATTTATTAAGGCCACATTTTCTGCTAGGCTCCTTATTTATACAATCTTATTTAATCACCACAAACTCTTTTTTTTTTTTTTTTTTTTTGGTGGTACTAGGGATTAAACCCAGGGGCTTGTGTGTGTGAGACAAGCACTCTACTAACTGAGTATATCCCCAGCTACATCCCACCTAATCTCTTTAAACACCACAAAGTATTATTTTACAGATGAGGAGAACAAGGCTCAAATTTGAGACCTGTAATTCATATGACTTCTGGACACCTTACATTCTGTGGTTCCTCCTGTTTTATGGACAGTTGTTTCTCATCTCTTCTACTTAGTCTTCTTTTCTTCCCAACTTCTAAATGTGGAAGCATTCTATGCTTATCCTTGAACCTCTTTTCTTCTCTGTGGACGCTCCTTCCCTAGGTAGTTTCATATATTAAAATTATTAAAATAGTTTTTAAAAAATATACTGATAAATCATTTATTGTCTAAATAATCTTTTTTTTAATCACTTGATGAGGTTTTCTTATCCAGCCATTCCCCCAAATGTTTATCCTAACAGGTTTCAAATGCTTACTATGTCTTTCTTGTCATTCCCACCTGTACCCACCAACTACACTCCTACCTCTGTTTTGGGTATCTCAGTCCCTGGCTCCACATTCATCCTGTCGTTTAGGAAAAAACCTAAGAGTTGTCCTGTATTACTCTTGCTCTCTATTTCTGTCTGTTTATTTGTATGTTTACTCCATCAACAATTCATTTCGGTTCAGTCTTCAAAATCTTTCCCAAGTTTGCACACTTCTCACCATATTTATCACGTCTATTCCAATAAATGCAACCATTAAATCTTGCCTGGACTGTCCAGTGACTCATATCCTTAGTTTTCTGCATCTCCCTCAGAGTCCTGTTTGCATACAGTCAGAATGAAATTTTCAACACATGAAATCAAAGCATTTGATTTTCCTTTTCAAAAGTGCTCTCCAATAGCTTCCCATGATGCTTAAACCCACATTTCTTTGTGGGTTTTGTGGCTACAGGGTCCCTGGATACTACCCTGCCTGTGTCTCCAGCTTCAGCCTCAGCCTGTTTCCTTCCATCTAGTTGGGTGGACTCTCAATATTCTGCCTTTTTACTGTTCCTGTACCAGGCTCTTTCCTACCTTGGGTTTTCACATGTTGTGCTCTTTCTGTCTTGAACATCCTTATAAGATGTTTATAAGACTTTCCCTTCACATCATTCATATTCTGCTCAAAGTCTACCTCCTTAAATACTGTTCTAAAATAACACCCACAGCCCTACTATTTCCTTGTTTTACAAAAATTTTACAGCATTTTTAAAATCACAACTATTCCTTTTTATGTGCATGTTTATTTTCTTGTTGTTTTGGTTCTTCCAAAACCACACAATGTAAGCATCTTGACACCAGGGATTTGACCATCTTGTTTTACTGCTGTATCTCTATGCTCAAATTAGCCAGTGAGATATGGGGATGGGGGGTAGTGAGACAAGAAAGAAAGAAAATGATTTGTGCTTCCAGCTCTGATTCTCTTTGATTTCACCAACTGTGCTCACGCTTCATTGTTAGTCACTTTTTGATTACAATAATAAAAGACTGGCAACACCTCATGTCTATCAATAAAGAACTAACAAATAAATCATGCAGTATGCATATTGTATCATGAAGTATACCTATACTAAAGAACAAAGAAGATGATAATGTACTGTCTCTAAAATAAAGTGGGGGGGAAAAACATGTTGAAGAATGGCATGCTCCAGCCATCTGCCTTCCTGCTTCTGGGCCTAATCACATGCTGCTTTTCTGACTGCAATGCTTTTCCTCTGGTCTCTCTCAAATAGTACTTTCTAGAAAGTGATAGTCAATTCACCACTTAAAGTATCTTCTATACCCCCTTCACTTGCTAATCTCTTGCCTTGTTTTGTTTTTCTGCATGGTAATTATCACCATCCAAAATCACATTATTTACTCATACGTTTTTATATATTTTAAGTTTTATGTCTCTCCTGTAAGAATGTAAACATCACAAGGGCAGAGGACCTTGATAGTCTTATTTGCTGCTGCATTCCCAGAGTCCACAAGAGTGACTGGAATTAAGTAGAAGTAAAGAATGGGAAAGAGGAAGATATAGATAGATCTGGGTTTCCAAATCAGATTCTATTGGATTCTACAGTACATAGTATCATTATAATAATATATTATCCCTCTAAAATCTCTGCATTAGGACCTTAGTGTTTTAGCTAAGGTCCTAATTTAGGACCTTAGTGTTTAAGCTTCAACTATAATCTAGTTGAAGCCTTGATTTTGCAAAGAGAGGATTGAGCAGAGGGTTAGGTGATACTTGAAGGTTCCAGAAGTATGCAGATCAAAAGTAAGGGCATGGCTTTTTATACTTTTTGATAATTATGTAATGTGTTACTTCCTTTTTAATAAACCTATACAAATATATTTTGAAAATTAATAATAACAAGTTAAATAATTCAGGCACAGGGGTTTGGAGGAAGCTAAGCCCTTAAGTCACTGTAGGCACTATTATTGCTCAGAACAGGTTTCCTGAAAGAGGATATAAGCTGGCTCCTAAAGGACGAAGGGATTTGGTGGTGAGGAGGGGGAAGGAACATTTTAAGAAATCATTGCAGGTTGGTTTATTGGAGAGGGAGACCTTGACAAGAAAAAACTATAAAGAGTTAACCAGAAATCAATTGTCAACCATAATAAAGTTAACTTTAGAAATGGGAACTGAAACGACCTATAAGTTTATTTATTTATGGTACGGGGATTGAACTCAGGGCTACTCAACCACTGAAACACATCCTCAGCCCTATTTTGTGTTTTTATGTAGAGACAAGGTCTCACTGAGTTTCTTAGTGCCTCACCATTGCTGAGGCTGGCTTTGAATTCACAATTCTCCTGTCTCAGCCTCCCAAAGTTCTGGGATTACAGACGTGCACCACCGCGCCTGGGTCAACCTATAAATTTTTAGGGCTTGTAATGGAGAGACTGCTTCCCTTTAAAATTATCTGTTTTAAAGATATTAATCTTTTTTATTTCTGTAGAAGTCATAAAGCTTTTATAGACTAGTTGGAGGTGGAGTTGTTATAGAAATAATTTAGTTAAGATGCAGTCACTAGTTTCATAGAATGAGTTTGGAAGGGTTCTCTCCTTTTCTATTTCATATTATAATTAGGGGAGGATTGATGTTAGTTCTTCTTCAAAAATCTGGTAGAACTCGGTTGAGAATCTGTCTGACCCTGGGTTTTCTTTGTTGGTAGGCTTTTGATGGTATCTTCAATTGCTTGATAGTGATATGTTTAATGTTTCTATGTTTTCCTGATTCGGTTTGGGTAGGCCATATCTTTCTAGAAGTTTGTTGATGTCTTTAGGAATCAATAAATGGGATGATATAAAACTGAAAATAGGATGATATCAAGCTAAAAAGCTTCTTGCCAACAAAGGAAGCAATCAAGACCATGAAGAGAGAGCCTACAGAATGGGAGAAAATCTTTGCCACCAGCACCTCACATAGAACATTAATCTCCAGGATATACGAAGAACTCAAAAAACTTAACACCATAAAAACAAATAACCCAATCAATAAATGAGAAAAGGAACTGAACAGGTACTTCATATAAGAAGAGATATGCATAGTCAACAAATTATGAAAAAATTAGAGAAATGCAAATTAAAGCTACCAGGAGATTTCATCTCATCCAGTCAGAATGGCAACAATGAAGAATACAAGCAATAATAAATACTGGTGAGGATGTGAGGAAAAGAGTATACTCATACATTGGAACTGGTGGAACTGCAAATTGATGTAACCACTTTGGAAAGCAGTATGGAGATTCCTCAAAAAACTAGGAATAGAACCACCATTTGACCTGGGTCATATCATTCCTCAGAATATATGCAAAGAAAAAATCAGCATACTACAGTGATGTAGCCACATCAATGTTCTTAGCAGCTCAATTCACAAGAGCTAAGCTTTGAAATCAGCCTGGGTTGAATCCAACAGATGAATGGATAAAGAAAATGTGGTATATAAACACAGTGTAATATCACTCATCCATAATGAAAGTATGGCATTTGCCCATAAATGGATGGATCTGGGGATGATCACACTAAGTGAAATAAGCCAATCCCAAAAAACCAAAGGTCAGATGTTCTCTCTGATATGTGAGTGCTAACACACAACAAGGGGGTCAGAGAATAAAAGTTCAGTGGAATAGACAAAGGGAAATGAAAGGAAAGGAGAGGGGATAGGAATAGGAAAATAAAATGGATAGGACATAACTTTCCTATGTTCATATATGAATACACCACAGTGAAACTCCATATCATGCACAACCCGCCAGAATGGGATCCTAATTAGAATAAGTTATACTCCATGTATGGATAATATGTCAAAATATACTCTACTGTCATGTATATATAAAAGAACAAATAAAAAAGAAAATCGATGCAGTCACACTGGAGTAGGGTAGGTCTCTAACCAAGTATGGCTTGTGTACTTATAACATAGCCATGCGAGGACACAGATACACCAGGAGAAGACCATGTGAAGATGGAGGCAGAGGTTAAGGTTGTGTTGTCATAAGCCAAGGAAGCCTTATGGCAGGAGGAGGCAAGGAAGAATCCTCCCTGGAGGCTTTGGAGGTGCATGGCCCTGCCAAAATCTTGATTTCTGACTTCTAGCCTCCAGAACTGTGAGACAATAAATTTCTGTTATTTGAAGCCACACAGTTTATGGTAGTTTATTATGGCAGCTGTAGGGTAGTAATACACAGACTGTACTTTTCCAATCTAGTTTTGAAATGAAGCCAAACAGAAGTAAATCTTCACATTGCTTTGTAACTGGATTTATGGAGTATTTGGTAAATTTGATTACAACTTTATATGTTTTTGCTGATTAGTAATGATGATTGGCTACATAATACCCATAAATGTGAGCATCTTTAAATGCTTTGGACATAAGTCCTTTGTAAATTAACTGCAAGCAGAATTGGAGTAACTCAAGCCACCCGCAGAATCAGACATAGATCCTTTGTTTTTGTTTTCCCATGAAAAAGCTCAGTCCTCCACAGCCTTTCTTTCTCTCTTCTTTTCATTGAAGCATTAATTCCTGTGTATATTTAATCAAACGACTTAGTCATTGCTTTCCTATAAAGAAAAAAAATTTAACTCTTTTACTTTTAAGTTTATGAACATATGTGCCACATAGTCATTTATTATGTCTACTATCTTAACTGTAATATGAGATTTAGGACTCATCATCCCCATAATCTTGCTAACTCATCCAGAATCAGAGAGAAAATTCATAGAGAAATGAATTATAGATAAACTTAAATACTCCTAGAGACACAGCAATTTTCTCTGCTGTTTACATCAAGTTTCACTTTGTTTATCTTTGTTTTTAAGGCTCTCGGCCACTGCCTTGATGGTTTCCTTTCCCCCGTTTCTTTCCTGTCAATGTAATCTCTTATACTAAGCAAAGATTTACTGTTTTGTCTTCTTCTTTTCCGGTCCATGTGCTTTCATAATAAAGATAAAAGAAGATTTTGCTGTGTTATCATAAGGCAAGACTATAAACAAAATAAATTATATTTTTCAAGTAGTTTCTAGTTTGGTTTGCAATATGTTTGAACTATGATTCCTCCTTCGTTCATCAACCTCAAATGTAATCCTTAATTAATTCAATTGGTTTTTTGGGTTTTTTTTTTTTTACTTCAGGTCATGGGAACAAGTTTGAGCTTGATCACATAATATGGGCTTTAACCTTCATAGTTATCTGGTAACCCAAACAAGTATTAGTCATTTTGATAAAGGGTTAGAAGAATTGTTTGGACATCTCCTAAGACTTTGGCTCAAATAAGTTATTCCAATAATACATTTTCTTGAGAAACTGTCTTCAATTATTGCTTTCCTGACTTCTGATCTCCTGTATGTTTTCTATGTTCCATCTGACTCTAAAAATGCTTTAAAATATTTCTCTGGCCTAAGTATACCTGGGAAAATAATTAGATTTTCATTATTTACAAGATGGCATTATTTTGTCTGAGGAAGAAGTTTAATACATTTTTTAGACAGGGCCTTGCCATGTTGCCCAGGTTGATCTTAAACTCCTGGGCTACAGTGATCCTCTTGTCTCTGCCTCCTTAGTAACTGGGACTACAGGTATGCACCGTAGCACTTGGCTATTAATTATTGATTACATTTAATTTTGAGTCAAAACTTTATTTTATATATTCCTTTTGCGTTTTTCTTAGCATTACTTACCTATTGTGATATAAATGGAGACAACAAAAGATGTATTTTAGACTGCAATTTAGTTTCATGAAAAGTTAGGCAATATTGTGGGGCTGTCCTCAAGCCAAAGTCTCCTAGTAGAGGAATCCCTTGTCTCATAGGAATGGGCCTGCCTTAGTATTTCTGCTGCACAGACTTATTGGCTGGAAGCAACTTGTGGAAAGCCAGGCCTCTATGGATTTCCAAGCATTAGCAGCAGGGCCTTAATCCAATTCTGCTCCCAGCAGTTGATATCTAAGAGGCACACTCTAATGTCCTTATATTTAGAGATGAAGTTCTAGGGCCTCAGATATCAGTTACTCTTGACTAAGGTGTGTCCTTTCCAAAGTAATTTCTCTTTACGCACTCTTTAACCTGATTATCAGTCCTATGTTCAACTCTTTTTTTTTTTTTTCTTTTTGGTACTGAGGATTGAGCTCAGGGGTACTCAACCACTGAGCCACATCCCCAGCCCTATTTTGTGTTGTATTTAGAGACAGGGTCTCACTGAGTTGCTTAGCACCTCGCCATTGCTGAGGCTGGCTTTGAACTCACGATTCTCTTGTCTCAGCCTCCCAAAGTGCTGGGATTACAAGCCTGCGCCACCGCACCCAGCTCTATTTTCAACTCTTTAACGTACTCACTCCATAATTTAAAAACATAAAGCTCACTGTTTTTATCTAAATCTTTTAAGGAAAGTGCCATGGTAAACAAAAAGTATGTATGTATACGTGATCACACACACACACAGTGTAGTAGTATTCATAACAATAACAATCATTATAAACAATAGATGTTTTTAAAGCCTCGAATACTATGAAAAATAACTTTAATCAAAGCAATTTTTACTCACTGTATTTCTATGATCAAAGAATGAGCAAATATTCATGAAGCCCTTGCTCTGTGTCATTGGTTATTGGCATTACTACAGCCATCTTCCTTTCCTCCACCCCACTTTATGAATATAGTCCTTATTCTTAAGAAATAACTTACCTGGGCTGGGGTTATGGCGCAGTGGTAGCGCGCTCGCCTAGCACGCATGAGGCACTGGGTTCGATCCTCAGCACCACATAAAAATAAAAAATAAAATAAAGGGATTCTGTCCGTCTACAACTAAAAAATAAATATATATATAAAAAAAGAAAGAAATAACTTACCTGTCCTTGAAAAGTAGAAACTTGCCCATGTCTATCGTTGAGAAATAGAACCTTGCCTTCCACAAAATCAGGTGATGGTTACTATCCCAATTGCAAGGGCTAACCCCACTCCTAGCCCACAGCCGTAATTTTGCCTATAAAAAGTAACTCTTGAGAGAAAGTTGCTGCTCTTCCCTGCATGAGACAGCCTGTCCATTTCCTGATAATAAATCTGCTTTTGCCTTTGTCCTTGGTATGTCTATGTGATTAGTCCTGGGCTAGTTTCCTTTCAATGGTGAGGCATTTCCCAGACATGATTTCATTTTTCTGTAGCATCATGAATCATTATACTTTACAACAAGCCAATGTTGTCATGATATACATTGGAAAAATAAAGAGACTAAATGAGCAAAACTAACTTGTTGGTGGCTCTCAACTAGTAAGTATTGAAATCAGCAGTTTGGCAACTGATACCAGAGTTTGTTTCTTAGCTATATATATTTGAAAAAAAGGAGGAAATTAAATATAAGCACCAAATTATCTAGCTAATTTAGAAATGAATTGTTAAAAGTAAATGGAGGAGCCAGGCGTGGTGGCGCAAGCCTGTAATCCCAGCACTTAGGGAGGCTGAGACAGGAGAATTGCGAGTTCAAAGCCAGCCTCAGCAATGGCGAGATGGTAAGCAACTCGGTGAGACCCTGTCTCTACATAAAACACAAAATAGGGCTGGGGATGTGGCTCAGTGGCCGAGTGTCCCTGAGTTCAATCTCCAGTACCAAAAAAAAAAGTAAATGGAAGCAGAGAAAATGGAAAACATCCTTTGTTCTGAAGGAAAAACTCAAATAATGAAATGAATTAAATTGACTTTCTTCTCTACTAGTTTATCACTGATACAACTGATAATCATGCTAATGATTATAAGTGCATGGCAGAAGTGTCCAAGTAAACTATATACATAGTAAATGCATCTTAGTATATTTTCATGATCTGATTTAAAGACCACTAAAATGTAAATTAGGATGCCCCATATGCTCCATTACTATCTAGGATAAAACTATTGAAAGAGATGCTTCACTGGTTCATTCTAGAAATTGAGGAGAATAAGCTAGATTATCTCTTAAACTCTCTCTGATCCTAAAATACTTTTTTCTTTAATTTTTTAAAGCACCTTACCACCTTAAGGTACTTATCATTCATTCTCAAGATGTCTGTTGAATTAACATTGAATTAAAAATATTATAAGGAGCTGGGGTTGTGGCTCAGTGGTAGCGTATTCACCTAGCACACATGAGGCACTGGGTTCAATCCTCAGCACCACGTAAAAATAAAATAAAAGATATTCTGTCCACCTACAACTTAAAAATAAATATTTTTTAAAAAAGAAGTGAGTAGTGATAAATACATAGAAAACTAGCCCAATAAAGTATTTTAAAAAATATAAGATTATAGATAAACAGGGATTACTCACAAAGGAGTTAATATATACATTTGTATATATTACTAGGATAGCTAGGTTATTCTGTAGTAACAAATAAATCCCAATTCTCAGCAGTTTACCACAACAGTACATGTCTGACTCATGATACATATTCATTATGAGTAAGCAGGGAGACTGTCATTGTGTTATTCAGGAATACATGCTGACAAGCAGTCTATATATTCAGGTTTACCAATCACTGTCCCATAGGGAATGAGAGAATATGGTGACTCCAACACGGGCTCTTAAAATATCTGTGTACATTTCACTGACCAAATAAGTTACATACTAACATGGTCACATCTAATATGTAAAGAAAAAAACAGGAAAGTACAATTCAGGAGAGAAGTGAAATTGAAACATTTTTTGAGAAACCCTAATAGCTGTCACAAAACTGATGGAATGTGAAACATGAATCTAATCATACCTCATCTTACTTAAAATCCATATGGTGCTTTCCTTATGGCTCTTAGGGTAAATACAACATCTTTAACATGGCCCATCATGTTCTGCTGTCTGGCACTTACCTTCAAAAATCTCATCTTTTGTTCCTTTCTTTTCCTCTTTCTTCACTCCAGTCAGGTTGGCCAGCTTTTAGTTTCTTAAATATGTTCTTTTCGCTCTGCTCATGCACGTTTGCACTTGATGTTCAGTCTACTCACCTTTCCATATAGCTAAGTCCTACCCCACGTGCACATCTCAGTTTAAGCATGAATTACTCTGGGTAGCAGTCCCTGACTCTTTAGTAAAAGGTCTCTGTTATATTCTCATTCCATCTGGAATAAGATGGAATGAGCTATGTCTAAGTCACCATCCCTGATAGAATACCTGGAATATTATAAAATTCTCAAATATTTGTTGGCTAAATATGGAATTGGATTAGTGTCCAAAGACTGCATTATCACATTTCATAGAAAAATAGATAAGTTTTACCAGCAGAACTTTTAGGGAAGGAACAAACTTATAACAGATTTCTTGTATGAGAGGATGCACTACCAGTCACCTGCTAACAACTTCATTGCAAAGGTTAACCCCGACATCAAGATGTGTTTCCAGATAGTTTCAATTGTGGAGTTTTCTGACTCCTGTCTCTTACACTTATAAAAATAGTTTTAAAGGCAAAAGTATGTCAAATTTGTTTCCTTTCTCAAGAGTTTAATCTTTCTAGATAAAGAACTTACCAGATCTTACTTATTTTACTAGATGAGTCAGAAAACAAAATATGCTTTGGGGAATCTTAGTGAAGAATAAAACAAAGGAGAGAAAAATTAAGTTAGGTATAGTTCTCTCTCAGGGAAGAGGTCTACTAGTTTGCTATGACTGAAAAAATACCACAGACTGGGTGGCTTAAACAAAAGAGATTTATTTTCTCACATCCTGGAGTCTGGACATCCAAGATCAGGGTGCTGCCAGGATTGACTTCCTCTGAAGCCTCACTCTGTGGCTTACAGGTGGCCTTACTGCATTTGCACATTGTCTTTTTCTGGGCCTGCTTATCCCTGGTATTTCTTTTGTATGTCATATATCCTCTTCGTAAGGACCATTGTCAAGTTGAATTAGGGCCCACTCTAATGGCTCATTTTAACATAATTATTACCTCTTTCACAGGTTTCCAAACACACAATCACATTCTGAAATATTTTGGGTTGAGGCTTCAACATATGCATTTGGGGGGCATGGTTCAGCCATAGTAGAAGGCAAAGGAGCAGTGTGGTAAGGAGGTGGAGAAAGGCTACTGGCATCAGCAGGCTGGCTTGTGCTAGGAGATATTGTTGAAGAAATAGGTCATTGGAGCAAGATTTTCCTTTAGGAAAGCAGTTCTGAAGTTCCTTATCTCTGCTTGACCTAGGTTGATCCCAAGATCAAACTTTCAAAGTTGTTATATTTATAATTACTTATTTAGTGTCTATCTTCTTCCCTGTACCAAGTCATGAGAGTAGGAACTGTGTGTTCTTGTTCGTTGGTGGATGTCCAGTGCCTGACAATCAGTGTGCAACATTTTTTTCACATGATAGAGTAAATGGATGTGATATTAAATGGGAGAGATGGAGTTATAGATGTTGTCTATGGGCCTCAGTTGACCTCCCAGAGGGAGCAGAGCCTCTGCCATTAAGACTTTGGACAAACCATTCCTTCTCTACCATCCTCAAATTACTGTTCCCCTCTCCCTCATTAGGAAAGATATACCTTTGCTGCCTGCTCTATAATACTGGAATGATTTTTTTAAGGTTTCTATATAATTGTTGTTCTTCCTAAAACACATTATTTTGTTGATAACCAGAGTTCTTAATATAGGAAAAAGTCATTTCCAGAGATAAAAAGAAATTTTAATTCAAATCTGTGACTGAGATTCCAGTGACATATAGCTTCTGCTAAAACATGATCGACTATCCATGTGTCTTTAATAGGGAAGAAGAAAGAGTAGAGGTAGGAGAGGGGAGACTGCAGGAACATATTTTAGAAAGCTAACTTCTGAGATTCAATCATCATGCAGTACACCTTAGAGGGTTAGAAGAAGGGATATGTTTTACTTCCTGGTTGTGGCAAGTTCTTTCCTATCTGTAGGAAATAATTTACCTATGTAGGAAGCTCAGGGTTCATCCAGCAAAACAGAACAGTGATCATGATGGTGTGTTTCACAGTATTTTGCACCTTGCTTGTATTGGAATTGTGGGTCCCGAATTCTCAACGTTTGCTTATAGTCTGGTTTTCTTAGTGTTGTTCTTTAAAAAGTCAGTGGAAGAATTTTCCTCCCAGTTCCCTTGTAAATTTTCAGGTGTAAGCCAGCTATTAAACAGATTTCTTTAAATGCTCTCCTCTCTACCCCCAGTTGCTAGCAAGGCAATTTCACTTACATAATAGGAAACCCTGTACTGAAGACACAAGAACTGAACATCATTCACTGCATTCCTCAAGGAATATATTCAATCTTTTCTCCTCCCATTAGACTAAAAAGTAATTTGGATGCCTATTCTTTTAAATTGAGTAGTGAATTTCTCATTTGACTTTCCAGAAAAATGAAAAATAGAGGGACAGCAATGCAGATAATAAATATTTCCTGACCATTCGTTTAGCCAAGCAACTATGATGCCATGGCATGCTTTAATTATCTATGAATTTGGTTTTTAATGTTCTTGTTCAAAAGTATGTCCAGAAAAAAAAAATCCTTATTATTTCACCCATTTTAGTTCTAAGAATAATGAGATTCATGCCATTTCATTTGTAGTGAACAGAGCACAAAGGTTTTGAAATATTTTTAAAGAAAGTATTGAGCTATGAGTATTTAAAATTAAAAAAAAAAACATTTTAAACAGCACAGCCTTCAAGTTGAGTTAAATTATATACCAAGAGAAAATTTAAGTTGGTGAGGGGTCATAGATCATTTTATATGGTCTCTGTGAGGGAAAAGTAGGTCCTTAGCCTGATATTGTGTATCTTCTCTGATACCCTTTTTTCTCATTCCCTCTTCCTCTGTCTTCTCTACACCTCTAACATATCAATTTTACTCAGGGGAGCTTCTTTAGCCAGTGTATGTCTAGTGGTGATTTATCTGGTTCTTGCCTTCTTCCTGGGCCCTGTGTTTTCTTCCACGCCTCACATAGTAAAACCACATCTCACTAACACTCCTCCACGGCCAAAGCATGAAGCCAAAGGAGAAAAGGAAAGCTTACCTGTAGGAATCTGAACTCAGCAGTTAATAAACCCCTCCCTCACCTCACGCCAGGCCCCAAAGGGACTTTCTTCATGCCTACACACAGGAAATGCATGTCCCAGAGCTATGTCTGCTGTCACACTTCCCTGCCAATTCCACAATCGTTTGATGAGACTTTACTTCATCATCTTGTTAATGGCAGATGGGAAGATTTTCTTTAGTTTTTGGCCTGACTCCAAGATATATGCAGCAGCAGGCAAGATCCAAGAAGGCAAAGATAGCTGAGGTGGAATATCCTTCTGGAAGTCAGCAGTACAGATTAATGACAGTGGAATCAATCGGAACAACGTGAAATCTCAAGTCCACTCGCCTTTGTGTATTTACTATTGGAATACACAAAGGCAGGGAAAACACTGTTGCCTTAGAAGAGCAGAATGGAAGCAGGTTTTATAGTTTTGCAATCTACAGAAGATTCTGAGGACTGCATGCAGTTGTGTGTGTAAAACACACAGAGAGCCTGGCTTGGTGAACACCAGTGGTAGATCAGGTGGGCCCATAGTCCTGTTATCCCCTCTTGTTGGTAACCCAAACAGCTGAGTTAGCCCAAGAAAAGAACAAGTTGACATTTCAAGTACTTCTTTTGATTTCATTGATGTTCACTGAGATCTCTTCCCCACAAAAGTTAGGTCTCACTCTTCCAGGGAGCACATGAACCATGTCTACCTGGTCAAAATTGTGAGTAGTGCAGGCTCAGGTGATTGTGTGCATTTTCCTACTTCTCTGATATTAGTTTTCTCTTAATTTATATTTGTACCATGGGGCTCTAATAAGGAGTATTCCTGACTACTTTGCTTTATAGTAGGAGACTACACATCTCCTATTCCGGTTCTATGTTCTTTTGTAAGAAGTAGACTTTAACTGGGCTACCCAGGATGGTAAGCAACTCTCTCAAGGACAACTGGGAAAGGCTGGGACCAGTTGTCTGCTAGCCCAGGGTCATGTTTGGTGGCATCAGAATTGTCCTTCAGACACCAAAGTTCCCAAGTCACTGGTAAAAGGTGATTCTTGCAAAAGAAAAATCAGGCTGGTTGCCTGGACTTTTCAAGTTCCAGTGTATCACTTTCAAACATTGATTCAGCAGATCTGGGATGAGGCCAGGCATGATTAAGAAAATGTCTACCACTAGATGGGTTGTGTACTTCTGGATAGATATTATTGTAATAAACGATCTCGACGGTCCCATCAGCTTTTTCGTTTAGGTCTCTTTCCTTTTTACAGAATTTGTATAAAATGATTTATTTTTATTTTCTATCTTACTTTCATCTCTAAATTTCTTGTGCTTTTCATCATCTTTTTTTTTTAAAAAAAAAAAACAACAAAAAACCAATATCCTGTGTTGGAACCAAGGTAGGTAAATGATCTCTTGAAACATTTAGATGTTTTGACAACTTTTCTCTGTCACATGCAAGCATGTTGTGGAATTGTCATCTGCCTTCTTTGTGAGGACCACTCCTCTGTTTTTCATAATTTTGCCTTCTCAAATATGTAACTGGTTTATAAATTGCCGTCTGATTTACAGCAAGCCTTTAGATTATTTTCCTGGCCCGTCACTATGGTAACTGGGAGACAGCCTTCATCTTCGAGGAGCTCTGAGGGGAGAAAGGCAGGAAGCCCAAGAATCAGAGCCTCCAGAGAAAAGAGGAAAGTCTGAGTAAGGGTCCTGTCAGCAATTTCTGTGGACATACATATGCACAAACACAACTCTATGTTTGAAACATCTTAGAAGCTGCTGGTGCTAAGAGTTCTAAAATCTTTTGGCAACTACTATGATCTTCATGCCAGTTCACCTCTTTAGAGTGTCTTGCTGATAAGATTTAACTGATGCCAGTGTAAGGCTGTTGGCCCACCTGCCTCTCTCACTGCTTTCTGCCTTCATCCCAGTGCTATGACACTACCCAGCCAAGGCCTGGCTCACTACAGTCAGGCTCCACATCTCTTTTTCTTGGCCAAGAAAACTGTGAGGTTCTCTCTTCATTTGTCAAATGTACACATACTGGGCACTCCCCAAAACTTCCTGCTGAGCTGCAGAGCATGAATTTAGTGAACAGTTAATGGAAAGAAAAGTCAATATATCAAAATCTAGTAGTGGGTAAAGGCAAAATGAAGACAAAAATTACTAAAAAGATGAGAAAATTAAATATGTTTTCTTGACCAGTGGAATAATTTATAAAGGGGAAGGAAACCCAAATTAAAGTAAAACCCTAAGTAGATTCTTCAAAATGATTAGTCAGGCAGTTAGATTCTCACCGTGTTTCATAAAGCTGTTGTTGGGGGTCAACTGTGTGATCTTCAAATATGCAGGTCTTCTCTGAAGGCCTTCTAACTCCAGGGAAAGTGGATGGATTTCCCTAAAGAAACATCAGTGGAATCTAAACAAGTTAACAGCGTATATAGTAAAGAAGAGAAAAGACAGAGGAAGGCTGGGGACAGGTACCTTTAGCTGGTGTAGCTCCATCCTTCTCCAGAATGGATCCTGTTTTTCTTAGTTACTTAGTTACACAGTACATCATCAAGAGCAAGCTGTTTGCCCTAGAGATAGGGAAGAAAGAGAGCCAAACACTTTATAGGATTATTTCCTAGCAGAAAGTTAAAATGTTAACAATATCTCATGGATTGCTCACTCTTCCTTTATAAGGTGAACAAGCCAAAAAAAGGAAGGTCAAGTTAATATGCAGGGCTGTATTAAACTTCCAAGCTTCCAAATGTGTTTTGGGAAATCATAACTTTAACTCTGAATTATCTTTCTGGCACCAATGGTATTAATGTTCCAGAAAAGGTAGAATTGGAGGAGGATGGATTTTCCTGTCAGGATTTTGGGCAAATGGTATGCTGGGAGAATCAGACCTGGTGTCCAAGGGATAGAAATCACTGGATTACAGAGTTTTTTAGAATTCAAAAATTTTTAAGTGTTCTAGAATACATGATTCCAAAATTCTCTGTTTGTTATTGATGAGCCCATTATTGATGTGCACTTCCTACTTCATAGGTCATTCTACATTTTCTCAGAAAATATGATGTTGTATGCTTTACTGCCTAAATTTGAGGGCAGTTGAAACAATCATGTGTGTTCCTAAAGAAATTCTGTTTTTACAGAAATAAGAGACACAACAGCTAAACAACTGAGAGTCAGTCTCTCAATTGGCATCTTCACTGCTTTTGGTTTAAGTTCAGGTCTGTACCTCTGCACATTGAACTTCTGCCACAGCGTCCAGAGCAGCAGATCAAAGCCCAAAGCACAGCAAGTCATCAGAGTTCAGATTCTTTCCTGCTTCCCTGCAGAGCGGTCAAGAATACAAACATCCTCAATTGGTGCAGCAGGAGGGAACATTAGTCCATCAGCAGAACCAAACAGGAAGCACCAAATGGGCACTTCTTCTGTTTACTTTGAGATTATTAAGAAAGACGTATTCCTTCCTTCAACCAAATTTTCCTACAACCAAAGACGTTACTTCCTTCAACCAAATTTGTCAGTGAAGCTTAGGTGTAGTCATTTTAGGTAGTGGAAAATCTGATTCTAAAAGCATTTGATGTTGTTTTTCCAGTTATTTCACTTAACCACAATTTATACGATAAGTCCTTAGAATGGAAGGACTTTGAAATAATTAAGCACAAATTATTTTTTCTTTTTAAAAACTAGGAATCAGAAATGTAACATCTGCCACAGTCTATTAATTTCACAATATAGACCACTTAAACTTTAATTAAATTTCTCAAATATTTCCTTTTTAGGCCAGGGAGGATGTACATAGAATAAGCAGATGATTTTGCCTTCCAGGAAATACTTCAAATGGTGTGCTACAGAGATTTGTAAGCCTAATCCCAAGTTTTAAACTTGGTGTATCAGTTAATCAGTTAATCAGTTAATCATCCATTCAGCTACAATACAGTAGGTTCTGAAAGGACCAGATTAAAGCCATTTTGTGACTCTAGGCCTCTTGTCCAGAGCCCTAGGTCTCCCACCCAGTTACTGGAAATTACAACACAATGGCACCCCTCCCTGGCGCCAAAAAGTGGTTCTGCAACTTGAGTCAGCTAATCAGAAGGCCAGGCAATGAGCTCACTGTAGCCAGACCTATCAATAACATAAAGGTCAACTGGGCCCATTGTAGCCAGACCTATCAGTCTAAAGGTCCACTGACCACCCAGTGACTTCAGTCATCCCCATCCAATCCTACTGCTGTTCCCCCTGCGCGCGTTTTCCCTTACCCAATCATGCAACGCCAAGGTATATACTCTCCTGCTTGTGATTGTAACCCATAAAAATCCCTGCTCCCCTAGACTCGGGGCGCGCTTCCTAACCCACTGGGTTGATGTGGGTTGGCGGACCCTGCTCGGGCTTGAATTAAAGACCCTTTTGTGATTACATTGGAATCAGACTCCTGGTGGTCTCTGGTGGTCTCGAGTCTGGGCATTACAGCTCTAGTGTTTCCCTGGCAGTATCTGAATAAAAATGAAGTACATGATAAGAATTTCAGCAAGCTTAGAAGGAGCAGGAGGAGATGTAATTTGTATGTTTTATGAATATTTATAGAAATAAATCAACAAGTCACTTCATTAATCTTATAAGTACTTGGAATCTCTTAATTCCAGAAGCCAATTTGGCCTGCTGGTTGAAAGGAAGTGAGTGTTTTTTTTCAGCTGGCCTCATTCTTCTCACCTAGCCAGTGGTATACCCGGAGGAGATGATGGGAGTAGTCCACTCCAGAAGAGGCAACAAGGGGGAGATTTGTGTCTAGAAAATTGAAAAGGAATAAAATAAAATAATAATAAAAGCCAGTCTGGTTTTTATTATGACTATACACTGACAGTTCCAAGCAACATCAGTGATACTATTCCTCTTAGGAGAAAAACAAAAAAAAGCAAAAGCAAAACTTCTGTTGGTGTAAGTGTCAAATGACTGCTGTAGCTACTGAAATTGACAATATTTATGTAAACTGAATATTACCACTTTTTAAAATTATTATTCTTAAATAAACATTGTATGCTACAAAGAAATAATTCTAACTCCCAGCTGCACATGGACTCAGCTACACTTGTTTATTTCAAGAATAAGCAGTTGAGTTCTGTTGCATTTTAATAATCACTGTGCTGTAATTGTTTATTTTGAGTCTATATTTAAACACAAGATTATATAGTACCACAGGATTGGAGATATGGACGGAGACTGAAACAAATTCAAATAATCCACAGTCATTACAAGTTTTGGAGAATTTTGCCAAGTATGATAGAAATTTTTGATGAATTATCTGGTGAAGTTACTTGTGTGGAAAATTTTCAATTGCAGAAATATTTGAGAACTGCTAGAATGGATCCCAAAGAAACAAAGTCATGGACAACATTGCAATTTCTGGAATTTATTGTGAAGTGGGATTTTATGAATCTCTGCTAATCTATATCTGTTTTTTTCATGTGAAAGAAACTTTTAAAATTAAATAAAAAGGGGGCTGGGATCGTAGCTCAGCGGTAGAGCGCTTGCCTCGCATGCGTGAGGCCCTGGGTTCGATCCTCAGCACCACATACAAAGCAATAAAATAAAAACATTGTGTCCATCCACAACGAAAAAAATATTTAAAAAAAAAAAAATTAAATAAAAAGGTTTCTTCAGTCAACTCTGAATAAAGATAGATTGATGAATCTGGCTATACTGATTGTATTGATCATGAAGGGGCAAAGTTCAATTTGACAAAGCCAATGAAGATTTGCAACAGTTAACATTAAAAGCCAGAAACCAGGCTGGGGTTGTAACTTAGTGGTGAAGCACTTGCCTGGCATGTGTGAGGCACTAGGTTCGATTCTCAGCACCACATATAATTAAACAAATCAAATAAAGGTCTATTAACCATTATATGATTAATGAGTACTATGTACCAAACCAATATACAAGTATTTTCATCCTTTTTTAAAAAAAAAACCATACTAATGTATTTAAAATGTATTAAACCTCATTTTTTTGCATTTTCACCTAAAATATGTAATTTTTAAAATTTTACTAGCATGATTATATATGAAAAATTGGAGAAAACTTTAACTACATGCTGTTTTGGACAAATTATTATTTTTTCCATATTTAATTTATTTATTTGTTCTATTTAGGTTTACATGATATCAGAGTGAAATTTGATTCATTGTACACAGGTGGAGGATAACATTTCATTTCTCTGGTTGTAAGTGATATAGAATCACAACATACATGCAGTCATACATAAATCTAGGGCTATGATGGCCATCATATTCCACCACCTTTACTGTCCCCATGCCCCCTACCCCCTTACACCCCTGTAAACAGAGTTCTTCCATTGTTCCCATTACCTTTCCCACATTATGGATCAGCATCCACTTATCAATGAGTACATTCGGCATTTGCTTTTCTGGGATTGGCTTACTTCACTTAGCATGATATTCTCCAACTCCATCCATTTACCTGCAAATGCCATAATTTTATTCTCTTTTATTGCTGAGTAATATTCCATTGTGTTTATATACCACAGCTTCTTTATTCATTCATTTATTGAAGGGCATCTAGGTTGGTTCCACAGTTTAGTTATCGTGAATTGAGCTGCTATAAATATTGAAGTGGCTGTGTCACTGTAGTATGCTGTTTTTAAGTCTTCTGGGTATAGACCCAGGAGTGGGATAGCTGGATCAAATTGTGGTTCCATTCCAAGTTTTCTAAGGAATCTCCATATTTCTTTCCAGATTGGTTGTACCAATTTGCAGTTCCACCAGCAATGTATGAGCGTGCCTTTTTCCCCACAACTTCGCCAACACTCATTGTTGTTTGTATTCTTGATAATTGCCATTCTGACGGGCTTGAGATGAAATCGTAGGGTAGTTTTTTTTTTTTTAATATTTATTTTTTAGTTGTAGGTGGACAGAATATCTTTATTTTATTTTTATGTGGTGCTGAGGATCGAACCCAGTGCCTTACGCGTGCTAGGCGAGCATGCTACCACTGCGCCATAACCCCAGCCCCCGTAGGGTAGTTTTGATTTGCATTTCTCTGATTGCTAGAGATGTTGAACATTTTCTCATGTGTCTGTTGATCAATTGTATACCTTCTGTGAAGTTTCTGTTCAGCTCCTTGGCCCATTTATTGATTGGGTTGTTAGTTTTTTTGGCGTTAAGGTGCTTGAGTTCTTTATATATCCGGGAGATGAGTGCTCTATCTGATGTGTGTGTGGCAAAGATTTGCTCCCAGAATGTCGACTCTCTGTTCACTTCATTGATTATTTCTTTTGCTGAGAAGAAGCTTTTTAGTTTGAATCCATCCCATTTGTTGATTCCTGATTTGCTTCTTGTGCTATAGGAGTCTTGTTAAGGAAGTATGGTCCTAATCCAACACAATGAAGATTTGGGCCTATTTTTTCTTCTATTAGGTGTTGAGTCTCTGGTCTGATTCCCAGGTCCTTGATCCACTTTGAGTTGAATTTTGTGCATGGTGAGAGATAGGGGTTTAGTTTCATTTTGCTGCATATGGATTTCCAGTTTTCCTAGCACCATTTGTTGAAAAGGTTATCTTTTCTCCAGTGTACATGTTTGGCTCCTTTGTCTACTATAAGGTAACTGTATGTACATGGGTTCATCTCTGTGTTTTCTATTCTATACCATTGGTCTACACGTCTATTTTGGTGCCAGTACCATGCTGTTTTTGTTACTACAGCTTTGTAGTATAATTTAAGGCCTGGTATTGTGATGCTTCCTGCTTCACTTTTCTTGCTAAGGATTGCTTTGGCTATTCTGGGTTTCTTATTCTTGCAAATGAATTTCATGATTGCCTTTTCTATTTCTATAAGGAATGACGTTGGAATTTTAATTGGGATTGCATTGAATCTATATAGTGCTTTAGGTAGTATGGCCATTTTGACAATATTGATTCTGCCTATCCAGGAGCATGGGAGATTTTTCCATCTTCTAAGGTCTTCTTCTATTTCTTTCTTCAGTGTCTTGTTGTTTGCATTGTAGAGGTCTTTCACCTCTTTTGTTAAATTGATTCCCAAGTTGTTTTTTTTTTT
>PVHX01000791.1:83718-194034 GCA_004024805.1 Geosciurus inauris | reverse complement strand
GGGTTTATCATTGATGTATAGAAATGCAATTGATTTATGGGTGTTGATTTTATATCCCGCTACTTTGCTGAATTTATTTATTAATTCTAGAAGTTTTCTGGTAGAATTTTTTGGATCCTCTAAGTATAGAATCATGTTGTCTGCAAATAATGATAGTTTGAGTTCTTCTTTTCCGATTTGTATCCCTTTAATTTCTTTCATCTGTCTAACTGCTCTGGCTAGTGTTTCGAGGACTATGTTGAATAGCAGTGGTGAAAGAGGGCATCCCTGTCTTGTGCCCGTTTTTAGAGGGAATGCTTCCAATTTTTCTCCATTTAGGATGATGTTGGCCTTGGGTTTAACATAGATAGCTTTTACAAAGTTGAGGTATGTTCCTACTATCCCAAATTTTTCTAGCGTTTTGAACATAAAAGGGTGCTGTATTTTGTCAAATGCTTTCTCTGCATCAATTGATAAAATCATATGACTCTTATCTTTAGGTCTAATGTGATGTGATGTGATGTGATGTATTACATTTATTGATTTCTGTATGTTGAACCAACCTTGCATCCATAGGATGAACCCCACTTGATCATGGTGCACTATTTTTTTGATATGTTTTTGTATGCAATTTGCCAGAAGTTTATTGAGAATTTTTGCATCTATGTTCATCAGGGATATTGGTCTGAAGTTTTCTTTCTTTGATGTGTCTGTCAGGTTTTGGAATCAGGGTGATACTTGCCTCATAGAATGAGTTTGGAAGGGTTCCCTCCTTTTCTATTTCATGAAATAGTTTGAGAAGTATTGGTATTAATTCTTCTTTGAAGGTCTTGTAGAAGTCAGCTGAGAATCCATCTGTACCTGGGCTTTTCTTGGTTGGCAGGCTCTTGATGGCATCTTCTATTTCCTTGCTTGAAATTGATCTGTTTAAGTTGTGTATGTCCTCTCAGTTCAGTTTGGGTAGGTCATATGCCTCTAGAAATTTGTCGGTGTCTTCAGGGTTTTCTATTTTACTGGAGTATAAATTTTCAAAATAGTTTCTAATTATCCTCTGTATTTCAGTAGTGTCTGTCGTGATATTTCCTTTCTCATCACAAATTTTAGTAATTTGGGTTCTCTCCCTCCTTCTTTTTGTTAGGGTGGCTAAGGATTTGTCAATTTCGTTTATTTTTTCAAAGAACTAGCTTTTGTTTTGTCAATTTTTTGAATTGTTTCTTTTGTTTCAATTTCATTAATTTCAGCCCTAATTTTTATTATTTTCTGTCTTCTACTTCTTTTGGTGTTAATTTGTTCTTCCTTTTCTAAGGCTTTGAGAGGAAGAGTCAATTCACTAATTTGTTGACTTTTACTTCTTCTAATGAATGAGTTTAGTGCAATGAACTTTCCTCTTAGCACTGCCTTCATGGTATCCCAGATATTTTGATATGTTGTATCAGAGTTTTCATTTGCCTCTAAGAATTTTTTTATCTCTTCCCTGATGTCTTCTGTTATCCATGCATCATTCAATAGCATATTATTTAGTTTCCAGGTGTTGGAGTAGTTTCTGTTTTTTAATCTGTCATTGATTTGTAATTTTATTCCATTGTGGTCAGATAGGATGCAGGGTAGAATTTCTATTTTTTTGTATTTTCTAAGACTGGCTTTGTGACCTAACATATGATCTATTTTGGAAAAGGATCCATGAGCTGCTGAGAAGAAAGTGTATTTGCTCGTTGATGGATGGATCACTCTATATATGTCTGTTAAGTCTAAATTATTGATAGTTTCATTGAGATCTATGGTTACTTTATTAAGTTTTTGTTTGGAAGATCTATCCAATGGTGAGAGAGCTGTGTTAAAGACTCCAAGTATTATTGTGTTGTGGTCTATTTGATTTTTGTATTTGAGAAAGATTTGTTTCATATACATAGAAGCCCCATTATTTGGACATAGATATTTATGATTGTTATGTCTTGTTGATGTATGATTCCCTTAAGAAGTATTAAATGACCTTCTTTATCTCTTTTCACCATCTTTGGTTTGAAATCCACTTTATTTGATATGAGGATGGATACTCCTGCTTGTTTGCGGGGTCCATGTGAGTGATATGTTTTTTCCCACCCTTTCACTTTCAGTCTGTGAATGTCTTTTCCTGTGAGATGAGTCTCTTGAAGACAGCATATTGTTGGGTCTTTTTTTAAATCCAGTCTGTCAGTCTATGTCTTTTAATTGGTCATTTAGGCCATTTACATTCAGGGTTATTATTGAAATATGATTTGTAATTCCGGTCATTTTGGTTTGTTTTTGGATTTTACCTTCACTTGTTTTCTCTTTTGAATGGTCTTTCCTTTAGTGTAGTTCCTCTCTTTGTAAATTTTCATTGTTGGTTATCATTTCCTCCTCATGGAATATTTTGCCAAGAATGCTGTGTAGTGCAGGCTTTCTTGCTGTAAATTCTTTTAACTTTTTTTTTTTTAAATTTTTTTGTAGATGGACACAATGTCTTTATTTTATTGCTCCGTATGTGGTGCTGAGGATCGAACCCAGGGCCTCACGCATGCGAGGCAAGCGCTCTACCGCTGAGCCACAATCCCAGCCCAAATTCTTTTAACTTTTGTTTATCATGGAAGGTTTATATTTCATCATCAAATCTGAAGGTCAGTTTTGCTGCATATAGGATTCTTGGTTAGCATCCATTGTCTTTCAGGGCTTAGAATATGTTATTCCATGATCTCCTGGCTTTTAGGGTCTGGGTTGAAAAATCTGCTGAGATACGAATTGGTCTCCCCTTATAAGTAATCTGGTTTCTCTCTCTTGTGGCCTTTAAAATTCTATCCTTATTCTGTATGTTGGGCATTTTCATTATAATGTGCTTTGGTGTAGATCTGTTAAAATTTTTTTCGTTTGGTGTCCTGTAAGCCTCTTGTATTTGATTTTTCACTTCATTTTTCGTATTTGAAATATTTTCTGATATTATCTCATTGAAGAGATTGTGCATTCCTTTGGTTTGAAATTCTGTGCCTTCTTCTATCCCAATAAATCTTAAATTTGATCTTTTGATGCTGTCCCATATTTCTTGTATGTTCTGTTCATGAATTTTTACCAGCTTCACTGTATGGTCAAGTTTATTTTCAAGATTGTATATTTTGTCTTCATTATCTGAGTTCTGTCTTCCAGGTGATCTAGTCTGCTGGTGATGCTTTCTATTGAGTTTTTTATTTGGTTTATTGTTTCCTTCATTTCAAGAATTTCTGATTGTTTTTTATTCATGATCTCTAGCTCTTTCTTAAAGTAATCTTTTGCTACTTTTAATTGCTCTCTTATCTCTTTGCTAGAATGATCAATGGTTGCCTTTATTTGCTCTCCTGTTTCTTTGTTGGATTGATCAATTTTTGCCTGTAATTCTTACTTATGTCATTCTTAAATTTACTGATCATTTTAATTATGTACATTCTGAATTCTTTCTCTGACATTTCATCAACTGTGTTGTCAATGGATTTTGTTACAGTGGTATCAAGGTTTATTTGAGACACTTTCTTACCTTGTTTTCTCATGTTGATTGTGTATCTTCCTTTCTTGCAATACCGATCTGAGGTATTGCAGCTTCTAGCCTATAATCTTGTATTGACACTCCAGATTACCTGTGTCTCACCTTGGAGCTACTTCTGTTCCCCCAGTATCCCCAGATGAGCACTACTGCCACTAAAGTTGGTGGCGGAGGTAGTGGACGTACCTCTAGGGGGCAGTGGGAGTGGCCTTGGCTCGGCTCCTAAGGCGGTCCCTGAGGGCTGTTTTGCCCCTCTCTTGTACTCCTGCTGGTGAGCAGAGACTCTGGAGCAGAACTGGGTGCGGGCTCAGGTCTCACTTAGGCAGGGTCACAAGCAGGAGAGTCTGTGTGCAACCCTTACCGTGGGTGTGAGCTCCTCTGGGGCTGGAGGCTAGCAGGCCCTGGTCTGCCTTCAGCTGGGCACCCCTGGCATTCTCTGAGGGTGGTTTTGGGCCTTCTCTCACCTGTCTGCAGGAACTCTGGAGCGGAACTGGGGCGGGCCCAGGCCACACTTGGGTGGGGTATCTTTGCTCTGGGGTCTCTGCGGGGACTCTTACCCTGAGTGAGGGCTAATCTGTGGCTAGTGGTTAGCAGTCTCTCATCTCCCTTTGGCTGGACACTTGTGGAGTTTCCTGAGGGCAGATTTGGGCCCTCTATGGCTCCTGCCAGTCTGCAGGAACTCTGGAGCAGAACAGGGCTGTATAAATTATTGTTTGATTCAATTCAGAAGTATAACTGTAAATACTTCTGTCATGTAGAGAAAGGAGGAAAAATGATCTCTCAGGTGCCAAGTACACTCAGTAAAACATTGCATCCATCAATTCATTTTAAGCAAATAGAATTCATTCTCAACCTTTTTATTATCATATTTGTTTTTGAAAATTATTTCAAAGTAACAACTGATTTTAATATGGTAGACTTTTAATAACCAAGAAATAGAAAGAACTACCCTTAAATATAGCTTTCATCCCTGACAGATCTTATCAATAATTATATTTCTAATACATGATGTTTTATGTCTTAATCATTTTATTATATGCTTAGTAGGATAGGAAAAATAAAACTTGCTGAAATTTCAACATGAAAAAATAGAAATTATAAATATCTCATAGTGACTAAGAAAAGTTGAATCTCTAATATAAAGCTTTCCACTCTAGCAAATACCCCGGTCTTACCTCTTTTCAGAAAGCATAAAAATAGGGAACATTCTCCACCTTACCTTATGCAGCCAGCCTATCTTTGATAACAAAACATGAACAGAAAATTGTGAGAAAAAAAATTTCAGGGAAACCTCAATGACAATATGTTCCAAATGAGTTGAATTTGTTATAATTATGCAATGTTACTTTGACATTAGAAAACTGATCAATAGAATTTATCACATTGACAGAATAATGCAGATCATATTACTAGATGCAGAAAAGCAGTTGGTTAAAGTCAGCATCTCTTTGTGATCAAAATATATTTTGGAAGACCAAGAAGATAACTTCTATAATCTAATAGAAGACACCTACAAAACACAAGTATCAGACACTGTAGAATTATTAAAAGATTTCTTTCTGAGATCCAAAATAAGATAAGCAAGATCGTTTTCACCACTTCTAGGGAAACTTTCTGCAGGTCCTAGTCAGTGTAGTAAGGAAAGAAAAAGAACTAAATTAACAATAAAACTGACATTTGATGACTGCGTATGTAGAAAATACGCAGATTCCACAGGTAGATATTAGAATCAAGTTTAATAAGATTTTACCTAGTAACCTTGTTAAACTCACTTAATTCTAACACTTATTTTTATGTTTAAAAAATTCCATTTCTGCCAGGCATGGTGGCACCTGTAATTGCAGGTACTAGGGAGGCTGAGTTAGAAGGATTATAAGTTCAAGGCCAGCCTGGGCAACTTAATGAGACCCTGTCTTGAAAAAACAAACAAAAAAGAAGAAGAAGAAGAAGAAGAAGAAGCAGAAAAAGTAGAAGGAGGAAGAAGAGGAGAGGGAGGGCAGGGGAGGGGAAGGGACCATAGTTCAATCCCCAATAATATAAAAAATTCTTTATATATATATATTTATATATATAAAAAATTCTTTATTTTTCATTTCTGAATAACAACAGAAAATAATAACTTAAAGTATGATCAAAAGTATTTAATACCAAGGAATACATATTTTTAAAGTTGTAGATGAAACATAAAATATTTCTGAGAGTACGTTTAAAAATACAAATTAATGAATACATACACTACATTCATGTATGGGAAGACTCGGCTTTTCTTAAATGTTAATTTTCCTGAAACAGAATTTTAGATTCAATAAAATTCAATTGAAAACCCTAGTTGGTTCATGGGGGGGATGAGAGAGGGAGAAATTTGAAAAAGATTCTAAAAAATATAAGCAAATCCAGGGACCAGATATAGTCAATGCACTTTGTTTTGTCACTGTTGTTTGTTTTGTTTATGCCCTGGAATTAAGTTCAGGGCTTTGTACACTAGGCAGGTACTCTATTATTCACTTATTTTTAATTTTTATTCTAAGACAGAGTCTCATGAAATTATCCAGGCTGACCTCAAATGTGTGATTCTTCAGAGCAGCTGGGATCAAAAGTCATTGCCCTCTTAAAGAGGAAGAAAGAGGTGAGGGAACTTGCTCTAACAGATACTATACATATTATATGTTCATAATAAATAAGATACAGCAATATTGGGGTAAGAATAGACTGATAGATCCATAGAACAAGTCAGAGTCCAGAAAAAGATGTACCTTTGAAATAAATCAAGTGTCCATATATAGATCAAAAAAAAAAAAAATACCAACAATAAAGGAAAAGACTAATTGAGAACCTCTGTTTATCAAAAAACACCTTTATTTAAAAAGATCAAGCTACAGGGTAGAAGAATAGACAACATATGCAAGTCTTGTTTCCAATATATGTTTAAATTACATACACAAATCAATATGTAAAACAACCCAATGAGAAATAGGCAAGAGATTTGAACAAAAAACAAACAAAAGAATATTCCAGTTGCCAACAAGTATAAGAAGATATCTTTAAATATTTTAGTAATCATGGAATTTCAAATTAAAACCACAGTTAAATACTGCCAGCTTTTTCTTTTTTTCCCAGAAAAACTAAAATTAGAAATACTGGCAGTCTCAAGTGTTGGTAAGCATGTGGAATAGCAGAAATTCCCATTTACCGTTAGAGTTAAAAGTGGTACATAGCTTCTTCAAATTCAATTGTCAGTAAAAAGAGAAAAAATTAACATACAGTCCTATCAATTCATGCATTGCAGGCAAACTCTGACCTCTGCTGCACCTCAATTATTCTTCATGGTATGTTCAATATCTAGTTAAATAAGAAAAACAAGGCTCAGGAAAGTTAAAAACTTATAAAGTCAATGAAGCTACTATGTAAAAAGCTAACACCTACATGGGTCCTTCTAACTCTCAAAGCCATATCTTTTTCATCATATTTATGAAAGTATTATTTAAGAATGCATCCTGTTTTTCTTTCATAAATTTATAAATTTCTTTTTTTTTTTTTTTTTCTGTTACTGGAGATTGAACTCAGGGGGGCACTCAACCACTGAGCCACATCCCCAGCCCTATTTTGTTTTTTTTGTTTGTTTGTTTTAATGTAGAGACAGGGTCTCACTGAGTTGCTTAGCGCCTCGCAGTTGCTGAGGCTGGCTTTGAACACGCGATTCTCAGCCTCCCAAGGTGCTGGGATTACAGGCTTGCACCACCGTGCCCGGCTTATAAATTTCTCTTTTTATAAACTTAAAAATATCACTCTAATTTCATTACTTCTCATTTGTTCCTTACCCAGAGGTAAGACAATGATATTTGCAAAACACTGCTATCTCCAAAAGAAATTCTACTTCTGGCTGCATGGGTCTCTATCTTAGCTGCTGTATTTTAATGTATTGTATTTTGCTTAGTGAACATTGTTGCACTAATCTGTTTACACATTTATCTCCCAGTAGTAGATTCTAATATTCCTGAAACCAGTCTCTTATCTTTATTCCTTCAGCATACTACACAATTTTCTGTTGATGAATAAATGAGTTTTTATCCTCAACATCTTGACTCCGAGTGCTCAATTCTCCACTTTAATCAGCTTAAAGAAAACTTGAAATTACTCTGCTACTTCTCAGCAAAATTAAAGTCAGATTGCAGTCTGTGAGACAAAGGATTCTGCTTCATTTTTCCATTTGAAGTGATTCACGAATAATTCTTTTTCCATTGGCCTAATTCACACACTGCCCAGATTTCACAAACTGTATACAGAGTAAGATTCTCCTTGATGAAAGTATTTTCTTTTCTCCTATTTGATTGTACTGTAAAAGACAAAGTTGTGACAAATTTAATTGAAAGATCTAATTGATTTTAATTGTGATATTATGATTCTAGAATTTGGCAGAACGGTTGATTTTTGTAAGGTGAGAACAAGGAACTAGAACAACTAAAACAGCAGATTGGTAAATGTCAGGCTATGCTTGGTCACTTTAAGTGAGCACTGGGATCTCCTTATTATGCTGATTTCGGAAGACTGGGTTCTTTCTGACTGGTTGTTGTGAATCTCCTGTTTTCAGGAAAAACTGATCTGTTGGTGATCTACCTGCTTAAAGTTTCAGTTTGGTTATGTGACACAGCATGGGTGACTCCTTTTGTGCTTGGTCTGGTCTGCCAGGGTCTAATGTAAGAGGTTAATTCAAAATTATGGCCTACCATAAACTTGTTTAACAGCAGTAAGTCATAAATATATCTTCCAAGATTATGTTTAGCATATTAGCGTCCCCAGTATACATTTGTAGTCAGATATCAACTTCTTTAGAATTCAGAAAGAATTTTATTTTGAGTATATTTAATTACACTATAAATACATCACTGTTTTAGAGGAAAAAATTAAAATTATATATATTGTAGTATATTAACAGAAACTATATTCTTGCTGAAAAGGTTTGTGATGACTTAGAATCTAAACAGTTGAATGAGAGAATGCTATGCAGAACTACAGAATACTAAATAATGTAAAATTTAGTTTCAGTGAAAGTCTTGCTCATCTGAATGTAGCAGTTGTAATTTCTAAAAGCTGTGCTAAAAATAAAGAAGCATGATTTTTAAACAACTTTATAATACCACTTTGTGAGCAGCATGTGGTTTGATATATTTTGCTTAATGTTCTAAAGAATAAACATAAAATTTATTGTGGACAATATAGCTGGCTATATATTTAGACTAACTTCATTGCCTTCATTGGACAAGCTATTAATCTTACCAATTCAGTTTTTAATAATCATATTCAACAATTTCATTATCATCTATATAACTATATTTCATGATTAAAAATATAAATCAAATAAAAACAGCATGAGTATGAGATTATTAGCTAATGATAGTGATTTACTGATAATGCCCATTTTTCTTAGTGCAATAACCCTGGGAGTTGTAAGTACTATCATCACCTCTGTTTAACAAAGAAGAAAACTGAGGCACAGATAGTAATTAATATCTGTTCAATGTCATAGCTCGTAGGTGGACAGGTGGCCCATAAATCTGAGAATCTGACTCCAGACCCCTGGTTTCTCACCAGCATACTCCAGTACCTTCTATACATGAGGAGAACAAGTATGAAATGCTGCTTGTGCTTGTGCGGGATTTGCTTTAGCACAATTTTACTCTAGTAAAATTATTCATGGTTTAAAATTAGAAATACTCTAGCTACAGAATTAACAGGGATGAATTGAAAAGCATTGGTAATACTGATGATTATAGAAAGTGTTAAGGTCAAACAAAAACTGAGAATTAGAAAAGTTGTTTTTATGAAGAGTAGTTTTCAGATGTATCTCCATAAAATGGCTTTACCTGCTTCTTAATGACTATTAGTAAACAAAAATATTCTGTGAATTTTTTATGAAAGGGCTTGAGGACATTGAATATAAACTCAATCTATTCTGTTTTATGTAGACTTTTTTGACAACATTGAATATAAAGTCAATCTAGTCTGATTTATTTAAGCTTCCCCCCCTTCCCTGGTGTTCAGTGATGCCCTTGGCAGTTTGAGAGGGAGGCATTATGAAACTTAATATAATAATGAAGATTATAACTTCAGTGACTGCAGCAGGAATTTTCAGTCACCTTGATTCTGTCTAGTAAGGTAAAGGACAGCCACCACAGAGAATTAGCCTCATGAGTTCTTTGCTTTGGAGCTTTGCTGTTCTCCACACTTCTGTTTGCAGTTCTGAACAGCTTTCCTCGTTTACTTCTACATATCTTTAGTTAATGTGCATCCTTTCTTCATGAAATATTTTAAATTTGGATCCAATGAACTCAGAATGCATTATAATTCTTATCCTGAAGCCAAAATTAACTTTGGTATAAATATAGAAAAAGAGGAAGCTTAGCTAAACAATTTGACTCACACTCAACCAGCTGCAGAGTTTTTGTTAATTTGCAAAAGTTTATTCCATTCACTAAGCTATAGATTCATAGAAAGCCTTCTCCACTTTCCAGCAAAACAGTGAACAGGCAATTGCATGTCTACAGAAACAAAACAGCTTCAAGCCAGTCAATGAGATTCTCCAACCTCCCCTTGTCTGGGGTCTCTGTACCCTGAGGGCTTGCCCAGACAAAGTTGCCCAGACCTATCTGGAACTACAAGTTCCTCCATGGCTCCAAATAACAAAACTGAGTATTCCAGAAATGTTTGCTTTAATCTTTATTTGTCTCATGAACTCTAAGCTAGAAGCACTGTTCCTCTGAATCCATTTACTACTAACTTGCTCCCGTTCAGTGGAGAAATCAGTTTGCCTTCTTGTCTATAACTGGCTAAAAAAATCCCGGGTGGGATCTCCTCCACCCGAGTCTTGTCCATCTGTTCACCATATTCCATGGCCACGTGTCCTGAACTTTTCATCTCCCATAGCTGATGTGGCCACTGTACACTTCCAAAAACTTACATAATGTTAATTCTTAAGAACATTTACAAGTTGTCAGGGAACTTGTACCCACCCAAAACTAATAAACCTGCTTTTCCCCCCCATTTCTTTCTTTTTTTATACCTCATGGCTTATTCCAATTAAATTGAAGAAAGTGTCCAAATTTTTTTACAACTGGAATTTGGGTTGGTGAAAGGAAGTGGCAAATACAGTTTGAAAAGGAATGTTCTGCTAAAAAACTCAGATTTTTTTATGAGCCATAAGAAACTATCAAAACTTTTTGTTGTTGTTTTAACAGTGAAATGATTGAAGCTATGCTTTAGGAATATTAATCTGACTACTGTGTTTTGGATGCATTAAAAAGAGGAGCATGTCATGAAAACCAATCACTGTTATAAGAGCAACCCAGGTGAGCAAGTAATGAAATCTTGAACTAGAGAAGTATCATCAGTTGGAGTAAACGAGAAAGAGACAATTGCAGTAGAATTGGCAGGAGCTGGCAGTGAAGTAAAGTCGAGCAAGAGGTACATTGAAGTCTGTGTTGCCTATTGTCTCCTCTTGGTGCTCATGACGTTACAAAAATGAGAAACCAAAGAAAAATCTCCATTCTACATTCAAAATGCTAGTGAAATATTCAGAAGAGATATTTAACCAGGTAATAGAAATAAAAAAGCAATGTAATAAGTTTTGAAAATTTGTTTTATTCATGGTCTATGTGAATGGGTGGAAATCCTATGTAAGACTGTGGAATAGAGAAAGATTTAAATTCCAGGGTATTTTGAAACATACCAAGAAAGTTTTCCCTTCCTCTGAGGAAGGAAAAGTACACAAGAGAGTCACGGAGTATGAGGTGTCGCATGAGAATACTCACACAGGGAAAAGATTTTCAGGCCAAAGATTTATCTACCTGTGGTTCTTTGAAATTCTTGGATGTGCAAGATTAATATTTTAAGTCAAATTTGGTAAGTTTTCAGTCATTGTGTTTTCATATATTTTTTCCTGCTACTTTCTCTGTCTTGCTTCCTGCAACTCCCACTATATGTGTATTGGCAAACTTGACATCCCACAGATCTCTTTGTTCTTTAACTGAGGCAGTTTCTGCTGACTGATCTTTAAGTGCATGAATTCTTTCTTCTGCCATCTTGAATCTGCTATTAAGAACTTTTAGTGAGTTTTTCATTTGTTTTCAAATCCAATATTCATTTGGTTTATTTTTCCTAATTTCTATCCCATTACTGAAGATTTCTATTTGTTGATTTATTGTCATATATCCCTTTAATTCTTTAAACATGGTTTTCCTCCATTCTTTGAACTAAATAACTGGAGAGTGTATGTTTTGTCTGCAAAATCCACTATTTGGAGACAGTTAGAGACTGTTTCTATTGAATGTTTTTTCCCTAAATGTATATCACATATCTTCACTTCTTTGCACATCTCATAATTGTTTTGTTTAAAACTAAATAAATTAGATAATATGTTCAAGTGAGTCTGGGTTCTGAGTTTTTTAACTTTCTGAAGATTATTATTGTTTCTCTTTATTTATAACTTCCCTGGGCAAAATTTGTGACATAATTCTCCTCAGGCATTTATTTATACATGCTAACACACACACACACACACACACACACACCCTAAGCATGGACTCCTAAAGATTTCTCTGTGTCTGTATAATTTAATGTTTGGACAGAGCCATGCTCAAATGCCTAGAGCCTGTAAGGCTTTGTCTTCTGCCAGAGGGTAACTCCCCTATGTGGATAGGGAAGCTCATTCAAAGTTAGGCTGTTTTCAAATCTGCTTCAGATTCAATTCTACTTTTCATGGACCTATTCTTATCTTCTGTGTACATGCACACAATTTCAGGGTTGACTAGGAATGGGTGACTCTAGTATTCACATATAGTCAGATAAATATGCTCATGCTCCAACCATGAGTACAACCTCAGGTCAGTAAAGCTGTTGACCTTCCCTGTTCCTCCACCTTAGAGACCATCACATCCACCAGAAATGGTGTAAGGACTGATTGTCTCCCACCATTGCCACCTGAGTGAGCCCCCATTACACATGACAGAAAAGCTGCCAGTTCTCATGTCCTGATCTGTCTGGGGCAAAACTTCTGTCCTTACTAGGAGAGAGAGTGGAATAAGTAGCCTTAGTTCAGAATGAAACGGATCTTCATCCTTCTTATCCGGAGTTTAGTACTTTTTCTAGCCTAAATAGAAAGATTGTTTTATGGTTTTGGCTGATTTTCAGAATATTAAAAAGATAATTTTTTTCAATTTTATCCAGTTTTATTTTGTCATCCTTTTCTCTTGACCATAACCAAAAGTTCCATACCTATCTATTTTGTTAAAAAGAATGGGTTACATACTAATTGTTTCATGTTTATATGCATGATTTTTTTAAAAAAATTGTCTAGATATACTTGTCTCTTTTTTAGTGTTAAGCAACCTGACTTTTTAACTTCAAGACAATAATTAGCCAAATCTAAGTTTCAGTTTCAAGTTTTATACCTTATGTTTTTCTCTATTTAAAAGTGATTTGTGTCATAAGAGATTGGGCTAGTAAGACAATTGAGCAGTGATAAGGCCATTCTGCTTGCCTGAATATAAACTGTGCAAAAGGATATGGTTGACCATTATAGTATGGATGTACATACTTCTGGGACCTGCATATTTCCCCACAGAATGAAAATCTTTTACTATCTAACTTCTTTGGCAATAACTCCTTTTAGAGAAGTGGGATTACATCCGAAATCAATTTTCAGAGAACAGAATGTGTATCTCTCCTTTTCATATTACAAAAACTTGCTTGAGTGAATTGTGGGCAAACTAATCTGAAAATCATATTTAGAATTTGCAGGGTTATGAAACTACCAAGATTTTCTCAAGGAAAAGTATTAAATGGGATCACTATTAACCCCTTTATAATATAAAGAGTGACTAACACAATTGTCTATTTTTTGAGCCAATCAGTCAAACATTAGGTTGTATTCAATCGATGATTATGATATTCATGAGTGTCCCTTAAACAGTAAAGGAATATGGCTCTCTAAATCTCAGGTGAGTCCTCATTGCTTATTCTCAAATATGAGTTATGCTGCACACATATATTTTCACTAACCATGTGCACTATTTACTATGTAATTTTCCTCCAAGTAAAGAAATAAAAAAAGCTTTTATAGGTTTTCCATGACTTTAGATATGATAAACATAGACGATTTAACTATATAAGATTGGTCTGCCATATCTTCCATTTGGAAGAAACTAAAAATTTCTCTAAGTCGCTGGGGGCGGTGGCACATGCCTGTAATCCCAGCACTTTGGGAGGCTGAGACAGGAGAATCATGAGTTCAAAGCCAGCCTCAGCAATGGTGAGGTGCTAAGCAACTCAGTGAGACCCTGTCTCTAAATAAAACACAAAATAGGGCTGGGGATGTGGCTCAGTGGTTGAGTACCCGAGTTCAATCCTCGGTACCAAAAAAAAAAAATTCTCTAAGTACCTCTGTTGGTAAAACATTCCAGTCTATGTTCTGCTTTGTATAGTTTTATGTAGAACTTATAGTTGTAGAAAAGAATGTTCATTTGTTTAAAAGTGCCCAAATTAATATTAAACACTATAATCTTTTGTTTGTTATTTTTATTTATTTTTTTTACTTGTTTTTGGTGATGCTGGGGATTGAATCCAGAACCTTGTATGTGTGAGGCAAACACTTTACCAACTGAGCTACATCCCCGGCTCTATGGTTTGTCTTTACAAAGTATTTAATACAACATTTGTTGTAATTTAGAGTTGGTTCTTTGCCTCCCTTTCTTTTTTCTTCCAAATAGTCAACACCATTAATAACTTCCCCCTAATAGATACAAATGTTTGTTTCCTGGTGAATCCTGAGCCTCAGAGCCCTTGTTTTAGCAGAACAGGCTCAGTTTGGCTAGACCATCCCAGATCTCTTGAGAATAATGGAGTAACTTTTACTGGTCTCTATGAGACAAAACAAAGTAACTCTTTCTGGTACCTGTTTTGAGTATGGTAGAAGATGAAAAATTAACCTGATACTGTATTTTCACATCTCAAAATTTCACTTTTTATTTAATAAATGTGCTAATATGTTGGTAACCTTAAGAACATTTAACTACCTAAGAACCATTTTTATAGTTGATTGTAATGTTATGTTTTATTGGCTAAATATAGCACAGTTATTTTCTATTTTATTAATATTATTTATTAATAACTTCATTATTTTTACCTTCTTACAAAAGAGCTACATACATGCTGATAATTTTAGTAATATTCATGAGTGTCCCTTAAACAGTAAAGGAATATGTTCTATGAAGAGGGGAAAACATCATCAGCTTTTAAACAATCTTGGATTATTTGTCATGGGTTCAGAGTCCTCAAGTATATAATTTTAGGAGAAAATCAGTTTTTTCAATTTAATTTAAATGTCTTTGGTGATTAAAATAGTCTTCTCTAGGACTGAGGTTATGGCTCCGTGGCAGAGCACTTGCCTTGCACTTGCAACCCAGTGTGAGGCACTGGGTTCAATCCTCAGCACCACATAAAAATAAGTAAACAAAACAAAGACACTCTGTCCATGTATAACTAAAAAGTATTTTTTAAAAAAATAGTCTTCTCTATCATCAGAGCACTCCACTTCTAATCTCAGGGAATTTAAGAATTTGATTTTGTAACCCAGAAGCTTCCTGGTGAGCTGTGAAGAGTGACAGAGGTCTTGAGAAATATTCATCCCAATTTTTGGTTGAACGTGGAGAGCTCTCTTACATTTTATTATACACCTTTCTAGTAGTTTTCCTGTCTCACAGTGATACTCTTTGGTTTATTAATTTTCATAACTTCTGGTTACATTGAGTTTCCAATGACATGTAAACAAAGTTCATTTTAGTCTGCCTATCACCTTGTAAAAGTTAGTTAAAATCTCCAGACCTCAATTCCATGTGTAAATATGTGAAATGAAGGAGTCATATAGATGTGTGGCTATAACATTTGTTGCTTTTAGTTGTTTACTCATTCCTAGAATCAGTATTAATCCAGAGTGTTGCTTTACCAAATGATTCTTCAGCTCATCAACTATTATCTGTCTACATATAGGTAGCCTCTTTGGTACAATCATCATTTCAGACCTTAACATTCTGTTATTCTGTTACTATGTTTAAGGATTAGTTCAGCTGAAAGTACTACTCAGAACCATTTGTTTCCTTGATTAAAAGTGTCCTCCCAATACAGGGCTGCCTCAAATGATAAAATACAAATCTCTCAATGTGGTGTAGAATTTGCATGGGCTATGATCTTATTTCAGGCTCAGCGCAGAGTTAGTTGTGCTTCGAATGGTGGTTCTGAAAGGCAGAAGGACTTAAAACCCACAGAGTTAGTGCTAGATGGGGCAGATGTCAGTTAACTTCTGAATTTGTAATAGACATCAAAGAACTGAGAAAAAAAGTAGAAACTTTGTGATGCTTTGAGGAGCACACTTAAAATCACCACAACCTCAGATGTTTGTGCTAAAGAAGTAAGAGAGCCAAGAAGAAAACATTAGTCAGATCTGGAACTCCACTCATTCTAATAATATGCCTGGCAAAGAAATCATTGCCCATTTTGCAAAACACAGCCTTAGGGTTAGTCTGACAAGCCCTAGGTGCTCAAAAAATTGTCTTCTCCAAACTAATCCAGCTTGCAAGCTCAACCCACACAACTGCCCAACTCTTCCTTTCTCTTCTTTCTCCCTCTCTCTCCCTCTCTGTCTCCTTCTGCCTCTCCCCCTTTCCCTCCATTTTTTATGGTAATATGAATTCCATTCAATATGAAATGTGTTTGTCAGACAAGTCCACTAGAAACTGTTAAGAGCTAGAGAAGAGTATGAGTCTTGTGGTCTCATAAGCAGCTGTGTTTCCCTATACCTCATTCATTTATGTTATTGAAGTACTAAATCAAGGTATTTGCTAGGTTATAGTTTAAATATACAATGAGTGAATGTGTGTTTGTGTGTGTGTCTGCATGTGGAAGTGGATATGTGGATGGGTCTGTGTGTGTATAAACACCAATGAATATTTTTCCAAATGAACTGATGTTGACCTCTCACTTGTGGTTCAGAAGGAACTTGATGTTCTACTTTTTCTCTGGAGACATAAGAGACTACTAAAGGAGGAGGTAATGGTGGTGGAATTGTGCGTGCATGTGTTAGGTAATATTGGGTGGAAAATTTAGGGATATTTTCTTTGTAGGCTTCCAAATAAATCTGTTTATGTCATGGATTGTTATTAGGAATAAATGCCTTTCTTCATGAGCATGTTCTTAATTTCCAGAAAATCTTATAAATGTTTCTCAATAAAGTATTTAAACAAACTTTGTCTTAAAGTAATAGTAACCATCACTGAGCATTTATTCTGTCTAGCATTATGTCTAACACTTTATATTCCTTATCTCTTATTCATATAACCTCAAAAGATGGGCATTAATAAATTTTAACTTGAAAAGTTAAATTGCTTTTAATAACTAGAAGTACTGTATACAGTTATAGGATTAGCATTGAAATCTTCCAGCCCACATAATAGTTAACTATCTGGAGAACCCCTAAAGAAGATGCTAATAACATGATTGTTGCTTCCCTTATCCTACACACCATTTAAAATTTTTTTTTGTGTTTTAGATGGATACCATACTTTTATTGTATGTATGTATGTATATATGTATGTATGTATGTATCTATCTATCTGTTTATTGATTTATTTAGTGGTGCTGGGAATTGAACTCAGGGCCTTGTGCATGCAAGGCAAGTATTCTACCAACTGAGGTATATCCCCAGCCCTTATTTATTTATTTTTATGTGGTGCTGAGGATGTGTGGTGCCTCATGTGTGGTGCCTCACATGTGCTAGACAAACACTCTATCACTGAACTAAAAACCCAGTCCAGTCCCTAGTGAAGGGGTTTTCAAACACTGCCTTGAAGACTGATATAGACAGTTTGCACATCTATCTATCTAGGGAGATTTTCTAAGATATGACCTATGTCTAAGGAGGATGGGATCTAAAATATTTTCAAGTTTCTCCAGTAATTTTGGTGAATAGCTGGAATTTGGAACCATATCTCAGAGGATCAAAGACAATTGTAGCTTTCATTCCCCTCCTGTGAAACTCACACAACTGTCTAAATCTGCACTATCCAGTATGGTGGACAGTAGCCACTAGCCACAAGGGGCTATTGAGTACTTGTGTGTATAGTTGGTCAAGATTTCAATGATTCATGTTAAAATAGCACTTTGGATATCAAGAAAATATTATAAAAATTTTTCTCCTGTTTTTATTTACATGTTTTAATGTGGCAAAAAGTATTTAAATCTCCTCATCTAGAAGACATATGTTCCATAGCTCATAAATTTTGTGTTATAAAATTCTAAAGTTAAAAGAATCTCATAGATGATATGACCCTCTCATTTTACAAATGAGGAAACAGGAACCCCAGTGTCTGAAGGGACTTATTCACCTGAGTTGGTGGTTGAGCCAGTATATCCTTGAATCTCACAGCTCTGGATCCCCATCCAGGCCTCATTTTTCTCTCTCGTGCAGCCCAAGTTTGGCTGCAGTAGCCATTCCTAGTGTTCAGCATTCCTATGATTCTGGACTTAGAAAACCTCACTATCTACACTCCCTGCCACAGACTCTGTCTACATAGCTAATGCTTCCAAATTCATCACTAAAAAGCCATATTCAGGCTCTTAAGTGGATGTCTCCCCTTGTCACCATGTCACATTATTTACTAGTTTTTATTCCACAAGGAACTGTGATTTTTGTGTGGCCTTGATATCTTTCCAAAGAATGGTTCAAAAAACATTCTACTTAACCAAGCAGTGTGAACTTATGAAATTCACTAATTGTCCCCCCACCCCCAGCATTTACCAGAATCCTGGTTTTCTCTGGCATCCAGAGAACAATGTTTGTTCTCCTCCTTTCCCCAGTTCTAGTTCTTTCTTCAGAAGAATCAAGTGCTAATGGGTGTGAGTCACTCACTCCCTGGCTCCTGCAGCCTTAAAAACAAGTTATTATTTTTTACATGGCATCAACAGAGCCTTGCTTATATAAGACATTTTTAAAAATTAATGTTCATTTTCTCTTATCTTTTAATAAAAAACTTGAGAATTTTAAGAAAATCATGTTGTCGGTATTATTAAAAGTATCTAGAAGATACTCCTGCCTAACTTCTGCAGGAATATATCCTGCTCTGAATGGTGCATTTCAGGGATCTACTTTGCCCTGTAATTCTAAGCTTCTTGAGACCCATGCACCAACAGGTCCCAAAATGTATCAAAATCCATTTGTGTGTATGTATGTTGTGTGTGTCAAAGTCAGTGGAGATTGAGAAAAATTCCTGGTTGATATCTTTGCTCCCTTTTGATGTATTTCCTTCTGGATTCCTCAGGCTTAAGTTGAGCTGTCAAGTATAGAATTTATAGAGAGCAATTAAATCAAGTGATTGATAAATCACAATGCTCCCAGGCAAATAAGAATGTGTAAATAAATCTTTTTTTGTAAATTTTATAGGACCCAGTCGTGCAAATACTTTGCAATTTTCATCCTATTTTGTCTAGTTGAATTCTCACTGGTGGCAGAAAGCAAGCAAGAGTCCTCTTTGTTTGGTTTCAAAGCCCTATATCCGATGCAGCCAACATTTCTGATCAGGGCTCTTTCCCACATCATTTATAGCCATCTTTTATTGCTGCCGAATGTTTCTGACCATAGAAATCCAGGGCAATGATAATCACTCTGTGAAAAGAAAGAAATAAAAATTAAAAGAACATGTTTAAAGATACTAGGATCAGCAGCATCTATAACAGAAGACTGCAGTCTAGGCCACATATACACTATCGATACAATATTTATAAATGGAGCTTTGTTGAAGGAAAAGCTATTCGTTTGTTATTAAAAATCTGAGTTGAAGTGGTGATGGAGTATGGAAAATGCAGCACTTGGAACTTGCATTCCTTCTCAGAGTCAGGAACTGAGGACTACTGGTCAACCAGGTGGGTTTCCTCATTAGAGAATCAGTGAATCCCTGGTGTCTTACTGCTGTAACAATGGCATCTTCCTGTTAGAAGATCTGTGTGGTTCTTGGGGAATGCTCAAAGCTTCTATACATTTTCTTTAGGCTTTAAACCTATTTATTTGCTACTGTTTCCTTTGGCCAGTATAGGCACACCTCTAAATGCCACGAAGAGTTTGATTTTGAGCAAAATCATCTCTGTTTTTGCCTCTTGTTTGGCTAAATCACCAAAGTATCTTCTTAAGTGTTTGTTGGTTAAATTTATGTAGATTATGAAGAGTTTTGAAGCCACTATTTCAGTCCCATATTTCTCAGAGACCTATATGCTTTTAAACTTTGAAAGTAGACAAGAACAATATTTCTCTGTACATACACAATAACCCTAGTGCAATGTTTTTAAGTAGCAATCTATTAGTAGGTCTTGAAATATATTCAGTTGATCAAAGTCTTTCTTTTTTTAAGGAAATAGACCAAAAGAGGCAATATGAAGATACACACTGGTTTCTGAAACTTGTGTACATACCTATTTCTATATTTTAATCATCTACCTTGCTATTGTTTTTCAGTTTTATAAAAAAAGGTTTAAAGAAAATCTGTCTTCAGAAAACTGTCAGAAATAAATTATTAGACAGCATAACAATTCTTATGGCTTTATGGTAGACTAAATAGGCAACACTTACTATATAAGCACTTGTGGTTTGCCTGTAAGATGATACCATTCTTTCAGCAATTCCTCCTTCCACAAATCCCATCTGGCTTTTTGTTTGTTTAAACTGTGTTCTACAGACATTACAAAAAGTGTTAATATTAAGTCTTATGATTTTAGTAACTGTTGTCAAATATCATGAAAAAATGTAAATATTCACTTCTTCCTATTTGCAGTTTTAGTTCAGCTACAATAGTTACGTATTTTGTGTTTTCCGTGTATAGCAAACACTGTTTCAGTATTTGTGAAGTCCAGAAGCTTCTTGGCTAGGTTTTAATTTCAGAGAACAACTGTCAGATCAGGGACATACTAAAGTGAGTACTATTCTTTCATACTCATAGTAGAAACTGCAATACAGTATATAGGACAGGTGATATGATTAGGTGAAAACAGATAGGGTTTCGCAATATTATTACAAATGTGGATTATTTAACATTTTCTTTTCTCTTCAAGCATATGTTAATCTCAGCTCATCTGTGGTTCTAAGTGTTGATGTAGCTCATTCTACTCATAAAATGATATCTGCTGAATTGTGAGGAAGATCTCTTAAATTGCCAGGCCACAGTCATTCACAGTAGCATCAATGAAAGCAGAGGTTCATATGCTGGAGGTTGGTCCTCAGTGTGGCAGTGTTAAGGTGGTGGAATCTTTAAGAGGTGGGGCCCAGTGGAAAGTACTTAAGTCACTGAGAGCTCCACCTTCATGAATGAAGTGGTCTCACAGAGCAGATTGGGTCTTCCAGAACTGAGTTCTTGAGAGAATGGGTTATTATGAAAGAATAAGCCTGGCTCCTCCCTGGTCTCTTGTTTCATGCCTTGCCATGTGAGCTCTCTCTTCCACATATGCTCCTGCCATTGTAATACCATCTATCATGAGGACCTCACCAAGCCCAATGGATGGTGGCATTGTGCTCTTGAACCTCCAGAACTATGAGCTAAATAAACCTCTTTTCTTCATGATGAAGTTCTTAGCCTCAGATATTTCATTATATCAACACAGAACAGACTGACAATATGGCAACAATGTTTTCAAATAAATGATTCCCTGCCAAATTGTGTTTTATTTATAACCTTGCTTAAAGAGAAGAAACATTGCCTTCTATTTGCATTTGGAAAGAAAGTCACATCTTAATATCTATTCTAATATTCCATTTGTAATTTCCTTGGTAATGCTTACTTATTGAAACATAAGGAAAGTATTTGAAAGCTAGTTTTTGAAGGACTTTTAAACAAAGCTGACATTATTATACCCCTTTCACTAAAGCCGGAAATTTTGAGTGTATGCACCAGTTTAATATTAACTCTCCCAGACACTTTGTGAATTCTTTGTATGCACATATGTTTGGAAAATATGTCCACCTTGGCCTCATCAAAACAGAATTGTAATTACATTAAGTACTCAAATACCACTTTTAATAACTCTCCTATTAAGCCCCAGGTTTTACAATTGTTGTTGTTTATATTTATGTGTGTGTGTGTCTGTGTGTGTGTGTATTTGTTTTTTTGGTACTGGGGATTGAACTCAGGGGCACCTAACCACCAAACCACATTCCCAGCACTTTTTATTTTTTATTTTGAGACAGAGTTTCACTAAGTTGCTTAGGGTTTTGCTAAATTACTGAGGGTGTTCTCAAAATTGCAATCCTCCTACCTCAGCCTCCTGAGTCACTGGGATTACACACATGCGCCACCATGTCTGTCTTTAAGACTATTGTTTATTTTGATTCATCAGTTAGTTAGTCCTCTGTGATGAGTTTGAAATATTTAAATTAAGTTTTTAAATAACTCATGTACTTTGCGGGGAGGTGTACTAGGGCATTGAGTTTTCCACTTTTATATGCCAATATTTGATGGCATTACAATTAAATTCACTGGTCAGAGCTCTGGTGATTTGAGATATTTTAAAATGCCATTTGTCTACCTTTTATTGTAAATTCTGGAGGAAATGGCATCTATACTTTTTATTATACAGTCATTTATATTTTAGTATCAAAAGAGATTTTTAGATTACATAACTCTGAATATGTTTAATATTAAGGAATGTCCATACTTCCTTTATCTGACTACTTCCAAATCTAATTTAGTCTTATCCCATGTAAAGACACTGATCATCCAATAAATCTTGGATTTTATCACAGAATAAAGAAGCATACATCCAGTAAATGTACTATCAAAATAATGTCTCAAAAAATTCTTGTTAAATGTATTATATCACCAAGTGATTAATGAAAAGATACTAAGGTGCGTTGTATCTAGAGCTACAAAATAGAGTTGTCCTATCATCCTCCTGATGTACATTATTTAGATTATGTATTGTATTATATTAGTAATATATATTATAGATGTCATTATATTAAAATTCATACTGTTTTAGACTGCAAAGACCCTTGGAGATCTTCTACACCAGTGACTCTCAGGTTGGATTCACCTTTGGAGCTGTGCCTCTTCAATAATTAAATCAGAATCCTGAGACAGGACTGAGGTATCAAGATTTTAAAATTCTCTAGGTGATTCAAATACACAACTTAATATAAGAACTAGTGGTTTATGCTAGTGGTCCTCAAACTCAGATGTACATAAATTTACCTACAGAGTTTGTTAAAACATAGACTTCTGGCCCTCAACCTAAGAGAATCTAATTCAAAAAAGACTTGGACTTGGATCTGAAAATTTCAAGACACCAAGGGGTACAGACTGAATTGTTTTCCTCCAAATTCATGTGATTTTTCACTCCAAATGTGATTGTATTTTCAGAAAGAGCTTGTTATGGTTTAGATGTAAGTTATCCCCCCAAAATTCAGCAAGAATGTTAGAGGTTAAAGGATTGGGTTATGAGAACCTTAATGTAATCAGTGGATTAATCCACTGATATGGATTAACTGGGCAGGTAACTGTAGATAGGGTATGGCTGGAGGAGACAGGTCACTGGGGGAATGCCTTTGGGGTATATATTTTGTTCTTGGTGAGCAGAGCTTTCTCTCTGCTTCTTAATTGTCATGTCCTAAGCTGCTTCTCTCTGCCACACCCTCCTACCATGATGTTCTGCCTTGCCTCAGGCCCAGAGCTATGGAGTTGGCCGACTATGGACTGAACGTCTGAAACCATGAGCCAAAATAAACTTCTTCTCCTCTACATTTTTCTTATTAGGTATTTTGGTCACAGTGACAAAAAGCTGACTAAAATAGGCTTTTATGAGGTAATTAAGTTCAATGAAATCATAAAGATAATGCCGTATAAGAGGGACTGAGACAGAATCTCAATGCACAGGCCATATGAAAACACAACCAGAAGGTACTGTCACCAAGTCAGGAGAAAAACCCCTCATCAAAAACTGAATTGACTATCACCCTGATTTTAGACTTCCCAGCCTTGGAATTATGAGAGATGAATTTCTGTTGTATAAGTCACCCAGTCTATGGCATTTCATTATGGTGGTCCAAGCTAATGCCAGTGGTCCATGAATCAGACTTCACTTGAATAAGCCATATTCCCCAGAAGTTCTATTTTAATTTGTCAGGGGATAGTGCAAGGCACTGTTATATTTTTAGAAGTTTCCTAAGTGATTCTAAAGTATAACTAGGATTGAGAACAACTAGGCCAGTTTCTTCCATTTATAACTAAAGACACTAAAACTCAAAGGGGGTTAGGTGACTTGCCATGTTATCATGGTTTGTGCTGTTGCTTAATTTTCCAAAGTTAAAAGGACAAAAAGAAATAATTTCTTCTGCAATTATTCTAAATATGTAAATGACCTCATCCGAGAACTCAGAATTTTCAATTCAGTGTTAATCCAATCATCTTCCCCCAAATCATATGAAAATTTGCATAACTCAGACAAATTCAGTTTAAAGGACTTTCCTAATAGACTATAATCCAAGGCTATTGTAACCTGTTTTCTAGTTCTATTTATAACAGTGGCTACATGCTTAATAACAGATCAGAAAGCAATATTGTTATATATTTCATGGCTAATCTTCACAACATAATATTAATCTGCCCACCATGAATGAGAATTGCTATCTTGCATTAGCCTTCTTTTCTGTAGTTAGGCTTTTAAATTTTGTTATTTTAGCACTAGAAAAATGGTAGCATTATCCAAATGGCCATGATAAATAAAAATGCTCAAAAATGGCACTCTTTAAAAAATCATAAAAATTAAAGAAAACACAGAATAAACTATATTATTTGGAGTCAAGTGAGAAAAGGATATGCTAACATGTCATTGGAAATACATCCTCAAATTTAACATTAGCAAATTGTCAATTACTCCTCGTCTAAAAGATACTATAAATACAAAACAGCTTAGATTTTCTTTTTTTTAAAATATTTTTTTAGTTATAGATGGACACAATGTCTTTATTTTATTGCTTTGTATGTGGTGCTGAGGATCGAACCCAGGGCCTCACGCATGCGAGGCAAGCGCTCTACCGCTGAGCCACAATCCCAGCCCCAGCTTAGATTTTCTTTTTTTTTTTTTTTTTTTTTTTTTTTTTTTTTTTATAATGTCTTTATTTTATTGCTTTGTATGTGGTGCTGAGGATCGAACCCAGGGCCTCACGCATGCGAGGCAAGCACTCTACCACTGAGCTACAATCCCAGCCCCCCCAGCTTAGATTTTCTTTGCTTACCATAATTAATCTCATCAGCAGAAGAAGTCTGAATGGCCTCAATGTTAAATATTTTATTGGAATTCCTTACGTCTAATATTCAGGCAGCTAAAGTGTGAAACGTCACCTTAACTGCAATGTGAAATCAACTTCATTATATCAGCCAAAATTGAAATCAAGTATTATTTTCCCAAACTGCATAGTCAATAAAAATTATTTAGAAATGCATTAGTGAATAAATAAATCTTTATAATTTATATATAATAAATATATATATATAATTTTATAAAATCTATATAATTTATAAAATTTATAAAATCTATATACTTTTATATAATATTATACCAGAACAAATGGGGTAAATAAGAATATTTTAATCAATATTTCATTTAGTGTGAGTGCATGTTTAGCAAAAGTTTTCTAGAACATTTATTCCCAAACTTTCTGTATGTTAGAATCACGGGGATTTAAAAACCTTAGGAATTATTATTTGATTGGTACAGGCTACAGTCTGGGCATTGGAAGTTTTAAATATTCTCTAAAATTCTTACATGCTTGGGGACCACTGCTATGTGTAACATTGGTTCTAACTCCAACTGTACATTAGAAAAAAACTATTTGGTACCTTTAAAAGCAGGATGCCTGAGCTGCATCCTAGGATTTAAGTCAGAATTTCTGAGGGTGAGACCAAGCATTGGTGTGTTAGGTATTTGCAGGTGATACTATTATGTAGTCAGGAGTTAGAATTTCTATTACAGATTAGTTCCAGGGCCACTTCTTATCTCCTCTTGAATTTTATAATACAAAATCCCATATGGCTTGGCTTACCAGCTAATGTAGAATTGGTGTAATCTTGACTACTTTTAGCAAGGTTATGACAGTGGTGTATAATTCACTTTAATTGATTCTGATGAAGGGAAATATTATGAGGTGAAGGTCAGTGTTATGGTTTGGATGTGAGGTGTCCCCCAAAAGCTCACGTGTGAGACAATTCAAGAAGGTTCAGAGAAGAAATGATTGGGTTGTAAGAGTCTTAACCCAATCAATGAATTCATCCCCTCATAGGGATTAACTGAGTGGTAATTAAAGTGGTAGGGTATGGCTGAAGGAGGTGGGAATTAGGGCATGACTTTGAGCTATATATTTGTATCTGATAAGTGGAGACTCTCTCTGTTTTCTGATCATGATGTGAGCTTCCCTCTGCCACACTCTTCTGCCATGATGTTCAGCCTCACCTCAAGCTCTGAGGAATGGAGCCAGCCTTCTATGGACTAAGATCTCTAAAACCGTGAGCCCTCAAATAAACTTTTCTTCCTCTACAATTGTACTGGTTGGGTCTCTTAGTCACAGCAGCAAAAAAGGTAACTAAAAGAGTCAGCAAAAATCAATCAATCAAACAAAACCTCCAACATACAAATAAAACCAGGTACATTCCAGTCCACATTAGACTGATTAATAAGCTATGATAATAAACAACTATTTATTGAGTTCTCATTCCTTGCGAGGCAGGCACTTCATATGCAATATTTTATTTGCTCCTTATAGAAACTGAGATAAGTGTGAACATTAGACTTCTACCAATGAGGAAAGTAAAACTCAAAAATATTAAATGATTGCCTGCCTGAAGCCACACAGTAAGTGACATGACAGAGTCACTTTGAGCCCAGTTTTGTACAACCTCAAAATCCAAGTTCTTGGTTGATTGACACAATAAGTTCTCCACAATTGCATCTAGACTGGGACAGAGTAGTCTGAAACTACATTCTAATTTAATAAAAATGTACTGTGGGGCTGGGATTGTAGCTCAGTGGTAGAGCTATTGCATGCCTTGCATGCATGAGGCCCTGGGTTCGATCCTCAGAACCACATAAAAATAAATAAATAAAGATACTGTGTCCATCTACAACTAAAAAATATATTTAAAAAATGTACTGTGCTAGGAAATAGGAGGAAGAAATTTGGAAACGGGGAAGAAATTCTCTAGCATGAAGAAACTTATAGGTTAGTAAAGGAGATAAAAGGAAAACAAACAAAACATTAAAGTAAAACTCTCATGGGACAGGAGAACTGGCATCCTGAAAGGCAAGTTTAGTCTCTCTTGTAATTAAGTTGCTTTTGGAGTCACATGTGCTTAAGTTACTGATGAAAAGATTTACTCTGGCCTTATGTATTCAGTTTACCTAGAAAAATACTGAGTAAATTCAAAACTTCAGTAGGGGTTTATACTTTTGCAAGTATATGTGAGGTGATTTAGTGCAAAGAGGCTGAACTTGGTATTAGCAAACTTAATCACTTATGGTCTGAGTTATTTATGTTTTGGAGAAATTCACTTCAACTTTCTGAGCCTGTTCTATCATCTGTCAGATGGCATAATGCCCACATCAGTGTCTGTGAAGATAAAATAAGACACATGTGGATGTGCTTGCTGTACTCAATCATCTGTCAAAAGATTGTGAGGCCAGGAAATAGGTACCTGAAGGAGAACTGTGTAAAATTGTGTCTCAGGGTGGAGGTGGAACTCAGTTATGATTAGAAATGTAGGTGAGTGTTTCATTTTGTTTTAATGATGAAAACTATGGTTAGGGAGCTTGAGTCATCTGGGATAGAGCTGTAGCAGCAGAACAAGTTCAGCAGTGAGGAAGAGCAGGCCAGGGCTAGAAAAGCCAGGTAGGAAGACCTGAATGGGGAAGTCTGGAGAAGTTTCAATGGATGTCTGGCTGGGACTGAATGTTCAGAAATGGAAGGGTAAACTCAAGGAGATTGTTACTGAGTAAGTACAACCAGAGGGCAAAATGGCTTGAACAAGCCAGAAGGATCATCCCTCTTCAGTGACCCAAGGATGAAAAAATGTATAAGTGGAGGGTAAGGCAGTTGCACAAAGAGAATAAATTTGACCTGAGGAGAACAAGGTGTTTTAAGAATTGGGCTGGGATTGTAGCTTAGCGGTAGAGCGCTTGCCTTGCATGCGTGAGGCCCTGGGTTCGATCCTCAGCACCACATACAAAGCAATAAAATAAAGACATTGTGTCCATCTAAAATTAAAAAATATATATTAAAAAAAACAAAAAACAAACAAAAAAAAAGAATTGCAGCAGTTATACAGTCATCAGCCATGACTGATTAAAACCTATATGGTAGATTTTAGTTTAATTGAGTGAATTAAACTCAATAAGAGAACAGAAACTAACTGTAACAGCACTGTAATATTGGTGTCATTAGCTCGAACTGGGAATAAACCAATGACAACAAAAGATACATTTTTTTCCCCCTGGTACCAGGAATTGAACTCAGGAGTGCTTAACCACTAAGCCACATCCCCAGCCCTTTTTATTTTTTTAGTTTGAGGCAGGATCTCTCTGAGTTGCTTAGGCCCTCCCTAAGTTGCTGAGGATGGCTTTGAACTCGTAATCCTCTTGCCTCAGCCTCCTGAGTTCCTGGGATTATAGGCCTGCCTCACTGCACTTGGCCAAAAAACACATTTTTAAAAATTTGGTTCATCAGGAACATGAAAGGGATGCCTCTGCTCTATATAAACGACCTCAAAACAGAAAGAATTCCCTTTTTTTCTTTTCTACTATAAACAACAACATTGAACTGAAAGGGTAAAATAAACTTCCTAAGAATTAATTGGAAACTAAGAGAGATGAAGAAGTTGTAAGAAAATATCCTAGGTCTCTAAAGCTTAACTCTTCTTACCCAGAAATTTTACATCTCAGTAAGGAGAGTTTATCAATAAGAGAACAGAAACTATCTAACTGTAACAGCACTGTAATATTGGTGTCGTTAGCTCGAACTGGGAATAAACCAATGACAACAAAAGATACATTTTTTTTTCCCCTGGTACCAGGAATTGAACTCAGGAGTACTTAACCACTGAGTGCTGAGCCACATCCCCAGCCCTTTTTATTTTTTTAGTTTGAGGCAGGATCTCTCTGAGTTGCTAGAGGACTTGTAGCTAGAACTGACAGAGAGAGAGAGATGAACACTAAAAGATTGGAGATGGACAAAGGTACAAATTTTCAAGAAAAAAGCTGAAACTGAGATAAGAGACTTCTTATCCTGAAACCCAGATAAGAGACTTTTCACAGACAATGAGCAAAATTAATAAACCTATTATTAAAGTAACAGGCACTTAGAAAAAAGGAAGGAGCAATTTAGTAGAAGTTAACAAGAATTCACTACGTAGTAGTCATTTCCTTTTTGACAATGTCACTATACCAGTAGAGCAAAGACGTCTAACAAAGTGCATCTGTTATTTGTTTGCAGCTGCATCCGGGAGAAAGGGCTCACTTTTTTTTTTCATCTTTCAACGGGGGTGAAGGTGAGAGTAACCTTTTCTAATTCCTGTAAAGGTGCCATGCATCTATGTACACTAGCTTGCTGCCCAGGGGTGGAGTGGGGGTTGGGGGACAATATGCCTAGAGAACAAGTGTCCTCAGTTTATAAGAATATGCGACAACATGGGAAATCAGTGTGTTGGCAGTGGATAGTACCTGAACACAAGAACTTAAATGAATACAGACTGGATTTGCAGAGCATATAAGATTGGGAGATAGAATTTCTCAATTATGCCCACAGTACCCAACATATCAACAAGTTGAAGAAGAGGCCAAAGTTAACACAATAAAATTTACTAGAAGCACTTGAAAGTGTTTGAACACAAACTGTAATATCTATTGGTTGGAGACACGTGTTGTAGCAGCAATTCTGAAAAACAGTTTACCACTTTAGGGTTTTAGTAGATTGTAATATAAGAATCCATGGGGCAGGGGGGCTGGAGTTGTGGCTCAGTGGTAGAGCGCTGGCCTCGCATGTGTGAGGTACTGGGTTCAATCCTCAGCACCACATAAAAATAAATAAATAAGGATATTGTGTCCATCTACAACTAAAAAAATATTTTAAAAAATCAATGGGGGTAATATAATTAGAAGAAAAATACAGTAATTAGAACAAAGCATATAACATCATTCTACTCTATTATTGGATGAAAGCTTTAATTCAGTTCTTGGGATCAGGTTTTGAGAGAGAGATCCTGGCAAAGCCAAATGGATGAAGAAACGCTGATGGAGGTGGGTATGTATCCAGGCAAACTGAAGCATTCTCCTTTAGAACCAAGGCTAGATGCATGCTGTGGACTCAGAAGGCAGAATTACAGATTTATGGAGACATACTGTAATGGGGGCTCATTGCAAAAGTGGATGTCATCCAGAGGCAGATTTCTAAATCAAGCAATGGTAAATAACAGCAGGTACTGCCTGCTTTCAAGAATTCTCAAGTGGGGCTGGGGCTGTAGCTCAGTGGTAGAGCGCTTGCCTAGCATGCGTGAGGCACTGGGTTCAATCCTCAGCACCACATATAAATAATAAATGAATAAAATAAAAAATCCATCAACAACTAAAAAAAATTAAAAAAAAAAAAGAATTCTCAATATTAGTTGTGAATTATAATCAAGTGGGAAGAGATTTTAAAATATTGACCCTGCTGATGCTTCGACCCTTCCCTAGATATCCTTATTTATTGGTCTCATAAAAAAAAATTATAATTCTTTGATTCATCTAATTCTACATTGGAGAATAACTGACTAGAAGGCTACTTTTGGAGTGAGTGTGGTAGTACATGCCTGTAATTTCAGCTACTCAGGAGGCTGAGACTGGAAAGTCTCAAGTTTGAGCCCAGCCTGGGAAAAATAGCAAGAACCTGACTCAAAAACAAACAAACAAACAAACAAAAAATATTTGTTGGGAAGTTAAATAAATTAAACAAGATGTTTTCTCTAAGGTCTCTTCCAAATTTGAAAAGATAAGTGGAAACTAACAAATGGACTACATACTATTAGTCATTTATATTTATCCTAATAATTAGTAGATGTAAATCTCTTAGCACTGTGCATAGCATGTAGTAAACTCTCAATAAATATTTGCCATTTTTAATGCATCCCCTCTGTAACTGTTCAGTGGAGGTATTATCTCTCTCTATGCTACAGATTAGGAAACTAAAACTGAATTTAACTTAGGTTTCCACAGTCCACCATAAATAGCAAAGTAAGGATTTGAATCATATTAAGACAAGTTCTAAATTCCAGAGCCCCTTCTTTCTAGGCCATCTCTAACACATCAGAAAATGTATGCAGGGGCTGAGGCTGTGGCTCAGCGGTTGAGCGCTTGCCTCGCATGCGTGAGGCACCGGGTTCGATCCTCAGCACCACATAAAATAAATAAAGATATTGTGTCCATCTACGACAAAAACAAAATATTTTTTAAAAAAATAAAATATATGCAAATCAGTGGTTTATCTGAGCGAACATTTATGAACTGTAACAATACCATTTCCTCCAGACCTGCTTGTGAGGAATCTTTTAAATGCAAATTCTGAAAAAAGAGAAGCATAAAAGTAGACATTCAGTATTTCTGTAAAAATGTAGCCAGACAGAAGCTCCTTTAGGTTTTGGGGACCTCTGAGGCCAGGGGGAATGGAAGAAGGTGGCCTTTCAGAACTGAAAACAAACACTGAGTAAAGCATTTTTCCCATTACACCTTTAATTGTAATGAGAGGGTAAGTAGCCTACACATTTATCAGTTCTGTACAGTTGAGCTTTGGTAGGTTAATTACTGCTCACTGCAGGGAAACTGGCCCCAGGTGATGTCCCTGGTCAGATCTAATAACTCCCTGGGGCCTGGTTGAATTGGGTTGACTTTTGTCTGCTTTAACAAAACCTGAGGAAACTTCTCCAAAATGTTGTAACTACTAAGGTGGCGAATGCTGTACGTGAAGAATTTGGGCAGATGAAGAATCCTCACCTCCCCACCTCCACACACATCCATGAGATAAAATAGTAAGATAAATGAAATTTCCTTTTGTGAGCTGCAAACATCAAATCCTCTGCCCCCAACCCTTTATCTCTTATGATTAAAATCTGTTCAGTTTGCAGGGCTCAGTGCTTCCGGATTTAGTGTATTTTGTTGGTACAGTCAAGGCGAGAACTGCTTCTGAGTAGGTGATTTCCCTTTCTTCTCTTTGGGAGTAAAACCGAGGGCGTGAGAAAAGGGGGTGTCACTATTTTGGAAGCAGCAGAAAGTAGCAGGCATCAGCCGCAGTGGGATTCTTTAGGTTCTCAGGCTTTGCTATCCGAGGGCTGCAGGGAAGCATCAGCTCTTCCTCTCTGGCCTCCAAATGTTATCTTTCCTTCGGGTGCTATCCCAGAGTCGAACCTGAAGCGTATGGGTTCTAAGAAACTATATAGAGCTAGTTAGAGCCAAAGAGGCCTGGCAGGGCAGGGGTGCGTGGAATCGGCCGGCGGTGGGGAAGACCGAGCGCAGCTCGGGGTAGCAAGTCCCGGGAGAAGAGGAGGAGAGCGCGGGGAGGGCTGGAGGTCGGGGTTCGGCCAGGGGAGGGGTCCTAGTTTCCCCTTCCCCATCCTCGCCTCCCCCGGCTCTGCTGACGTTGCGGTTTCCTCCTCCCTCCAGCCGAGCCTCAGCGCCCGCCGCGTACCGCCCTCCGCCCCTTTCGCCCTCACCCCGCCCGCCTGCACTGTCCCGGCTCGCAGTAGCGCCGCCCGAGGCTGCAGCGGCGCATCCCGGGGCTCCGCGCCCAGCGGCACCCATGGGGCGGCGGTCGCGCTGAGGTTCGGCTCCTAGCGGGCCGGGGGCCCGGGCGCCCTGGAGTGGCCGGGGCGGGAGGGAGCTCGAGGCTGAGGGGGTGACGCCGGAGAGGACGGAGCTTCGGTAGGGAGCGGTAAGCGGAGGGGCGCGCGCGGGGCGGCCGGGGCGTGTGGCGGGCGCCGCTTTGGGTTCCGCGCCGCACAACTTTCTTCCAGAGTCTTGGGCGGGTCGCCTGCGGGGCTGACCGGGAACCTCCGGGAAGCTCAGAGCCACGTCCCTGCTGGGCGCCGCGCTCAGCGGGCTGCGCGCCCGGGCCCGGCTGTGCTGGACTCCCCAAGGGCGCCCGAGACGTGAAACCCGAGGCGTGGGCTTCCCCGGCGGCGGAGCTGCCTTGAGGGCAGCTCTAAGTCCTTTCCATTCCTTGAATGGCCAGCACCAAGCCCGGCCCCCGCTAGGAACCAGGGGATCGCTTTTGGCGCATCCGTGCTGGCTGGCCCAGCTGCGATTTCCTGGACGGCCCGGGGGGCTTCGGCTTCTTTCTGCCTGGTTGGGTGGCACAGACTTGTGCACTCCTTTCCCTCAATACGCGCGCCAGCCCGGGGTGGTGGTGGTCGTGTGTGCCTTTCCTGGCGCTGGCAGTTCGACTTTGTGGCTGTGGAAGCCAAAGGAGCACGTCGCGAGCCTCTCCCAGATGCTGGATTCCAGCGCTCCTTGGCTCCACCGACAATCCGAGAAACTGTTGGTAAACCTCACCGCCGAGGCGGCCCCAGGCAGGGGGTTGACTCACTGACTAGGAAGCGTTGTAAGCGATGCCACATGGGCTCAGGATCTGTCGCCCTGGAATCTGAGCTGTTTGTGACCTGAGAACTTTTTCGTTTTCATCTTTCATTTAAGGCAGCAGGCTCCTGTTAGGCCGGCTGGCATTAAGATTAAAAACCAGTCCATTGCTCCAGAAGTATGCGGTGAACCTCATTTACCTGGAATTCTTTAGGTCAGGAAATATGACACGTTAAGTTTCTAGGGACCTTTGAGAAATAAAGTTTTTTTAAAACTTTTTCCCTCCTCATGATTTAGTTTTTATTACATTAAATTTGAAAATAGACTCTCACTTATATTTTCATTATTTTTTGCATTATAAAATTTAACCTTTCAAGAATTCCCTTTTCTATTTCTCAATAAATGGACAATCTCCATGAAATGAAATATTGAAGTTAAATATTTTATAGAATATTCAGATTGTAGTACTAAATGGGATTACAAAAATGAAATGTGTATGGAAGAAATAAAATATAGGATTATTTATCTGAGTGTGACATGTTTCTTTTTTCCTTTAAGGTTGCTATACAGACATAAGCCCTTTTGTGAAGTATGTAGGTGAAATCTGTTTTAGGAAAACAGAAGATTGAATTTGATGTCTCTATCACCTTGTGACCCTCAGTGTGGCTTAGGGAAAATGCAAGAGAGTGCTGTTAAATAAAGGGACATACAGAAGTACAGGAGAAACAGCCCTAGCTTTCTTGGAACTGCAAATGTAGAAAGAAAGAAAACATATAAGCAGCCCCTCAGAATTTGAGTGTTTGAAGAGTTTGAATTTGAATTTGAAGAGTTACTTTTCACTGACAGGTATAGGATGTCACAAATCACATTCTAACATTCAGATTTAAAAATGATAGTACAGTCACCCAGGAAAAAGGGGACTCTGGGGGGGAGGGAGTACTTAGACAAAGGGAAATTTGCAGCAAAATATAATATGGGCCTTTGCATGATAGGGTAGGTTCCATTCCTGGGCCTGCTGGATAGATACTGTTTTAAGGTCCTCCTTCTGAGGTTGAGGCCTAGTGGAGGGAAAACACTTGGTAAGAAAAATCAGCTAGATTTGTCAGGTGAGGTCAGAACCATGTTAGTGACTAATGTCTGTGTCATTAGTGCATTTATTTCAGTATTTGTGAATAGTATTAGTTCAACAGTAAGCTAGAACTGTTCATTTTAGTAAGATGATATGTCCAGTCCAATATATGGTAGTACTGCTCTGGGGGGACCTGGTGGTCATCCTGAGATGAAGTTCTTAACTTCACAGATGTTTCCCAGTCCCTCATTTAAAAAATCTTGTTTTAATCACTGAGAAGTATTTTATGATCATAGATGAAAATGCATTCTGCAATTAACAAAATATTGCTTTATACATTTCTTTCTTTTTTTTTTTGGTAGTGGAGATTGAACTCAGGGGCACTCGACCACTGAGGCACATCCCCAGCCCTGTTTTTGTGTTTTATGTGGAGACAAGGTCTCATTGAGTTGCTTAGCGCCTTGCGGTTGTTGAGGCTGGCTGGCGATTCTCCTGTCTCAGTCTCCCTAAGTGCTGGGATTACAGGGTTGCGCCACCACACCCAGCTGCTTTATACATTTCTTTCTTTTTTTTTTTTTTTAATATTTTGTTTTAGTTGTAGATGAATACAATATCTTTATTTATTTTATGTGGTGCTGAGGATCGAACCCAGTGCCCCACTCATGCGAGGCAGGGGCTCAACCGCTGAGCCACAACCCCAGCCCCTATACATTTCTTAATGTTATTTGTGATAGGCTACTTTGTTGTTTATTTCTACTTCCTTGGATCACCCTATGTTGCATAAAAGAAATTACACAATTCTCAATCAGTGTTATGATTTCAATAAAAGACTGGAGAGGAAAAAAGGAAGGTAAAATATTTAAACTGAGGTTTTAATAATGGGTAATCTTTGTTTTTAAAAGGGCTAAATAAATTAGCAAAAGATGGTATTTTTGTAGTTGAAGAATATATTAAATATCACTCAGACACTAGGAGGTTTGTAAAGTATAGCAAATGTTCTTATACTTTTCACCACATCCACAGCTCCCTAAATTAAAAAGAAAAATACTGTTATTGTTGTGGGATGTGTTTGTAGCAGGTCTTGGAAGACAATCAGAAACTATAGTAGAGGGAACTTCATCTTAGAGGACACATGATTCCCCTTACTAAGAGGGGCTGATCTTTGTTAGTATGAAAGAGCGAGTAAGGCACCTGAGAGCTTCTAGGAGCAGCAACCCTACTGAAAGAATGTACAAGTAAAGGATGGTCTCCCCCTCCCCAACAGTTCGTATTGTTATATTAAATGCCTTAAATTTTTCTCATTTTGGAATTACATTATCTTCCCCTGTAGGGACTTATAGAATACAACTTTGGAGGCCACACAATTACGAACAAATGTTTGGATGGCACAACAAAATTCTATAGACCTGGAGTTGGCGCCCAATAAGGGAACAAGACAAGTGCTAAGCTTAGAGTTTGGAAAAGGGAAACAATTTTTCTGTGACATTCATACCATGAGTTAATGAGAGAATGGAAGTAGAGATTAGAATCCCAGATTGCTGAGCCACTGGTGCATGTTTCTGTTTGGTGACAGCAGTAATGAGAAATGATGTTTCAAAAAGTCTTTTCAACTCTTTAAACTTTAATATTTCACAATTTCTACTTATCTACAGAGGAGTGGTTTGGGTAGCTCATGGTGAAGCATTTCAAAAAATAAAGTAGGAGAGAAATAGAAAGTATTGTGAATTCTAACTAGAAATTCCCCTTTAAAAAATTAGACTTTATATTAAGTGGATAATATTTTTGATTGAAATAATTATTCTTTAAAGAAAAATTTTCTATGTATGTAATAAATAAATGTAATCCCAAATTCTGATCTTTAAACTTTAATATTTCACAATTTCTACTTATCTATAGAGGAGTGGTTTGGGCAGCTCATGGTGAAGCATTTCAAAAAATAAAGGAGAAGAAAAATAGAAAGTATTGTGAATGGTATAAAGAGGGGCTATTAGTATTAATAAATTCACCCTTATAAACCCAGGTGCATCTAGACAGTTAAAGGAAAAGTCCCTGACAGATGATACAAAATGCTTATGTACACAAATACTTAATTGCATTTTCAAATTGACTACTATTCCCCCCTTCAAAGAATGCAAATATTGTTATATTTTAGCCTAGTCGAAATGGAGGGTGATGTAGAGCAGGTGTCTTACTTTCAGTTTGGTAGTGTGGAAATGGAAATACTGAAGGTAAGATTCTTATCTATCATTTTACAAGTAATTAGCATACCTTCAACATGAAATTAACATAAATTGCACATTTAATTCTAATTTTCTGTTTGACTCCAAGTTCATATTATTAAAGACCCTTAGATTTCATTTTCCTATACATCTACTTTATTATCCCTTTTATTATTCACTACTTCCCATGAACTATTAGTCCCCTAGAATGTTGATGTGCTTCCCAGCTTCTCTAACTGACTGTTTACAGACTGCCTTTCCGCAGCCCCCTGCTCTTCCACTCTTCTGTATCTGTTTTTGTGTAAGGATTCCATGTTGAGACCTCTTCTAAATTCCTGCAGAGCCCTGGGCTCATCTCTCTATTCTCCTTAGCTGGCTTCTGTCTTTTACTGTCCTTGCTTTACCAATAGTGTTGCCATATGTAGGCAAGCTGGAGCCTGTTGAGGGTGTGGATTCCAGATCTTCTTTCACATGCCCAGAAGAGTATAAACCTGCTGGAGGAGCAGTGTTCAGAGAGCCTGTTAGAGATCACAGAAAAGGAAGGGAGAGCAAAGACCATTGAGGCTGTTTATTTCTTGAAAGGAATAGTTTGTTCAGTCCTTAGACTATGCACTTTAATGTGTATTATAATAATCACTGAATTTCCTTCTATTCATTTCAGCTTCCTTGGAATATTCTGTAAACATGATCTTGGTGAATGTTGTCATCAAATATTAGAAATTCTGAAAGAACAGAATCTCCCTGTCCAGTAATATGTAGAATCTATAGACAATATTGATAATAAGCATGATTTTCTTTGGCATTTTATATTTGGGAATAACTACAACCATTAGTCTTGTTATGAAAAATTTAACAAAAGACATGCAATTAGATTTTAATTACACATATATGACATATTAATTGTGGGTTATTTGTATCTACTTGCTTTGTCCTAGACAGGGTCAGAAATAGTTTGCCACTAAATGAATGTGTCTGCATGTTAAGAAAAACTCAGAAAAACAAAAAACTTTTTGCGGGTATTTATAGAATTAATAATACCTCTCTTCTCAATTAGTATGAAAGATAGTAAGTAGGGTAATCATATTGAAATCCCTAGTGTGTGTTTAAATTAGCATTCTTACTTTTAGTAGTAATTTAATAGATCCACATTCAAATTAAAAAGTTACCTTTAAATTTTTCCATTCTAAATACTCATTGCATCTATATCTGTCTATATCTATTTATATACCATTGAGTTGTAAAGTTGTGTTTGTTGATTAAATCTGGTGTTTGCATTTTTTTCATGTACAACAAACTTAGCTCCTAAGCAAGAGGCATTTAATGCATGCAGAAATTATACCACAACAAAGTCAAATCAGCATTTCATAACTCTGAAAAGGAAATTTATAAAGGAAATGGGCTCAGCAAACTTGTGGGTCTATAATATTTTTATTGATGAAATATGCAGGCAGTATACTGGCTTTACTGTTGCTGTCAAATGGCTATTGCAAGGGAAAATGAGGATATTTGTTAGCAATTCCTGAAGTCGGAGGTAACAGTAGTGTTTGTTGTACACATTTTGGTGCAAAAGTAATAAGCTGCAAATTATATCATTAATCCACTATTGATTACTCATTTGAGAAATAGCTGACTAGAAATTGACTATTGTTTACAGAGGATGCTTAGATTGGAGTATTGAAAGGATTACCGCATCTCTAAAGTTACAGCCAGACAATTATATTGAAGACAAGAAACTCAAGAACTGCATGATAAAAATTACTAAGTAGTTTAAAAATATTTCATGCCAAGGTGCATTCACCACCCAACACAGAGCAGAATGGTGGTAAAGACCAAGGTGCTGGGCTGCAAGAAAGCACAGCTTACTTTTCTAGATAGTGCCAACTGTTAACTTTCATTCTTGAAGCTGTGCTATTTGAATATATCTGAGCAGTGGATTTCCAGAATTCCACAGGTTCTGGGGAAAACCTTTTCTTATGGCCTTTGCAGTTTAATGACATTATTCTGGGAGGTATGAATGGGGCCAGGCTCTCTAGCCCCGTGGACAGGCAGACAGGGACCAGCTGGATTTTTGAATCACCTGCAGCGTTTACACTTCTTTCAAGGGGGGATTGGGCCTGGCAGGAAGGAAAAAGTAGAGTGAAAGAGAATGTTGAACACCTGTTTTCTATCTTCCCTGAAGAAAAAGAAGGGGGAAATTGACTTACAGCAAGCATCAAGAGGGATTTATACTAAATACAAGGAAGTTTTTCTGGATGTTTTTATCCTTTAGGATGGGTTTCTGAAGGAGGCCTTTGAGTTCTCCGCAAAAGTTTAAATGAGGTTATCTTGAAAGGATGTTAGACTTTGTCTTCTGAAACTTTAGTTTAGCTCATCTGAACTTGAAAATCTTAAAAATTAAAAATGATTTGATTATGTGAATGTAGAAGGCATGGTCAGTTTTGCTGTTTTAAATTAAAGTTACTTTTTCTACTTATTTTTTTTTCCGCACCGAGGATTGAACTCAGGGATACTTGACCCCTGAGCCACATCCCCAGCCCTATTTTGTGTTTTATGTAGAGACAGGGTCCCACCGAGTTGGTTAGCGCCTTGCCATTGCTGAGGCTAGTTTTGAACTCGTGATTCTCCTGTCTCAGCCTCCCAAAGTGCTGGGATTACAGGCATTAGCCACCATGCCCGGCTTCTACTTATCATTTTTATTAGAACAAAATATTTACTAACTTCTCAATCATTTAAGATTCCTTCAGCTTTCATTTCATAAACATTACAAAACTCAAAAAAATGCTTAATTTGTTTTCTCCCTTAAAGACACCTTTTTCCCCTACATTTTTTTACAAAAAAATTAAGGAAATGCTTAACTGATAGATTGGTTTGATATGCATGTACATTGTGTAATGACTACCACAATCAAATTAGTTCCTACCCATACTGTGCCTTAGATCTCCATCCACATTTCTCTCTTCTTCTAGAAAATCTTTAACATATTGGCACTAGACTATTGGATTTTCATTTATCATTTACCTTTCTCTGCTTCATTTCTGTGGTAGACCTAGAGTGGTCACATAGGGAAGGAGTCATGTAGTCAAAATATGGTGGTTGTCCATGTCAAAAGAATCTGGAAATTTCTCTCACCAAGCTTCTTATAGTAGTGTTATGGCTAAAACCAATAATGATATTTTTAGAAACAGAATGTAAACTTGTTTCATTGTGTTTAAAAGGATAGAATCTCCAAGAGAATTGATGCCATGATTTAGGGAGTGGTTCTGTTTGTTTGTTTACTTCTCAATATTAAAATCAGGCAGTGTTGTACTTAAGATGTAATTATATTGAAAGCAGGTTCATTTTGGTGCAGCAGACAGTGTTGAAAATTCATTCTCTGTTCATATTGAGAGAGGGGGCTTGGTGGATGCCAAAAATGGAACTTAGCAAAGTCACTGTCTTAGGCAGTTGGCATTAAGTGTTTCATCTTACTTAGCCGTAGTTTTAAAGCTATTTTAAACAAAAATATTTTCATTATTTTATTTTTTATGTTTGCAGTCCTGGGGATTGAACCCAGGGCCTTACACATGCCAGACAAGTACCCTACCAGTGAGGTATATCCCCAGCATCTAAAACAGCTTGCAGTGCCTTTCCACATTTGCCCTTCTCAAAAGAGCTAATTGTTGGAAGCACTGAAAACCTGCAAAGTTCTCTTAGGTTAAGTATCTTTTGCTGGCCACCTGACTTTTGAGATTATTTCTTGTTCTCTTCCTCTTTTATCTTTACCTGAAGTCTCCCACAGTTAGAGCCTGCTGATTCCAATGAGAATACAGGAGGAACAGAGAACAAATAAGAATTAATCTCTTGCTTTTATCCAACATTGCAGTTTATCCTTCTTAAGCACTAGTGTGAAATTTTAAAATCTGTCTTTTCCCCCTAAGGAAGCTAGTATTATTGAAGCCATCCTATTATCTATGTGCTATGTTAGTGTCCTAAGATTTTCACCATTGAAATTTTTTGACTTAATGTGAATTGCGTAGAATTATTCTTTATAAAAATTAGCAAACAATAGTTGCTGTGGTCACTTTAAAAGTACAATTTCACCTCAACTTGCTAAATTTCATTGTACAAATTTGATATTATTGGGCTACTTCCAATATCTCTTTCTTGGGCAAGGTATGTATGGCAGTATTTATACTACTAAATTGTGCTAAAATGATAAACCTTGTGCCTACGGCGATTGAAGTGAGTTAACAGTGTTAGGGTGGTTATATTGCAGATCTTTTTTGTGTGTGCTTATACCTTTTTTTCTTGTTGTTGAAGCCACTGACTTTTGGCTCAGAGATTGCAGGTTTTTAAAAAAAGATAAATCTGTTTCTTCCAAATGAATGAATGCTTTGATGTATAACTTTTACCAATGTACTTTTGAACTCAGTGAGTCAGATGAAAGAATATTATACTTCAACGATAGGAATACTGAAAGGATTTAGTAAGTATTTGCTAGGTACTTTTTTGTTTGAGGGGAAGTCTGGGTGGCAGGAACTGAGGAGGTATACAAAATAAATATGACACGGTTTTCAGTCTTGAGCTATAAAATCTTGTTGGAAGAGAACAACTGAGTATGAAACTTTATGAGAACAATTAAGTGCTGAATGGAGACAAAAGTATGCAGTGAGATTGCAGGAAGGAAGAGATCTGAGAGGCTTACGAGGACAGAGAAGGCTCAACTGTGGAGGGGGATGAATTGGGCCTCAAAGGATTTTATGCAAAAAATGATAGGGAGAAATCACTGCAAGGAGACGAGCAAGGAAGAGAAGGCACAGGAAGAGAAGGAGCAGAAATGAATGGGCTGTCAGATCCAGGGGGACTTATTGGAAAATTTGAGAATTCTCCCTTTATTTTTATGACATTCTCTTTCCTTTTTTTTTTTTTGTCCCTTCTTAATATATTCTCTCATTGTTTTCCACATGTGTTTTGAAGGCCTGTATTGCATGTAATCAATGGTGCTTGACACTGGATGACTTAGGCAAAGATGCCTAAGACTCTGACTTCCAGCAGTTCATCCCTGAGGAGGTGACATCTACTTCCAGAAAGGACTGAACTAATAAATGCAAAAAATGAAGATAACAATATACCTTATAATGTCTCAGTATGCATATAATTAGTAGTAAATGTATAGTGGAAACAATTAACATTTTATACATTTTTACTGATCCCCTTTTAAGGCCCAATCAGATACCACCTCCTCAGTATATCCTTCCTCATTCTACCTAGCCAGAAGTATTAACTCTCTGCTACACATTTCTGCAGCACTTTGTCATTCTCATGCAAACTGACTTTTTAAATTTTAGTGGTTTGCATAAATACTTTATTTTTCATCTTGTGAAATGATATAAGCATCTTCATCACTGGTACCATCTCTGAATTCTCAAAGAATATCGCACAGTACATAGATGGGCTCTAAGGAGAAATGACTTATTTGTGGATTTGCAGGGAAGACTTCATCAAAGAAGGTGTGTTCTTTAAATGAGAAATGTACCAGGCGGATATGAAGCAGTGAGAGAGAGAGAGAGGAAATCCCCCGGGAGAAAAATGGGAGTTCTGCTTAAGCAGTAAGTCTGAAAAGACAGTTGGTGTATCAAAGAAATGACTGAAAAGACTGAACAGATAGGTCAGAGCTAGATTGTGGAAGCTCATGGGTGAGAGAGAATTGTTCATTCTGCTGAGGGAAACAAGCTTTTGAGTAGAGAAATGATATGATGGTGACTAATTTTGAAGGAACTTTATGGTTTACAAAAACGATTGTTTCATAGGAAGTATTGGTCAGAATGCCTGGATTTATATATTTTCTCCTCACTTTGTATGTGACCTTGGGTAACCTGCTTAATTAGTCTATGCCTTAGTTTCTTCTGCTCTGAAAAGGGGATGATATCTATCTATATCTATATTATAGGACCAAGGAGAGGATTAAATGAAGTAATCTACGTGAAATACTTAGTATATATGGTGGTATGTGGTACACACTATATATATTTATTGTTTATTGGTGTAGTTATAGTAAGAATTACAGTGTCTACTTTAGAAAGAAGAAAATTGTAGAGCTAGGACTGTGTTAAATTTACTAGAACTATCAAAACAAAGTACCACAAACTGGGTGGCTTAAACAACAGAAATTTATTGTTTCACAGGGCTTGAGGCTAGAAGTCTAAAATTAAGGCACTGGCAGACTGGTTCCTTCTGGGGCTATAAGGGAAAATCTGTTTTATGCCTTTTTGCTGGGTTGTGTGTGTGTGTGTGTGTGTGTGTGTGTGTGTGGTGGGGGGACTGGGTCTCACATGTGGTAAGCAAGCACCCTACCACGGAGCTCTTTTTCATGCATCTGGTGGTTTTCAGCAGTTATTAGCATCCTTAGCTGGTAGATGCTTCCCCCGCCCACACCTTCGTCTTCACATCTCATTCTCTGTGTACTTGGATATGTCTACAAATTTTCCCTTTTTATACTGACACCAGTCATACTGGATTAGGGCCTACCCTATACCAGTAAGAACTCATGTTAACTAATAACATCTGCAATCACCTTGTTTTCAAATAAGGTTACACATTTGGAGGTATTGAAGATTAGCATTTCAACATATGATTTTCAGAGAGACAAAATTTAACCTATAGTAGACTCCATGTCAGATCTTTTAAGTCTGCAATACTATGACCATGGTGTGCCAAATGGATTATAGAAAAGAGGATTAGTCTGTGGGTTTATTTGATAATAAATAACTAAGTAAATACTGATTTATTTATTATTGTTCTGATTCTTCTATTTCTTGTTCACCTGGCCCTGTGCCATTCCCTGCATAGCCACTATCATGGACATGCCACAGAGGCCTTGGAGTATCAGTGTTTTCCCCATAGTTTCCTGAAAGGATCTTCTATCTTTCTCCTTCCTTCCAGCGTGACACTCTCTGTGACATTTTTAAAATTGGCTTGGAAATAAAGAAATGAAGATAAATTGAGAGATGCTGTTCCTGTACTGGATACTTTGAGTCTTCTCTCTAAATTTGGATGAGATATCACTGTCCCAGTATATAGATGATAAAGGAAGAACTGAATGCTTTTGGAAAGAGGCAAAATTATAAGGGTTTTATTATAGACTCAACTGAAGATGAATAATCAGGTATGTGTGCAGCTGTGTGGTTAGACAGAAATTGGTACCTCTTTGGCTTATGGTAGGGATTAAGGTATATGGACAAATATGACTGTGGTCCCGTTAGTCACTGAGGATGCTGGAAATATCCCCAAAGCAATAGAAATAACTTGTGAAGATTAGAAAGAATATATAGACAAATGGTGATTAGGTGATTTCAAGTGATGAAAGTTCCAGGAGAGTCACACCCAGAGAGTCACTAAGAGAACTAAGATGTCCCCAGGGATTGAAGATGCTGGCTTTGCCTCATTTGTGGGTTGGGAGAATGTGAGTTTGTCTTCCATGGGAGACCAACAGGGGATAAGATGTCACTGAGTCAGTGACTGCATAAAGTCTTTAATTAGAAAGGGTCCTAGGTGACATCTGCCCCCTTCTATCCACTTCATTTAACTCAGGAATCATTAGACACACATGTTTGGGACAAGATTAGAGAGGAAAGCTTGAAAAATTAGTACAAAGGGAGTTTTCTTTAGCATTGGCAAAAAGGAATTCATCAGCTTTGACCAAAAGAACTAGTTAGAGGGATAGAGATGGAATCCAACAGGTTGGATAAATACGGAAGTTTGGTTAGAGAAATAGGTAAGAGAGAAGATCAGGAGATGCAAAGAATGGGGCTAACATCAAGGTATGATGCTGAAGACAGAATGAAATGTGTACAGCTCATTTATCAAGGTGAAGATACATACACCAAGATAAACATTCATGATCTTGTACATGCACACAGACATAAACATTAAATATCTGCTTCGTTTTAGGCTCAGAGTCAGAATATTTCTTTCATATTTTTTTAAAAAATCGGAACTCCTTGTTATGTTTTATATGCTAGTCATAGCACTGGAAACCTTGCTCATATTATCTCTAATCGCCTTACACTTTGACAAATGGGTATTTTTATTGCCATTTTATAGATGTGGAACCAAATTGGGATGTTTATGCAGGAGCATGAGCTTTTGTCCTATGGATCCAGCTCATCAATTCAGAAATTATTCTCTTGTTCCACATAGTGTAGCAGTCTACTAAAATACTTCGACCTGTAAATGTCATAGCAAAAAAAAAAAAAAAAAAAGTGTAGGTAAGGAAGAAATAACAGAGAGCATCGCATCCTCATCATTTGAATTGTCTAGTTGAAAAAGTTTTAAATGCAGAAGGTCTTTTTTAAGCTCACAAATAATAACACCAATAAAACCTCTGTACCAAACCATTAAATAATAATAGTTATCCTGAGAAATATGTTTAAAAGTGGGAACATGAAGGGAATTACTTTCTATTTCAAATTTTAAGTAATTATTTATTTAAAAAAATTTTTATTAGTTGTTGATGGACCTTTATTTTATTTATTTATATGCGGTGCTGGGAATCGAACTCAGTGCCTCGCACATTCAAGGTAAGTACTTTACCGCAGAGCCACAACCCAACCTCAAATTTTAATTTAAATAAAATTCTTAGCACCAAAATAGTTATCCAGCAGAAAGGGAGGCCTGGTGGTCTTGAGGAAGAGTGATGGGATGTCTAATTATGTAAGGTGGGATGAATGTTTTGAGGTGACATTTAATGAAAAGACCCTGAGGGGCTGGGGATGTAGCTCAGTTGGGAGAGTGCTTGCCTCATATGCACAAGGCCCCCGATTCAATCCGCACAAAAAACAAAAAAAAACCCCCGAGAAGACTCATCAGAACTATCAGTGGAATGTCAGGAAACAACAAGGGACATTCAGAAAGTGACCTGTGATCATAAGTGCATCAGGCAAGTTACTGATGACATAGCGAGACTTGATTGAGTGACTCACCTGTCAGCCTGGAGTGGACGTTTAGTGAGAGCCTGTACCTCAGGCAGGTTGGGAGGGTACAAGACCACAGCCCTCAGTAAACTATAATAATCACCCTGAGTAACCCTGAAGATTTAAATATTATAGTATACTTTATCTCCAAAATGCTCATCTTGATGTATAAAGATTTTTATTGCTTTTTTATGTAATTATCTTCATATTGCTGCATAACCATATGTACAGTTATCTCAGAGTATTTAAAGGTTTATACACGAGTTAAATATATTCATTCAAGAAGTATTTTCTGAGTGTTCAGTTAGTAGGTATTGTGCCGTAAGCTCCAGGCACCCTCTTCCTGTTCAGCTATGCCGGTCTCCTTGCTGTTTCTATGACATGAAGTGTGGCCTCTTTAGTGTTTGTTCTTTCCACCTAGAATGCTTACCCCACATATCTACATGGCTTGTATCCTCATCCACATTAAATATATGCTCAACTGTCACTTTCTTAGGCCAGCAGTGATCATTTTATTTAAATTATATCCTTACTTGTACCAACTACCTCTCTTCCCCAACTCTCTTCTGGGTTTTTTATTTTTTTCCCCAGAACTTGTGACCTACTAATCTACTATATAATTTATTTTTTTGGTGTTCCTGGATTTTCCTTCTAAGCTCTGGGAATGGGGTTGGTGGGGTAGAGAGAAAGAGAGAGGGAGAGAGAGAGAGAGAGAGGATGTGAGGGCAGAAGGCAGAGAGGCATGGCCAGACCATGCAGAGCCTAGAGAGCTATTGTCCAGACTTTGGTATTTACTCTTTTTTGTTTTGTTTTGTTTTGTTTTTTGGTACCAGAGATTGAACTCAGGGCTGCAAGACCACTGAGCCACATCCAGCCCTATTTTGTGTGTGTGTGTGTGTGTGTGTGTGTGTGTGTTTCTGTAGAAACAGGGTGTCACTGAGTTGCTTAGCGCCTCGCCTTTGCTGAGGCTGGCTTTAAACTCACAATTCTCCTGTCTCAGCCTCCCAAAGTGCTGGGATTACAGGTGTGCGCCACTGCCCGGCGGTGTTTACTCTTAATGAGATAGGAATCCTTTGGAGGGTTTTAAACAGAGCAGCGTATAATCTGAATTATGATTGAACAGGATAACTCTGGTTATGCCGAGAACAACCTTACAGAGTGAGGGCAGGGGCGTTGGTTTGGAGGCTGTGGTAAGCAAGATGTGGTGTGGCTTAAGCCATCCCAGTAGTGTTGAAAATGGATGGATTTGGGGGAAGAGCCAACAAAATTTTCTGATTGTTGGCATATGAAAAGAAAGGTAGGAAGGGAGAATAGAGGGACTGGAATTTGAGTCTGAATTCCTGGCAGGATTGGTTGCCAGTAACTGAGATTGGGAAGTCTGAAAAAGCAGTGCTTACGTCTTTGGGTTGGTTATGTGTATGTATCATTGTTTTAAAAACCAAATCTGTGGTATCCTGAATTTGATTATGATTCATAGGAGGACATTTTGAAAGTACCCAGGGATTTTGAGGCTAAAGAACTATGTTGTGTGAGGCAAAATAAATAAATAAAAATACAAAACAAAACAAAAACACAAAAACCCTACACCTACAAAAGTGCTTAAGTATGTAAAAGGCAGCAAAAAAAAAAAAAGGTAAATTTTATGATTGATGAGCATTCGAAGACTGAAAAAGAATGGAGGAATGTTTGAATATAAGGACTGAAAAGTAGATTCATATATAATGATAAGAGCATTACTCCACATATACTTCCCTAGTAAACCGAATTTCCATTTTAGTCAAATGAACTGAAATGAGGTTGTGATGCCAGTTAATTACTTCTGTGTGAATTTCCCTTAAGTCTTTTGCTTAACATCTACACATTTCATTTTTAGACAATTTCTAAAGCTTTAAATTAAAGAGGCATAAGACTAGTATATTCTGGGGCTGTGATTGTGGCTCAGTGAGTGGTAAAGTACTTGCCTAGCATGTGTGAGGCACTAGGTTAAAAAAAGAGCACCATGATAAAAAAATAAATAAATAAAACAAATAAAATAAAGGTATTGTGTTCATCTATAACTTTAAAAAAAGACTAGTATATTGTGCTGTGCTCTTTGCTTCAACTGCAACATTATTGGACAGAAACGTTTTTTTCTAAGTATAAAAGTCAGAGAAAAATAGCCAAAGTTAAGTTTTGATGAAAACTGTCATAATATTTTTAGCAGGATCTTAAATGATTCCATTAAAAGGAAGAGAAAGAGAATGTGGACTGAGGAATCCCCAAGACTATCATTCAGCTTGGTGATTCACTAGAATAATTCACAAAATTTTTTATAATCATAGCTATGGTATAACACAGCCAAAGGATGCAAGTTAAGATCAGTAAAGGGAAAAGGAACATAGAGCAAAGTCCAAGAGAAACCAGACACAAGCTTTAGGTATCCTCTCATAGTGGAGTTACAATAGCATGTAATGAGATTGTTGCCAGCCTGCCAGCCTGCCAGCCTGCCAGTCCAGGAAGCTCACCTGCACCTTGGTGTCCAGAGCTCTTGCTGGAGTTCAGTCATGTGGGCATGTAGCACCTGTGCAATTGACTTCAGCTACTCAGAATCTAGCCCCACTAGAACAAAGATAATAGTTCACCAGAAATGTTGCTAGAAAAAATATCTGATCAAACTAGTAGCACTTGACCCAAAGCCTCAGGCATAAAGAAAAAAAATCTCTTTGTCAGGCAGAATATTCCAGGGCTCTGGGCTCAACTTCCAGGAGGTGGCTCAGGGCCAATCCTAAAGACAAACTTCTTTTGGGAAAGTGTAGCTTTTGATCCTCTTGGGCCTGCGGAGTTAACCCCTTCCTGCACAGCAGGGTAGGGCACTGAACGAGGAATTAGTGCTTTTTGGACATGTTATTGTTACAGGATTGTTATAGGGTAAACTGCTAAGTCCTGATCCTGGATGAGATGATAAAAAGCCATTCCCAAAATATACATCATTTCAAAAAGGGTCTAGCTAAATTCATAAATGATCAAACAAGAATAGATTATATAAGAGGTTAGACATGTTTTACGGTATTTCCCCTGAAAAATCTATAATTGATGAGATTATGACTCATCCACAAGACTTTACAAATACTAAGCTAGAAGAAACAGAAAAACTGACTTGAAAGCGTATGTGGTATTGACCAGATTCAAGAAAGAAGCCAAAAGGAGAAAAGACAGCCCAGGAGTTGATGTTGAATTCTAGAATATAGTCTTAGGAATCTGTCTTTAAAATGCAAAGTGATGTGTCTGGTAAGAAAATTACATGCAGAAGAAACAAGATTAGAATTCAAGGTGATTTCCAAATAATCATTTTGAGAAAATATAGTGAAGAAATTAGTTCTGGATAGAAGATGAAATTAGTTTTAGATGTAAGATGAACACTATGGGCAATAAGTTATCAGGAAACAGGTAGGAGTGAACATGGGAGGAATGTAGTCAGGATCCCTCCATGTGAACCACTATAATTGACTTGTGGGAAATCCCAGGACGGAGGTGCTGGAGGAGACTCATGGGAAGAAAGTAAGTGAGATACAGTGGTGAAAAATCTTGACTCTGAAATCAGGTCTGGAGTCAGAAACAAAGCTGACCACTCATTGAGTGATACTGGCTAAATTATGTAACCATTCTAAATCTCACTTTCCTCATCTGTTGAAGATGAAACTGCCTACAAGATAATGTCAGAATTAAACCTGGTAATGAAATTCGCATGCTTTGCACAGTACAAGCAATGCCTATTTTCTCAGAAAGAGGTATAAGAAGAATTTTCCAGAGAATTATTAGGAGAATATGATATCCCTGAAACTGAAAGCCTTTGACATGTTGTAGGAGAGGAAATATGCTTTAGGGGTATCATAGGCAGTGAGGGATTTTGGAGAGTGAGCACCAAGAAAGGGCCACTGAGTTTCTGTAAGGGGTCTTTGAAAGAGTTCTTGGCATGAGTAGCTTTAATTAGTGCATCAGTCAGGGTTTCCAGAGGAAGAATCAATAGGAGATCTCTCTCCCTATCTACATGTCTGTCTATCTATCTATAGCAGTATCTATATCTACCTATCCAATCTACCTAGAAAGAATGTTATCATGGGTATTGACTCATGCAATTATGAGACTGAGAGATCCCAACATTGGCTGCCATCTGCAAGCTGGAGACTCAGGAAAGCAGGCAGTACAGTTCCAGCCTGAGTCCTAAGGCCTGAGACCAGGAAGCTGAAGGTGTAAGTCCCAGTGGGAGGACAGCAGACCAGTGTCCCAGCTCAAGCCCTCAGGTGGGGTTGGGAGGTTGTTCTGCTTTATTGTTCTATTCAGACCCTTAAAGGATTGGAAAAGTCCCACCCACATTGGGGAGGACAGTCTGCTTTATTCAGTTTACTGACTGAAATGCTAATCCCTTCTAGAAGCCTCTTTACCTATACTCCCAGAAACAATGTTAGACTAAATATCCCTGCACCCCATGACCCAGTGAAGTTCACACATAAAATAAACCATCACATAACTAGTAAGAAATAAATTCACTTATCTCAAACTCAAAGGGGAAAAGGTAGTGATACAGAATGAAAAGAATGTTGTACACAAACCAAAGGAGTTACATCGCTAACTGAAAATTAATGTCTCTTGTCATTTTTGGGAAGTGGATGTTTTTCCATTAAGCACCAAATTTTTAAAAGTGACATTTAAATCCCAAAGAAACTTTTTCACTGGTCACATTTCAAAAAGACTGACGTTTCTACATTTAGGTTATTCCTCTGACTGTGTAAGCACATATATATCAGTATATTGTGTATTAGTAAGTTCTATCTACAAACTTTGGTTGGTGAAGAAATAGTATTCAATTTAAAGCTTTCCCTTTTCCTCAGATGTATTCAGTTACTTGAAATCTGTAGCCTGAAAGTTATAAATGTGCAGTTGAACAGGAAGGAGAAACTTCTTGTCATCAAATACTTCATGTTTGTCAAAATATTTGGTATTCTTAGACTCTTGAAGAGACTGTAAGGTAGTCCATCAGCAATGCATTGTGCCTGTTTGGGGAATGAAAGTCTCTGGGTAAGTGCACTTCTTCCCAGTTGGCCTGACCTTGCCATTCTCATTAACAAGATGATGATGAATGCTAGTGTGTGTTGAGCGCTTTCTAAATCCTGGTACCCTTTTAACGCGTTAAGTATATCAGCTAATTTAAGCCTCACAGAAATCCTGTGAAGAAGAGTTTTATCCATTTTATGGAGAGAAGAAAACAGAAATGTAGCTAAGGATGTGGTGGTGCTAGAGTTCAAACCCAGGAAGTCTGGTTTCAGCTTACGTCCTCAGCCACTAATCATGTTCTGAGGTGACTCATAACTAGCATTTTTTAATCATCATAAAGTGATATATACTTTCTAGATGTTATTTAATATTCCAACCAATCTATAAGATAAATATCTAATTTTTTAAAATTTTAAATGAAGAAAGAGGTTTAGACAGTTTGTCCAGAGTCGTGTAGTGCTAAAACAAGCCACTCTGACTCCCCTGCCAGCTCTCTTCTTCATGAATCTGTGTCAGGAAGAAAGTGTTACTTCAGTTTCCATGAGTAGTTCATGGTCTAGTTTAACTGCTATTTGAAACTCTGTAAGGCTGAGATTTATCTGTTGACTTCTATTATCTTTTTCTACCTCCCGCTCTGACCTTTTTAGACAGTAAAGCCACAAAAGTGCATTTTCATAGTTAAATCTATTGCTGAGAAAGCTGTAGCTGGCCCTTGGGACTCTTTCAAGAAAAACTTTGGTTACTTACCATTGGAGAAATTTTGGGAAAAAAAAAAAAGATTGTAAATTTTCTTCTGGGGCCAGATACAGTAAGTTAGGTACATTGCTTTGGAGGGAGATGCTTGTTCATCTTTATTGTCAGACAGTAATACAAGTACTGCAGTTTTACAAAATCTCAGAAACACAATTTCTTCTATATTTATCCTATAGTTATTTAGGACAAGGATATAATTTTTCTTGTTCACTTTGTATCCTCAATTCCTAGCACAGTTCCTGGATTGAATAACTGCTCAATGTGTAGTAGAACCTGTTATTTGTAAGAATTTCTGATCCGCAACATGGATATGGAATTGAATTCAAGTTCAGGGAAAGAGTGCATTGAAAAACATGGCATGAATCAATTGCTATCTTTTGAAGATTCAGGTAGAGAAGTAGCAGATGATGTTCAGTTGTTAGAGTGCTACATAAAATAGAATCTACTTATAGCTTCTCAGAAAGTATAATCATTTCACTTTCCCTTTTAGCTTCTTCGTAATTAAAATTAAGTACCCTGTCAGTCTTATGAGAGACTTCATACCTCTCACCTCTGCCCTCCTTTCTCTTTGCCACCATGAAAATGATTAAGATTTGACTTGCTTTCTGCATTTTAAATGCCAAACCCTCTTTCAAAAGCTGGATCTTAGTGGTTCTTAGCTTTGTAGTCATGTGTACCAGGCAGACCTTACTACTAAATTATGCATTCAGTTTGATAGCCACTGAAGTACACACTCAAATAGTCTCTGCCAAACAGGGATGGAGCTTTCAAATTTGACAGCAGAAAACCTTTGTGGCCATTTTAAACATAATTTAAAAGTGTTATTCTTCTCATATAAGGGAGTTGTACAATTATCATTGTTGGTGTAGGAAAGTAAGTGGGCTTCATGTTATATTATGAGAACACGTATCTTCATGAAAACCTTCTGTGGGCAATTGTAGAAATGTTCTTTGTGCAGAGCTGCACTTAAAAAAAACCTAACCAAATGTTTCTCTGATGTTGTGTGTGAAGGTGGTGAGCACCATTATTACCCACAGTGTGGTTTTGCTGTGTGGCCCCAGGGTTATAATTACTCTTTCATAGTGTGTGTGAATTCTAGAGAGTTCTATATGCTCTCATTTCATATTGAGGGTTTTTGTTTAGAAATGACTTTTGGGAGGTATTTTTCATTTCACCCTTAAGTAAGGAAACAATAAGCCCTCAGGCAAAGAAAGTTTCACTTTGATTAAGAGCTCTTGGTTTTTAAGTTTTTCTTTTTTGTCTGAGTCTACAGGCTGTACCCATCAGGGAATATAGTTTTAGGGAATTATTGCATGGTATTCAAACCATATGTTTTCTTAGTATTTGACATATTTAAGGGTAAGATTAGATTTATTTCACTACAAAAATTTATCAAAGACAGAAGGTTTTATTTTGATACTGACTAAAAAGTTTTTTTTTCAAAAAATTATTTAAATCATGCATCTAATAAAATTGAAATAGAAAAGTGGGAGAACTTTAAAAATGTACATTCTATTAATTAAAATATATGGAAACAGTGTAAAGTCGGACATGTAAGGGAGCAAGGTGTTCCCTAAGCATGTGGAAATAGATTTTTCTGAGGGGTAAAGGTGGTGATTTTGACCAGTTGAATTGATCCAGGTCCAAGGTCCTTCCTGTTGTCTTTGTTCTGATTTATTCCTTCTTCACCAGGCAAGTATATAATAATTTTACTTCCTTTGTCAGTTTCCTGTGAAGTCAGAAATATTTCCCAATCTGCTTGATAGTTGTATTTCTCGTAAACAGATATGCTGACACTGGAGCTACAATGTCAGCATTCTAGAATGTTAGAATGTCAGTGTGTGAGTATGCATGCATGGGAGAGAGTTGATTAACATTAGGTAGCAGCTCACCTCCCAGAATAATCAGCTGAGACACTGATGACATTGACAGCTGAGACTACATGATTCTAGACTGAGGTTAACCCACCACCTCTGGCAATGGCAGCAGATGTCCTTCCAGTATTCACGTATCCTTTCCATTGTAAAACATGTTACTGGGAAACAGCTTTCCAGCCAGAGATTGTATTTCCCAGCCATTATGGTATCACTGAGCCTTTCTTCTAAAATAATACAGTAAGAAGCCGTTCCTTTTGTGCATCAGGAATCACTGGTCTTGAGAAGCATTCAAACTCAGGTCATAGTTTATTTAATCTGTTATTCATTTCTTGGGGGCAATCTCCCCACACCAAGCACTTGAAAAATTTTAAGGATCATATGCTTTCCTATCCAGTGAGTGATGAGCTTACGATAAATGATGAGTTGAAGAGTTGGGATCACTGTGTTCCAATTTTAGCTAAGTCTCTAACAGGCAGCATGACCTCATCCTGGTTAGTTAACATCTCTGGTTCTCAATATTTGCCTGTAAAGTCAGAAGATTTAGTTTCTTTCAAATAAAATGCTTTTTGGATAGGTTAATATGAACTTACATATCTGAAACTTCTGTTCTACTAAAAATAAATATTTATTGCACCCTTATTCCATGTTGAGTTTTAGGCTGAGTGTATCACAGGCATTCAGTCACCCCAAGAAGAAGGTACCATTTTATAGATGAGACAATGGAGGCTTTGAGAGTGGAAGTCAGTTGATCAAAGCTAGTAGACAGCTGAGCTGGGATTTATACTTAGGTCTGCCCGACTCCTCACTCCATACTGTTAATCATTATGCTGTGTTCCTTGATTTGGCACATGCAAGGGTTTTTAATCCATCTTAATTTGGGACATGTTTTACTTTCTATGGAGTAATTTTTTTTCTCTTCCATCCTTATACTTTCTATATTTTCTAAAGCCTAAGGAATTGAAAGAACTTTTGTACTACCATGAATTTCATTCTATAAGCAGTCTTAGATGATTTGGAAACTCACATCTTTTCTTGAAACTCCATGTACTAGTTCAGGGTTCAGTTTTTTCCTTCTTGGCCTACTCTTTCTGTGCTTTCTTTGTTTAAAGATGGCAAAAATGGAACTTCTAATGTCGAAAGTTCTTAAAACATTGTTTGGGTAAAGGAAAGAAACTTGGCTTAGTATTTAGGGGATTCAGGGTATATCTAGTTCAGCCTCTGAAGTTTATTCTATTGGAACAAACAATACTGTTTTGCTGTATTTTTAGGTTATTGTAAAGTAAAAGATCAAATAGGTGACAAGCATTTAGGACCATAGAAACAAAAGTTTCTCTGTGTGTCAGCAATCACAGTATCTGTAGTGGATTACTGCAATCAGAATTAAAGCAAAATAATTTGAAGCTTTTTGTGCATTTGAAGATCTACTTAAGACAATTATAATTCATTTGCTTGGTCTAAGTATAATGCCTACCTTGGACTTCTGCCAATACATGTAGGCATACAGGTAAAAAGATGATCAAATTGCTATCTGAATTTATTGTCTAACAATGATTCTTAAGTGACTATCCATTGATTAAGTGAAAACTTAGTCATATTTTACTGAGCTGTATAGAGTGAGACAAAAAATGGGAAGGATAACTGGATTATGAAAGTGCACTAGAGTGAAGGGGAAGAGGGAAGAGTGAATTTCAGAGAAATGAGCCTCAGTAGGATCATTGAGAAACATCCTGAGGCTTGAATTCCAGATTAACTATGTGTTAATAGAATCAGTTGCTGAGTGTAGCTGGTGCTTTTATGGTATGGAAATGCCACCTTCATGAATTAGGCCAGAGGCTTCAGGGAGCTTGCAGTGCCCTGCTATTTCTGAAATAACTGAGTGAAGTAAGGAGTGTGTAGCTTGAGAGATCATCCATGGCATCTCAAAGTTCAGTCTCATTTCTCCCAGGCTCCATGTGTGGGAGAGATGAATGGTAGATAGAGTGGGAGGTTTGGTGTTGGTCTTTCTGGTAAGCTCCATTGGCTTCAGCATCCATTGTTTCTCTGAACCTTTTCAGCGTTTCCCAAAGTATCATTCAGACACTATACTGAACAATTTATGCCATGTTCATATACTTTCTTTTCTTATTTTTAAACTTGAATATAATTTATTTTTTATTTGTTCTAGTTATGCATGATAGTAGAATGTATTTTGACATACACATATGGAGTATAATTTTTCATTCTTCTCATTGTATGTGATGTAGAATTACATTGATCATGTAATCAATCATATATGCACATAGGAAAGTAATGTCTGATTCATGCTCTCTTTCCTGTTCCAATTCTTCCTCCCTTCCTTTCATTCTCCTGTGTCTAATCCAAAGTACTTCTATTCTTTCCTAACAACCCACTGCCCCCACTTATTGTGAATTAGCATCCGCATATCAGAGAAGACATTCGGCCTTTGGGTTTTGGGGGTTTATTTTACTTAGCATGGTATTCTCCAGTTCCATCCATTTACTGGCAAATGCTATAATTCCATTATTCTTTATGATTAATATTCTACTGTGTGTATATATACCACATTTTCTTTATTCATTCATTTGTTGAAGAGTACCTAGGTTGGTTCCATAGACTTGAATATATTTTAAACAAACTATGTTTCTTTTGTAGTCTCACGTTTAATATGTTAGTTATAGTTTTTCTTAATGCACACTGAAATAAGTACATAAAATTAGCATAAAACTTGCCTATTTGGGTGCATTTATCTTGAGAAATGTGCCTTTTGTTTAATTTTAGCTCTTCTCTTTATAGAGTGGGTAGACAGAGAGCCTATAGTGAATGATCAAAGGGGAAGTTCAAAGGCTAGAAATAGAGGATTTGGAGTAGAATTTTCTAGACAAATTTAAAATGATGGATGGGAACTAGGCTTCCCTGTAGGTTATCAGCTTAAAGAATATTTGGATTAGACTTATTTAATTTCTTTTCTTTTTCTTTTTTTAACAAAGACTAAAAAATCTACAGAGTAGTGTTTAGGCTACTTAAATTTTTAGACTTTGTATTTTCTCCTATTAATTTCTTGGCAGAAATTTTGTCTGGAAAATTTCAAACTTGCCTTGGCTTCAATAAGTAGGGGGGGGAACGGGATTTACAAGATTTCTTCTTGTTCATGTTAGTGATGAGATATACTCACCAGCTTCTAAACCCAAGAGTTGATTTAGTTCTGAGACAGTGTCTGCGAGTTATCGTTTATATGCCAGATTCAGCACTGAGCTCCATGATGCACAGGGGAAGCCATGGTCCCTGCCTTTTGGGAGGCCTGACATATGAACAGCTGAAACTGTCCAGCATGACATAGTATGTGCCAGATCCAGGAGAAATCAACTCCATGGGTATATCAACAAAGGCCTTAGAGAGCAGTAGGCCTGGGTACATTGACGGGACATAAGGTAGGCAACATACAGTTTGTGACACTGTGAATTCCAGAGTCCTTTCTCCTTAGGTAATCTCCATAGATGAGTGTTACACAGAATTTCTGTGGGTTCTGCAGTGGCCCACATGATTTTCTCAGGAGCCATTAATGTTTTGAATATGCAGTAACTTGCGGCCTTGCTGCTCTGACATTTTCACATGAATTTGAAATAACAACTAGGGAGCCTTAAAAAATAGTTGGCACATTGAGGTGGCATCATTTCCAAAACAACATCTTAAGGAGGTTCTGTGCTTCGAGGTCACCTCTTCTTGTTTAAATATACTTAGGTCTGCCCTATGTAATTGGAAGCAGTATGACTGGGATTATAGGGTAAGTTTTGTCAGGTTAGACGAGTTGCCTTTACAGTGTAAGGAACTCTTTGAAGCAACCCTCACTATCTCAGTGACTCCGTGTCTGGGTAGGAGAGTGGTATATGCAGGGCGGGAGAAAGAATAAAGCAAATCAACCTTTGCCATTTTAGGGAATGTTTGTACAGAATCTGAGGCGGCAAAATTCTGGTCTCCACATATGTTCTTACCTATTCCACATAACCTGAGCCACTCTCCCCTCTCCTGCTGCATCACAGTCACAAACCAGTAGTTGAGAGAACTTCAGTTGCACTCTTTGGTGGCCAATTAAAGGAGAACCTTCCAATGTCTTCTGGATGCTTAAATCCCCACTATGCTAATTGCATTGATACCAGCTTCCAGTTGTCGACTTTTGGGAATTTTATAAATATACAGGCTTTTCTTTTTCTTTTTTTAAATCTCTGGCAGGATTTTTTTCCTGAAAGGAGCAATAAATAATCCCCTGAGGAGATTTCAAACACTACTTCAGACCTAGCCACTTCTCTGTGTTGCCAGAGACCTCACCCCTCCTCAGCCATTACCCTAGAGGACTATTTCTTTTGGCCAGGTCTCTGACCTTGAAGGATCCACCCAGCTGCCTTGAAGCTTTGGGTGCTAGACATAATATTGGCAGAATCCAAGAGTTATTTCTGTTTTATGTGTTTTATTTAGCATGACTGTATTAACTTTTTTTAATTCACCAGAAGTTCTGCTCTAAAATCTAGAATGCTTCCCCAAACCACTGCCGTTGAGTTTTCTTATACACATATTTATAGGGTAAAGCACATTTAAGAGTATAAAGACTCTTTAGAATAAAGCAGCACCCACGAGGGATGCCATATTGCCTTTCTCTTAAGACAGGGCAGGTCGAGAATGTGGATTGACCTTTCGTGTGTTATGTTCTCGGTTTTTTCTCTTGAATGTGATGAGGCAGTTTTTCCTTGGAAAAATAGTTTGTGTTCAGCTTGGGAGGTGGATTTTTCACCATCGGCTTTTCCCTTTAATAATTGAAAACCACTGTTCATTATTTACATAAAACTGTCTTTTTCTGGTCTGCTTTCTATAACCTTTCCCCTCTTAAGAATTTTAAGAATTCCCTGACTTTCCTCTGGGGGATTTTATGCCTGCTTTATCCCAGATGTGGACATAGACTAGACCAAGCTTTTTTTTTTTGTTAGTGTTTCTACATTTGAAAGACATTCTTTTAACCACCACAAATCTACCACTGAAAAGAGGGGCTTTTAGGAAAGTCAAAGTAGTTAAGAAAATATGTGAACTTGGTTTCAATTTTTGATTTACTGATTGACACCCAACATCTCATACACAAAATAAGAAAGTAGACCATAGTTTCAGATAATAAGGGGAAGATGCACATGTGTTGTTTCAGATTTTTTAATTCCAAGATGTTATTTTCTGAATGAAGGCATGTCAGTTTCTAGTCCAAGCAGCCCGGTGTCTGGTCTTCACTATGGGTTCACTGATGTCAGCCAGGGAATGTGTGGGCTTGGCTGATGTTCATATTCTCTTTGTCCTCTCTGTCTCCACCTTTGGTTCACACAAAGAGAATCTTTAGCTGTATTCATAGTGTTTTGTCTGCTTACATGTACATAAATGCCTTGATCTTAATCCCTGGTTCAAAATGTAAAATGCTAGGAAGACAGAAGTTAGAGTGAAGGAGCTTATATTGAGAAATGCAGTATTTTCTATTTTTTCGTAATGTCTGCTCAGATGTCTAGCTGACAGTTCACCTCCAGCTTTTGGTTATTATGGTTTATGTATTAATGTCTAAAAAATACCATAAAATCTAAACTTCTCCACATGATAATATTTGATAAAAATGCCAAGATTTTTTCAGTCCTTACTTGGAACAAACATACTGTTTCTCTAGTAAATTTCTTCCTGATTCAAATTTTTGTTGCATTTAAAAATTAAAGACTTACAAGTTTTAATTATAATCCTTTTCCTAGAAAGTGAGGTTTCTACCTACCCTCCACCTGTTCCTTTGACTGACAGATGCTCTTCTTTTTTATCTTATGTAGGATCTTTCGAAGATGGTTTGGCTGCCTTGGAGGGTTGGAGATCTGATGCCACAATGAGGACTCACACACGGGGGGCTCCCAGTGTGTTTTTCATATATTTGCTTTGCTTTGTGTCAGCCTATATCACCAACGAGAACCCAGAAGTCATGATTCCCTTCACCAATGCCAACTATGACAGCCACCCTATGCTGTATTTCTCCAGGGCAGAGGTGGCAGAGCTCCAGCTCAGGGCTGCAAGCTCACATGAGCATATTGCAGCCCGGCTCAGTGAGGCTGTGCACACCATGCTGTCCAGCCCCTTGGAGTACCTCCCTCCTTGGGATCCCAAGGACTACAGTGCCCGCTGGAATGAAATTTATGGAAACAACTTGGGTGCCTTGGCAATGTTCTGTGTGCTGTATCCTGAGAACATCGAAGCCCGTGACATGGCCAAAGACTACATGGAGAGGATGGCAGCGCAGCCTAGTTGGTAGATTTTTGTCTTTTTCTTCCTTCTCTAAGAACTGCAATGTAAAGAAATGAATCCATCAATGAAACCTCAGAGGCTAGATTTTCCTGTGTATGTGTGTGTATGTGTGTGTGTGTGTGTAGGAAGAGTGCTTGTTACTTGTGTTGGCTGTGGCTTATGAGTGGCCTGTTTCAAAAAAATGAAGTAACCACCACGTTTCAAGTGAGAAGCAAAATGTTTAGATGGGACCTAACCAAAGAAAAAATAATTTGGTAACTTGAGCAAACAGTGAGTGTCATGTTGACTATTGAGAATTCTTTCTTCTTTGTGTAACCTGCATGTACAGTCATGTATCACTTAACGACAAGGATGTATTCTGAGAAATACATCATTAAGTGGTTTTGTCATTGTACAAACATCATAGGGTGTACTTACACATACCTAGATAATATAGCCTGTTGCACACCTGTGCTAGTTGGTGCATGTGTTTAGTGTGTATGTATGTGTACATAGGTGCATACACATTCAGCCCCTTGGAGTCTTCCTCCCTGGAATTCCAAGGACTACAGTGCCTGCTGGAATGAAATCTATGGAAATAACCTGGGGACCTTGTACACAAACACATGCTATATATATATATGTAATATATGGTCACACATACACACGTTTGTAGCATATGTATATGTAAAATATATAATTGTGTTTTATATACATATATACATACGTATACATATGTGCACATTATTAGTTTGCTTTTGTTTTGTTTTTAGTATTAGATTTTGATTGATCTCCACCTGTGGTTTAAACTTTTAGCTAGCAAGAGATTTCAGCCAGTTAAGACTTATTTATGTTTTATGACAATAAGGAGCTAGCTACAAGTCAGTATGATGCGATTTATAAATAAGATTATATCCAGTAACCACCAGACTGTCCAAATCTGTAGAAAAATCGATATTGTAGTGTGATTGTGTGAAGAATTCTATGTGATAGTTTACTTTTAGAGGTTTAAGATTCAAGAACAAGCCTCCTGTACCTTTTGATTAGCTTGAATTTGATTTATTTGTTTATAATTGATGATTCCATCTGCTTCCAGAAAGATATGGGCTGAATCGACTCAACTAGGCATTCTGTAGTTATTTTTACTGGTAGTGTGTTTTATTATGCATTCATGGTTCAGTTGCACTAAAAAGATTTATACATTATATGAGATAGCCTTTTAAAATTACATAAGCTGCCACTTGTGATAGGGATGGGGAGGGCTCATTCTTAAATGCTTAGAAAAATCAGTCCATGCAAGTAATTCTGTGATGAATTGCATCTTTCATAAATTATATTTTGTGTATTGCAGAGGTAAAGAATGGTGATTTGTGAGTTTGATAAATATCTGGAATTTATTAATGAAAAACAATTATGGAAGAGTTGCCATTAAATCCATACCAGAACTGATATTTTTAGCATTATTGTTAAGTATATGTACTCATTTCAAAGCTTACAATATTTTAGGTTGAAAAGAACCTTTATTTGGTTTGTTACAAATAAAGAGCCTAACCATGTATGTAGTAGTTTCTGGTTTTGAGTCATGTTAACTGATCTTATTTTATTCCTGACATTAAGAGATAAAAGATAGATGGAAAATGTATCTGGTATTTGAACTATAAGATTATATTATCCGGTGTTGCAATAACTCACTTGACATTCATGCAGTTCATTAAAAATGGCAATCATGTTTACCTTTTTGAGAGAAAAACAAAACCTTTAATGTTTGCAAGGGTAATTTTTTCTTTTAAAGTCCTTTTTATTTCAGATAATTGAATTTTGACAGATTAAGATATTGATGAAAATGTCCCAGAGGTAGTTACTGTAAAAAATCATCTATTTCATCTCTGAAAAGACATAACATTGTGAAGTGTCTTTTTTAGTGGGTATACTTTTAGCATAAATACAATAACATTGAGAATTGTACAAGACTAGCATGATTTATCATTATAATATAAAACATTCAGGTGTATTAATACAAATGAATTAATACTGTCCTTACATAGGATTGGATGCCTTTTTAATTGAAAGAAAAATAGGTAACTTCAGTAAAAATTTTAATTTTCACATAGTTTCTACAGGTTCAGGTTTACTGGTAATTGGAGATGTGTGGAAATTTATTAGAGGATGAATACTTTATTAATGGCAGTATTGCTAAAAATAGGTACAATTCTATGCCATTGTCTGTAGCCAAAAGCCAGTCTGTGACTTAATGGGGCTGAAGTTAACTCTCTCTTGACCTCATGAAGCTGAAAGATAGAAACTGAGGGTATGCCTTTACAACTAGTTTCTAGTTCCAGAAGTGATCAGGAATAGATAGTTGGGCTATTTGAACATTTTAAGTTGTGCTTTGTAATGATTTTATGAAAATTTCAGCTTTTCAAAAGCTGAAGAAAGTTTTTTTAACAACTTCTTAAAATGGATTTTTTTGAAATCCATTGACTGAATTATGCTCTTTCATTTATTCAATCAACAAACATTTACTGAGCATTTACTTTTTGTTGTGTGCTGTGTTGAACGCCAGGGATTTAAGGATGAAGCATGGCTTAGTAGTTTTATAATTTGCATCCAGCAAAGGGATGCAAGCATTGGATACTAGAGGTATTTCTTCTGCTCAGAATGAAGTATAAGTATTATTTAGTGAGGGGTTTCTTTAGTTTTCATTGATGACTGACTTAAACAGTGGTATCCTTTTGCACTCTAGTGCAGTGGAAAAATGCCCACCTGGAGTAACCCCCTTGGTCTATGTGTAAATTCCAGCTCCCCACTCTTGATCTGTGTTACATCATTTTATTTTTCTTAGTTTGAGCATTAGTGTCTTTTTTATTTCTCCCTGTTTGGTATGGGAGATTGAACACAGGAGCACAACCACTGAGCCACATCCCCTGCCCTTTGTATTTATTATTTTGAGACAAGGTCTTTCTTACTAAGTTGCTCAGGGCCTCAATAAATTGTTGAGGCTGACTTTGAACTTTCGATCCTCCTGCTTCAGCCTCCTGAGCTGCTGGGATTACAATCGCGTGCCACCTCACCCAGCTGAGCATTAGTATCTTGAGTGTTATATAGCTGCTGTATCTAACTCCTCGGGTTGTTAAGAGGATGAAGTGTGATAAACAGTGGAAGTACTCAGCAAAGTTCTTGTCACATAGAAAGCCTTCAGAACAGTGACAGTTATGGTAGTTATTGCTGCTATTATTTTACCTAGTACCTAGTTTGGCTTGCAACTTGGTATATGTAAGCTCTAAGGAAACAGTATTTATTTGGAGATTTTACCACCTATGTTCAAATGTTCTCAAACTGGATCTGTTTAACTCATACAATTTTCCTTTTGGCTGTATTGCATTAAAACTTTCAGTGATGCTCCCTTGGGCCCCTTCTTAGCACAAGAAAGACTTTAATGGTAACATTAGTGAAGAAGGCTGTGGGGAAAGTAACAATGGGATGTCTTTTGTCAGGAAGTGCATAGGAGATAAACATGATACAGATCAACTAATGTGGCTCAGTTCATGGAGTAGTAAATAAGGGACTTAAAAGTTTACTTCTATAAATAAATTTAAGAATTTGGGCCATTGTAGAAGTTAAATGGAAAATACTATATAATTGTACTGTTTCCATTTAATTTACTACAAAGTAGAAAGGGAATCTGAAAGATTGATAAAAATAATGGTAGTGATTGAAAATGGACAGCATGTATTTTAAGTGTTTGTGTTTCTGAGCACCCAGACCATTGGGCACCACAGAAAGATGAAGCTTATCTCTGTACTGTGTCTGCCTTGGCAGGGCTGTCCACATTCTTTCACAGAAGATCTCTCCTTTTTTTCTTCTCGTTTCTGCTAATACTCACACATTCTTCCTTTCATTAAAAGTAACAGAATAATTTAAGCTTGTGCTTAATTTGTTCTAAAAATAAAATTAAAAAAGGATATTGTCTTTTTAAAATCCTTTTAATTAAGCCTTTTTTCCTCTGTAGGTCTTGTCTTCCAAATGAGAGTGAGGATTTAGATTGCAGTTAGATCTGTTTTATGTAAAAGCTTGATTAGAACTTAACATATAACACTTTTAGAAGGTATAATGAGCTAAGATGATAAACCTAGGGCTGGTAACAAGTACACTTAAAGTGAATTCACTTTTTCTGTAATATCTCCTAGTCCGTGTAGCCAAGTTCTGTGTATGCCAATTGGCACATGGGGCTATCTTAATTTTTAAATGATTGCTTCCTGAATTCCTGTCTTATATAGTTAAAAAAAAAAAAAAAACCTCCAGAAATATGGCAAATAAGTAAAATTCTCATTCATTTTTTTTCTTTTTCCTCAAGAGCTTAAACTTTAAGATAGGAAAATAATAAAGACAGGATTTAGTAGAGATTTAAAAGAGATTGTTCAAAAAAATCAGTTTCTAGAATGAGTTTTTGGAGTACTATAGTAAAATTTTCATAGTATGCCTGTATTTTATTTGCTTATTTGTGCCTGTTCATGTATGCTATCCTTCTCTCTCTTAAGGAAATGTAAAATACAAAATTCAAATTAAAAGTATCTGAGAAATAAAAGAGGGGGTGATTGTTGACATCCACCAGAAGTGGCATGACCGAATTGCTAAAATGCATCTTACAGACTACGGTCAAAAGGGACCCTGAGGGGGCTGGGATTGTGGCTCAGCGGTAGAGCGCTTGCCTCGCATGCGTGAGGCCCTGGGTTCGATCCTCAGCCCCACATACAAAGCAATAAAATAAAGACATTGTGTCCAGCTACAACTAAAAAAAAAAATTAAAAAAAAAAAGGGACCCTGAGGGAGAGAGAGAGAGAGAGAGAGAGAGAGTGTGTGTGTGTGTGTGTGTGGTAGCAAAGAAAATAAGCTTCCTCAATTTTCAAGCTTGCATTGTACATGAAATTAAAAAGCAGGTCAGTTACTCTGTAAAAGAACTACTACCCCAAAGAAATTTCTCCTAGGGTTTTCATGAAGAACCCTCACCATTCTAATAAACATCCTTATAGTGCATGTGTGATAAATTGCATGAAGCTGTTTTTCACACCACGAGGACTGAGAATGGGGACTGCCTGTTTTGCTCATGTGTATATCCTTCAATGGAGGATGTCTTAAGCAAATTTCACTGAAACATACCCAGGGGGTGGGGATGTAGTTCAGTGGTAGAGCGCTTGCCTACCACGTGTGAGGCCCTGGATTTGTTCCCCAGTACTAGAAAGAAAAAAAAATGCCTGAGGAAGCAGGGTGGGGATGGAGGAGATGACCTTACGGTTTAGCCCAAGCTACTTTTTCTTCCTTTTTAAAAATTTTTGAAATATCTTTATGTATTTATTTGTATGTGGTACTGAGGCTCAAACCCAGTGCCTCACACCTGCGAGGCAAGCGCTCTACCACTGAGCTACAGTCCCAGCTCTACTTTTTCTTCTTAAGTCTAACTTAATTCTTCAGTAGAATTTTTTATATGTAAAGAAATGAAATGATTCTGTGTTTCTCAGGCAGCCCACTATATATCTCAGCCAAGCTCTTGATGTGAACTCGACATCATAACTTCTCAGCAAATTCTCACACACCAAACCAAAGGCTTATTGAATTATTGGGAAACATCTCAGAGCCTAAATCACTTAAGAAAGATATAATTAAGTTTACCATATTTCACTTAATCAAATAGTACAATGAATGAAAGAGATTTAAGATAGGATTGTATCAGAAGGGATATACTTAAGCCTTAGCTGATGGCATAATTATATACAGTGTGCATTTCCCAATAGTGGGCTTTTCAGAGTTTTCCTCTTAAGTTGTAAACTATAGGTAATAGGACTGGTATAGTGGTCTTTGGAGGCAGATCTATATAGTGCTTTCATCTTGGCTCTGCCATTTTAATTTGCTATGTGTCCTTTGGGAGGTTCCTTAACCTCTTTAAACCTGTCTCTTCATCTGTAACATGTGGATGTTAACCTCCATGCTGGATAATGCACATGAAAGTTTTTTAGTATTATATGTGTGGTACACAATTTCACTAAAGTTTATTATTATTACCCAGAAATAGTTGTGAAGATGAAAATGAAACTTTGGTTTTTTTTGGTGCATAGTACTTCATTTTGCCTACTCTGTCATTTGAGTGGTGTTTTTTGAAGTATTTGTTGTGAATCATTCTCTCCTTTTCCTTATAGTATTTTTGCTTACTTATCATCTGACAGAAAATAAATCACAGAGGAAAGAAATTACTTCACTCTTGCATTGGAGCCAGTTGGCTACAGGAAATCAAGAGAACTGGTGAGAGAAACAAAGAGAGTTGAACTTTTGGACAGAGAAGTAATTGTATTTTTTTTTCCCCTGCAACAGACTGAGTATTAAATCTTTGCCTGTGGATTGCAAACTTCTGGATGGTGACATCTGAGGGCATATTTGCAAAATAAAATAAAATAATAAAATAAAGAGAGGAAAAAAGAAAAACCTCTGTCTCATTGAAGTGAACCAGCTGGTTTCACTGCTGTACATACAGAAATGAAGAGTGGGCCCGCCTTCCTCAGCATCGACTGCTAGGCTCCAAATGCATTTCCCTGCAGCTGTTTCTCAGGCTTTTTACTTTCCTAAATTGCAAGTTAAGACTGAGAATCAAAAGGGAGGAGGAAGTAGCTGGGTCCCGACATGTGAAGCCCCCCGGCACTGTGAGTAAAAAGATCAGGTTCTCCTCTCATGACCTTTCAGTGACGGAGGCTTAGTCCTGAATGCACCTGGAATCCATTAAAGTGGACTCCTGGAAACAAATGTGGGGCTGTCAGAAACCCAACCCCCAATTCCCCGGCTTTTTCTCATTCATGTTTTTCCTTTTTCTTTCCTCCCCGCTTCACTGTTTCTGCCTTTCTTTTTCCCTGCCCCTTTCATTTTGTGTGACCTAAAGAGAGTTCTCTCCTTTTACCTAGCTTCAGATCCTTGGAAACAAGAGGGTAAAATAACTAATGGCTACAAGCCTTTTACATAGATCAGATGCTTAAAATTTATAGAAATGCATGTGTTAGGAACCTGGCCATTAGTATTTCCTTTCTTGAATACCATTTCATAAGCAGGTTGTTGCAGCATTATTATTTTTGTCTTGGACAAGCAGACCTGTGGCTGAATTAAGCTTGTGGAGAAGAGCTGAGGAGAGGCAAAGTCAGGTGTGCAGGAGAGCTGAGCATCATCTAAGAGTGCTGGTGAGCAGTTGTGTGTTGAATAGTCAGACTGTACTTGGGATGCTCAGCTAACCTAAATTCATGCCGCTCAACTACCTTGAACTCTGTAAACTCTTCTCCATCTATTTCAATCGCAAAAGAGATTAAAGTAGTTCTAATAATGCTTTGTTCTAGCAATAACTTAAAGACATTTCCTGACAGCTATAATCATACACAATTAAGAAATCCAAAGTTAATTTTCTTCATAGGATCTGTTAGGTGTTTGATTCTAAGATTCTGTGCCAGCTTGGTCAGAGATGAGGCAACAACAGACTTTTAAATGTAACACAGGCTTTCAGAGCTGAATGGAAAGTTTGTCACAAGAGAAGAGTTGTCTAAAGAAGAACCAAGGAGTTCCCAGAAAGAAGGGGACACTGGACTCAGAACCCGTGAGGTCCTTGGCTTATGTGACAGAAAAGAATTTCAGCACATATTAGTCAGAGGCATAGACAGGTTTACTTATTTAGGAAAATTGATAACACACTGAAGGGAGAACTCGGCCATCTCAAGAGAGACAGATTTGGGGTGAAGCAAGGGAAACACATTTGAGAGAGTAGAGGTTCTTGGCTCTTCTTTTAAATGAAACTTGGTGAAGGGTGGGTATGGGAAGGTTTGTAGAATGATATTAGTCTGGCAATTGCAGGACAGTTTATGGTGGTCTGGTTAGATTTAGGATCCTTGAACTGATGTGTTATCTTTGTTACCTGATCAGTAGATAGTGCTGGAAAGTCCTTTAAATTTTAGGTTTCTCAAAATATCACATTTCTCTTTACTTAACCTATTTATTAGGGGAGGAATGTTAATCAACAATGCACAAATACATTTACAGATTTTCCAGGAAGTAACAGGCTTGGAAGAGACTGGCTTAGGGAAAGACAGGCCTGAAAAAGCATGCAGAACATCTGAATTGAAATTTTATTTCTTTATCCTTTATGTTCCCTTTCTGCCTCTTCTCTAATTTCTTTTATCCTGCCTCAAACTTGTGCTCAAGGCCAGAAGAATCTTCATCCCTCTTTTAATGGGGTCTAAGTGGTACCCCTAACCTCATATTACAAACACAGGTGCTAGAATAAAGTTCCACACAGTCTTTACAATATGGCTTGTAAATTTTTCCAATATAAAAACTTGGCAAACAGATGTTTGGATTTTGTGTGTTCCTTGTCCCATCTCTTGAGGGACAATGTTAGCTGGCAAGTGCTGCATGTATATCTGTAATCTATTTCAGAGATGTTTCATAATATATTTTTGAAGTTGGCTTTATTTGTTGGATAAAATAAGTGTTCAATTCTAATAGTACTTATGATATAGAGTCTTGCTGACATTGCATTCTTGCTAATGCTATATAGATATTTAAAACAGCTGAGAATAATAATGGCATGAGTGTGCTCAGTCTCTTACAAAGCTGGATAGTTCATTTTATCTTGGGTAACTTCAGAATGGCCTTTTACTTTTTTATGTCCTCTGCCATATTCACAAATGGAACACATTTTAGCTATGCTTAACATGGGCTCCCTCATCCATCTTCCCTTGTTTCTTTTGCATTTCTAGAGTCAACATGCTGGCTTTGGACAGCAAGAGGAAATATAGGCAGGACCCAGATTATTGCTTATCCCATAGGAGCCTGTGGTTTAGAAAGCTTTGTGTGTAGGATGGCTTGAAAGGGATGAATTAGGAAAAGAGAAACTGGTTAGAAGCTTATAATATTAGTCTAGGAGGGAAATGAAGACCACAATTAAGACAGGGAGGGATAAGAATGAATGAATTTTAGCAACATTTAGGAATAGAAAGTCTAATCATGCTTGATTGGATCTGTCTCTCCCAGTGTGATTCTTTGAGTGTCCTTGCAAAGACAGAGTCCAGGGTCTCTCACTGGATCATGACCTTTGGAGTAATCCTCAGATTCTGCACTGGTAACATGTTTCCCGTGTGATTCTCGGGTACACTGCAATTTAAATTGTAAGAGAAAGGGTGGTATGAAGCATAGTCTGGGTGGCTGGTTGTGTGTTGATGCCCAGATGAGAGAGACTTTAGGAAAGGATGGGGTGAGAGGAAGAAGATGGCTCACTTACTCACATGGCTTTCTCCTGTCTACTTTATCTTCTTGCTTTGTTGATATCACCAATTTTGGGGCAGATGATTGTCAAAGCCCTGTGTCCCTGTTATAAAGGCTCATGGATATCCTTGATACAATATTTTAGTGATTATTATTCTCCTTTAGGACCTTTTGATCATATCTCCCAATTCTTATATGTTTACTGTCTTATTCTTTTACCTTGGGTATCTTCAGTTCTATGGCTCTTGCACAGCTACTGCTATACTCATTACCCACAGTCATTTTTCTCCTCTCTCCTCTTTTCTGTTTTTCACTCTTGCTGCTCTGAATATATTTTACTGTTGCTGCTTCTATCACTGTTGAATGTAGATGAGCACATATGGAAAAAGTATTATTGAGAAGTTAAAAAAACATCAGCCTATTGTCACCTTCACCACAATACATGCCCTTTCCAGAGTTTGCAGATTTTCCTTTTCTCATTAATTCTGTAATTTTATTATTATAAAAGTTCTCACCAGCAGATTGACATGCAATTTCTCCAGTGGTCCACTTAGATTACTGGCATTGTATTTTCAGGTCTGCCCTGACTCCAGAAGCAATAGGTTTATATACCAACCCTGAGCTGATTTTTCTGCCTATAGGTATCCGAGACTCATTGTCTCATTCCTTCCACCTTTCTGTCCGTAACCTCTCTGGACTACATATTTTACATTTATTCTTTTTTTTTTTTTAATTTTTTTTTTTATAGATGGACACAATGTCTTTATTTTATTGCTCTGTACGTGGTGCTGAGGATCGAACCCAGGGCCTCACGCATGGGAGGCAAGCGCTCTACCGCTGAGCTACAATCCCAGCCCACATTTATTTTTTGTTACATTTTCTCTAGTCCCTCATCCCTGGAAATTCCCATTAATATTATTTTTTATTTGACCCACTGGTTTACAGTAGTATTTAGGTTGCTCATCTGGTTGTCTGACCAGGAGTGCATGTCTTCTAGATGTGACCCCAAGGAAATTTCTTTACAGAAGCCTCTTGGACTCTGCCTTTACTCTAACAGTATGATTTGGGTGCTCCAAGGAACCTATGGAAATATCCTCATAGGATATTTTGCTTACATTGCAGTCCTTGATTTGTTAGTCTCCTCCACTGGTACATAAGCTTAATGAAGGTAGCACCAGCATGTTTTAACCTGTGAGTTCTGAGAACCTGGTATGGTATACTTGCCACAAAGACACTAGTAAATTATACCAAAGGAATGAATGAATGAGTGATTTATTTTGACTGATAGTCTAAGCTTGCCAAGAACAGAAGTCTTGAAGCTGCACACAGCTTTATTCTGATTGGTGGCTGCCCAATATGGTTCCCCATGTTTTTTGTTTTTTTTTTAATATTTTTTCCAAACCTTTATTTTATTTATTTATGTATTTTTTATGTGGTGCTGAGGATCGAACCCAGTGCCTCACGCGTTCAAGGCAGGTGCTCTACCACTGAGCCACACCCCAGCCCATGGTTCTCCATGTTTATTGGACCTTACTTTTACTCTGAAGACTTGCCTTTGTCCAGCCTTTTGTTTGTGAGCCCGTAATTATAGGGACAGTGTACCTGCAACCCACTTGGAAGCCCTCAGAAAGAATGTTAGGATTAATATCTCTGTGCATAGCTCACTGAAGAGTCTCAGGTTACCTGCTCTTTGAAGTGCTCCCTCACACCTGGTATTCTTTCCTCCCTGGTCCCTTGCATTTGGGCGTCCATGATCTTATATGTGTGTGATGTCCACGTGTTTTCCCATTCAGGGAACCACAACAGAACTTTGGTTTTATTCACTTTAAAACTATCTGCTTCCATGTTTGAAGTGAATTATTGGAATTAAGAGCAAGGACTGTGGAGTCAGACAGTCTGTGTTCTAATCCCTTTTATAAGCTATGCGACCTTGATCATGTTACTTTGGTTTTTCTATGGTTCAGTTTCCTCATCTGTAAATTGGACACAAACAATACTTCACTCATAATGTTAGAGGATTAAATAAGTTAACAAAACACTGTGAGGCATAAAGTAAGTTTTAGGTGTTATTATGTTTATTACATTGCTTATATTTTGCTTTCTTAAAAGTATTGCCAACAAATGCCCTTTTCATTTATAAATAAATGTATGTACGTACTCATTTTATATAAGCTTAGCATTAACTTGTTTGTTAAGTATTGAGTATACAAACTTTTGAGGGCAAGTTACCCAACCACCTGTTGGTCTGTGGAACATATAGATAATAGACATCATTAAAGCAGATGTTGACTGCTGTGATCAGGAAAGTAGAGAGTGTAATAGGAACGCCCAGCAGTACTTCTCCCAGCATTCGAGCACTGAAGGTTTTCCAGTGGGGTCCTGAAGAACAAATAGGAGTCAGCTTAGTAGTGGGGGAAGGGAGCCATGTTTGACTGTTGCAAGCAGAAGTAACCAATGTACAAAGGCTTAGCAATGTAAGAAAGCAGAGTAGCTTTAAGGAACTGAAAATTTAATGTAGGGAGGAGACGAACAGCTCTGAGGTTCTGGGCAGAGAACCAGGTGCTGCAATACCTTGTCTACCATGTGAGGGAATTTGGACTTTTTCTTATAAGCAATGTGAAGCACTGAAGAGATTAACAGGGCACTGAAGAGATAAGAATCAATAAAACCTGCACAAGTGGCCAAAATTTATATTAACTTCAGTGTCTTCCTATCCTGAACTATTGCCACAATTTTTTCAAACCACATAAAGCTTATAGACTATTTCACCTTAGTAGAGCCTGTTGATGTGGGGAAGGTTTTGAAGTATGACTGAATCCAGCTTGAATTTTTTGCTCTCTGCTTTTCTGATGGCCTGTCAATGGTCAGAGAAGATGAAGGGAATGTGCAATGCAAACATGATTGGCCTATGGGAGATGTAGACTAATAGTATTCATGCAGATGAATTGGGAATGCTTTGACTGGGCAAGCGCAGGGTGTAATGGGAAGACCTAGGGGTACTTTGCCCAACATTGGAGCATTGGGGAAGCTTTTCCAGCTGGGGCCTGAAGAACAAATAGGAATCAGCCAATTGATGGAGGAAGGGAGCCACTTGGGAAAGTGTTTGTTTAATGCATTTTGAAGATAGCTCACAAATTTGGCTCATGATGGAACTGAAATTTATTCTGTTTTGTAACAATACGAGATGACACAACCCACCACTTTTTTATTTTATGATTCACAAAAAAGTTATAATTTGCCTTTTTTCTCCATTTTTTTGGACAAATTATTTTTAAGATGTCATCTTTGAGACTGTATCCCAGGACATAAAATAAATATTATTGGCACAAAGTCCTGCCACAGGTTAATTATTTTATTATCTCTCTTGAGTAAAACCTGCTTCTAAACCATACAAAGAAACAAAAAGTTTTAGAGGGCAAGGGATGCTTTTCTTGCTTTTTTCCACATAGTGATTTTTTTTTCTCTCTAAATTGGCTGCCTGAGCCCATTTAGTGTTGTCACATCTGCTGCCATCGTATAGCACCTTCTGCCCTCTGCTTTGAACATTCTGAACTTCTCTGGTTTCCTGGGGTCTTTCCTGATGGTCACATAGTGGGATATTCCCTCAGTGCTGGTTCCAGAACCTCTGCTGGAAAGTGCCCAGCCAATTAGGGTTTCAGCCTCCCTCCTTCCACTGAAGCAGGCTCTGGGTCCAGGTTCTCTTTGTCTGCAAGATTCATTTACTGGGTGGTTATTATGTTTGCCTTTGAAGACAGTGGCATTCAGACCTTTTTTGACCATGACTCACAGTTAGAAACAGAGTTAACATCATAACCCAACACACTCATAACTTTAGCTTTACATATATAAATAAATAAGTTACAATTTCACAAAATAAGCCTTGCATTTTTGTTTGTTTGTTTGTTTGTTTGTTTTGGTACTAGGAATTGAACCCAGGAGTTTTTAACCACTGAACCACATCCCCAACCCTTTTGATTTTTCAATTTGAGACATGATCGATCTTCCTAAATTGCTGAGGGCCTCACTAAGTTCATGAGGCTGGCTTTGAACTTGGAATTCTTCTGTCTCAGCCTCTGTAGCCACTGGGATTACAGGCACGCCCTTGAATTTAAATCGTGCTTTGTACTCTTGCTGTTTTCTAGTCCATCCTGTTCCATTTCATGAAAGTCATTAAAAATATGCTGGTCAAAAGCCATTAGTTCTTCTCAAAATTGTAGTTTGAAAGCCCTACCTAATATTCTGATAGATGCATGCTTCCTTTCTAGAGAATCCCTTCATGATAGCCCTGTTTGAACATCTGCCAGAGGGGATTGTGCCACACTTTGCATGGCATCTTTATTCTATAATTCTAGTGTTTATAATGCTTGTTCCCAAAATACATTTGGGAAGCATCCTTTTTTCATTAAGAAGGAGTGAAAGTCAGTAATTAATAATTACATTTCAGGGTTCCAGAGCTGAATGGAATAAACTCTGTGGCATATTATTTCCTACTGATGCCCAGAATCAAATCAGTCAGTCTGTTTGCTGTTTTAAAAAGGCCCCTGAACTTTATAAAGTTATATGTACAACCTCAGCAAAACCTTTAAAAAGAATATTGTAAAATAAATTTATTTTGTTTTATTTAATACTGAAGATTGAACCACTAAGTTATATCCACAGCCCTTTTATTATTTTTTATTTTGAGACGGGGATCTCACTAAGTTGCTAAGGTTGGCCCCGAACTTGCAGTCTTCCTGCCTCAGTCTCCAGTGTAAAAGAAACTTTTTGATAAATATTACGAAGCAGGAATATCCTGAAGGGACTATAAGAGGAAGTAAAATATCACTCTTTGTATCCTTGCATTTTAAGGAGTGCCTCACTTTGGTTTTGATGTTTTCTTAACCAAGAAAGCAGGAAGATTTAGTGATTTGACTACTGTTTTTTGCCATTGTTAGAGGGTCCTTCATATTTTAAAACTATACCGGGTAATTCTTCCCTGCTTTGCATGTTGTATTATCAGAATGTTGGGGATTGCTCTTCAAACAGGGAGTGTCTGAATGTTCATACAGTAGGAGTTGAGGTACAGGTACTCAAAGGCAGTGATATCAGATTTTTTTTTGGTGCTAGAGATTGAACTCAGGGGCACTCGACCACTGAGCCACATCCCCAGCCCTATTTTGTGTTTTATGTAGAGACAGGGTCTCACTGAGTTGCTTAGTGCCTCACTGTTGGTGAGGCTGGCTTTGAACTCGCGATTCTCCTGGCTCAGCCTCCCAAAGTGCTGGGATTACAGGCATGCGCCACCATGCCCAGCTGACATCAGATTCTTAAAGGTCAATATATTTGTTGTTAGGGATGCTATAACTAAGTACCACAGACCAGGTGGCTTAAAACCGTGGAAATTTATTCTCTCACAGTTTTGGAAGCGGGGAATCTGAACTATGGATGTTGGCAGCGTTGGTTCCTTCTGGAGGCTGTAAGGGAGAAACTGTCTCTTACCGTCTCCTGGCTTCTGGTGGTGGTAGGAAGCCCTTGGTATTCCTTGGCTTGTAGTTGCATCATCTCTCATTTTCCCATTCTTAACAAATATGTTGTCATTTTCATTGCAATATAGTTGTTGTATTTTACAGATTGTAATTTTAATGAGATTAATACTGTTTGCCAATTTTTTTTTTTTTTTTTTTTGGTACTGGAGATTGAACTCAGGGGCACTCGACCACTGAGCCACATCCCCAGCCCTATTTTGTGTTTTATGTAGAGACAGGGTCTCACTGAGTTGCTTAGCACCTCACCGTTGCTGAGGCTGGCTTTGAACTCACGGTTCTCATGTCTCAGCCTCCCAAAGTGCTGGGTTGTTTGCCTCTTTAAACAAGGCAAAAGCTATTGACAGTTGAACCATATTGTATACTACGATGACTTCAATTTTTGTCCTCTGTTTTCTCTAGGATTAATAGTAGCTTGTTTTGTTCTGTTTTATTTGCTTACTTTTCTACTGTACACTTAGCACTGTTACCAACCAGACTCACACCAGGTTATGTGGATCTTCTCTGAGAAGACATTCTTCATAAGACTTTCCTTAACCATGGGTCTTCTTGAAGGGACTGCCACAGCCCTTTGACTTGCTGTGATCTAGGTGTCTTGGATGCTGGCTTTGCTGTAAAGCTCTTGCCTTGTTTTTTCTCTCGTATTGCGTCCCTTGTGCCATAGAGTCCGTGTTGTCTTTTTTTTTTGGATACACATTGTAATTTAGGTAGAGAAATTCTCCATTGCTTTCTAGAGGAAGGGTTTATGAGAGGTCAAATTTGAGACCTTGGATGTCTCTGTGTGTTTATTCTGCCCTATGTTCCAATGGTAGCTTGGCTGGGTATGGAATTATAGTTAAGAAATTGTCTCCAATTTTTTTTAAAATATTTATTTTTTTAGTTGTAGGCGGACAGAATATCTTTATTTTATTTTTATGTGATGCTGAGGATCGAACCCAGTGCCTCCCGCGTGCTAGGCGAGCACGCTACCACTGCGCCATAACCCCAGCCCCGAGAAATTGTCTCCAATTTTTGGAGACATTGTTCTATAGTATTCTAGCTTCTAGTATTGCTATTGAGATGTCTGATTCCATTCTAATTGCTGGTTCTTTGAATGAAACCTAGTGTTTTACTCTGACACCTCTGGTTCTTTCCTGTGTCACCTGTATTATGCAATTATCAGATGATGGTTCTTGGTTTGGAATGGGTCTGTTTTCATTCATGTGCGTGGCGTTTGGTGGATTTTTTCAATCTGGAATCTCAGGCCCTAGGAAGTTAGCTCTAGGAAATTTTCTTGAGATAGTTGGATTTCTTTTTATTTCTTTTCTTTCTTCTTTGTTGTTCTTTTCTTGCTCAGATATTTAACCTCTTTTCTTTCTTCTCCTATTATCTCTTTCATACTCATTTTTCTGCTTTTTCAAGATTTCTTCAACCTTTCCATTGAGTCTACCTTCTTGTTCTTTGGTTTTCAAGGGCCTATTTTTGGTTTCAAGGGCCATTCTTTGTTTCTTTGTTTTTGTTTTGAAATTTCCTTCCACCTTCATGAATTTAATTTCTCCCAAGATACATTAGTCAGTTTACTCATTTGGGTCTCTTTATGTTGTTGTTTGTTTGTTTTGTTTGTTTTTTGTGTTTTTATACCAGGGATTGAACCCAGGGACATGTAACCACTGAGCCATATCCCTAGCCCATTTTATTTTTTATTTTGAAACAGGATCTCACCAAGTTTTTAGGGCCTCACTAAATTGGTGAGCCTGGCTTTGAACTTGTGATCCTCTGTCTCAGTCTCTGGAGCTGCTGGGATTACAGGCATGTGCCACCACACCCAGCCCTCTTCACTTTAATTACAGGATTTTCTCAAATTTCTGATACTCCTTGACAGTGTACCTTTATATACGAATAGGATTTTATGTTAGTTTCCTGTGATTGATGTAACAAATCACTACATACTTCACTGATTTATCTTACAGTTTCAGAGAAGTCTAACATGGGTCTTATTGGGCTAAAATTAGGTGTTAGTAGGGCTTTATTCTTTTCCGGTGGCTCTAGTGCAGAATGCTTTTTCTTGTCTTTTTCCAGTTTCTGGAGGCAGATGGATTCCTTTGCTCTTGGCTTCCTTCCTTCATCTTCGAAGCTAACAGTGTTGCATCTCTGGTCATTCCTCCATAGTCATGTCTCTGACCACAGCCCAGAACAGTTGCTTTTAAGGATGCATGTGATTAGATTGGGCCTACCTGGAAAATCTAAGATAATTTTCCATCACAAGGTCCTTAATTATATCTATAAAATTCTTTTTGCCATGCAGAATCTATGTATAGATTCTGGGGATGTAGACATTTTTGAGGAAGCCATTATTCTGCCTATTTCAGGTTCTAAATGGTTGATTGTCCACTGTGTGATGGGGGTTTGGGGCATTTTGACCTTACCAGAAGGTTGATAACAATTTAACTAAACCTTTTTCCTTTGGAAACACTTGATGTCAGAAGTTTAGATCTTTAGTCATAACTTTACCCTTCCTGTGTGTCATAACTTTACCCTTCCTGTATCATGCTAGGTTTGAAATGGATGATGTTTTGATATTGCATACTATGAAATTTATTTTGAATTTTAAAAGATATACATACATACAAATTTGTACAATTACTACAGTTGATCAATTACAGTCAGAGCCAACATTTTTAGGTTATGTTTTCTTCCCCAGAAGAGCTAGCCACCTTTAATCATCCTGGCTATTCTTGCATGGTTAATTTTTTCTTATAATTGTATTAACTACTTCCAGGTATGGTTTCTCAATTGATCACTGCATGCTTGTACTATCACTGACTGAAGTGATGGTATCAATCAGCTGCCCAGCTGAACTTTTTGAAACATACTTTGTTTTACATTTTACACACATAAATGTAAAATATGTCTACGTACAAAATACCAAGCTATTTTTTAAATGGGCAAAAATTATTTGATTATGCTTATGCGAACAGAATAGGCAAATCTGGGTTATTCTCTTTTAGTACATTTCCAGGTTTTAGAATTTTTTTATTATAAGAGATTCTTTCAAATTTGAGATAGAAATTTGATACATAAGCCTGCTTTAAACCCTAATTCTTTGAACTGTGCCATTCTGCCAAGACCGAGGTCTTGTTAACAAAGTTGATTAATTTTCCTTATTGTGTTTCTTCCTCATAGCTTTTCTGAGTGAACACCAGCCCAAAGCACACTTGGGCAGTTAAAAGGGATTATGATTATAAATGCTGTTTGATTTCATTTAAATAGATTATTGAGGATAGAATACTTGGATATTTGGGCAATAGGACTTCTTGCCAATGGATTAAACATTGGAATAATGACATGGCAGTGCCTTTAACAGCACTACTCTCATTTTATTCTCATTAACATGGCACATTTTGATACTTAGATTAATTCTTTTTACAAATAATGTAGAACACTTTCCATTTAAATGAAATAATATTCTTTTTAGTTTCTATGTTTTAAAATTGTGATATTGAATTAATAGCATTAAAATGAAATTAAGTGGTAGTGTTTTGCTAGTTATTTTTCACATGTAAAATGGGGTGGGGGTGATGAATTACTTCCACCTTAGTCACGTTTTTGAAAGGAGAAATAATACACAGTACTCCTAACTTCTTGGAGATTGTTTCAAACACAAAGGCATGTGGTTGAAAGTTAAATGACTTTCTCTTAGGTTGCTGCTGTCAGGAGACATTCAGATTTTAAAAACAGAGTTGACCTTACTTTGGCATATTTTGATAGTGCGGCCAAGTGGATGCTGCAGGCCAAAGAATGGCAATGTCTGGTAGACCCAGCTACGATGAAGCTGGCCGATGCTGAGTTGAAGCTATGCTACCTTGTTAAGTTTGTAGTTAGGAGCTTCTGAAGAGTTTACTGTTATGTTCTGAATTTAAATTTGTAATTCTTTCTTAGCTTATTGCATTTTCTCTAACATTTGTAGTTCTGGAACTATCTATAGTGTCTAGAATCAGATTTTTACACACAAATCTTCTATTTTATGATTTAATAAGTAAATATTTTCTAAGTTTATAACATTGTACTTTATATTATTCAGAAAATGGAAAAAAAAAAGTGGATCATTTTGCTTTAGTTCTCCTGGAAAGATTTAACAAACAGTAGTGCCTCATTTAAACACACTTTAAAAAATACGTAGATTTACCTATACCATGAATCAAATATAGAATATATTTTCAGAATATAGGTACATATGGAAAGCCTGCTATAAAATTGTTAGGCTCTGCAAAATGCTAGAGAATAGGGATAATAGCCATAATATATTATAAAGAGAATTGAGTTATCTCATTAATTTTTAGTATTTATTTCTTGTATATTGTTGATTAATTTAAACAAGTATCAGTTATCTGTTAGTACCACTTAGATTCTAAAGAGTAACTTCTTTTATTCTGAGTATTTGTTTTAAAAGTTATTGTATAAATGAGGTAGACAGTTGCTATGAATTGAACTGTGTTCCCCCTAAATTCATTTTGAAGACCTAGCTAACCCCTAATGTGGACATATTTGAAGGTGGGACCTTTAGGAGATAGTTAGGTTTAGATGAGGTTGCCAGAATGGGGCCCTTGTGAGAAGAGACACCAAGAACTTGCTCTCTTTCCCTGTATTCATGCACTTAGGAAAGGCCATGTGGAGCACACAGCAGGACAGAGGCTGACCATTTACAAGTCAGGAAGAGTGCTCTCATCCAAACCTGAGGATACTGGCATCCTGGTCTCAAATTTCTACCTCACAGAATTGTGAGAAAATACTTTTTTGTTGTTTAAGCCACCTTGTCTCTGTGGCATTTTGTTATAGCAGTTTGACATTATAAAACTTCCAGTAATAATATCCTGTGGACTTTACAATACTAAAAATTAAAATTTTGACAGGTAATTGTTTTCTATAAATGATTTTTATTAAAACTATATGCAGGGGCTGGGGTTGTGGCTCAGTGGTAGAGCACTTGCCTAACATGTGTGAGGCACTGGGTTTGATCCTCAGCGCCACATATAAATAAATAAAAAAATAAAGGTCCATCAACAGCTAAAAAATATTTTTAAAAAAACCTATATGAAAACTTTTAGGGGCTGGGGCTATGGCTCAGCGGTTGAGCGCTTGCCTCGCATACGTGAGGCACTGGGTTCGATCCTCAGCACCGCATAAAATAAATAAAGATATTGTGTTCATCTACAACTAAACAAAATATTTAAAAAAAAAACTTTTAAAATGGAATCATTTGAACATTTTAAATACACATATATATGTATATAAAAGATATCAATATTTTATTAAACTTTTTATTGGTTATTTAATAAATATTTAATCAAACTGTCAAATTTTAATAATATACACTTAGATTCCCTACTGTAGTACTCTATGCATAATCAGTATTTCAGAAAACATTTATGATAGTGGAAGCCATCTGTCTATATAAAATTGTCATAATAAAATTTGGATGAATGAGGCTGCTAAATGTTGAAAAGATATTTGTGCTTCTTTTCTTCCTTTTGTGGTCATAATTCAGTTCATGGAAACAACGCTTTGTGATAGGTTGTATTTCCCCACCAACACCCTACCTTCAAACCCAGGAAATTAATAGTTCTTTTGCTGTGTTCAAATCACCCTATTTCATATAAATTCACCTTTGAAAATATTTTATTTTTTATTTTTTATTTTTTTGGTACTGGGGCTTGAACTCAGGGGTACTCGACCCTTAATGGGTTGACCCATTAAGTTATACAATATAAAAAAACTGAGCCACATCCCCAGCCCTATTTTGTGTTTTATGTAGAGACAGGGTTTCACTGAGTTGCTTAATGCCTTACCATTGCTGAGGCTGAAAATATTTTAAACAACAATATTCAACCTTTAGACTCAGGACACTGTTGTACTCTTAAAAATTAATGAGGACATCAAAGAACTCTGTGTATTGGGGCCATATCTAGTAAACTTTGCCATATGACAAATTAAAACCGAAGTTTAAAAAGTATTTATTTATATTTATTATATAGTACACTCATTCCATGTTAACATAAATAACATTTTTAGGAACAAAATTTTGAAAATAAAAAGCACTTGGTAAGATAGAAAGTCTTTTTACATCTTTGGAAATCTCACAGGCCTGCCTCTGCATTCAGTTTTTTGCAGTGTGTTGTTTTGGTTGAAGAATAAGAAGAAAACCACAGCTTTACACAGATATGTGATTGAAAAAGGAAGAGTATTTTAATAACCTTTTCATATAATTATGGATCTTCTTCTTTGATTATACACTAAAACGAGACCAGTGGTAGTTCTATGAAAGTCACAGTGCAGAACTGCAAACCATGTTAACAAACTTTTCATACAGGTTTGCATCAAAATCAATTGGTATATTTTGCAGTTAGAATGGCTCTTTTGTCCATGCATGGTTGTGTAACATCACGCTTTGTTATTTTGAATGTTTGTTGACTGTGTTCTTAGTCTTCCAGAGGTTGACCCATTAAGTTATACAATATAAAAATAAACTGCCTTTGTTGACCTTCTCACTGATTTTATCAGGAAAGCATTTCAATGCTCTGAGTTGGGAGCTGAATTAGCTGCTGTTTTGTAGATGGTTAATCCCAGTTTCAGTGACACCTGTGATTACACAATTTTAGTAATATTGTATAAATAGATGAAGTGTGAGTTCAAAAAGGAAAAAGCTAATGTTTCTAAAACCAATTTAAATCCTTTGGAACAACTTACTGTAAAAAATAGTGCTGTTGTGATTTTATGTGGATGATATTTGCAAAAAATTAGGGGGAAACTTAAAAATCTGGAAGGATTCTGCATTCCTTTACAAGTATCTTTTATTTCTTCCAATATAATAAATCAAATCTGGAAATTGTGATCATATGTGTGTTCTTTGCAGTAAATAACAGTGAAACTCCATCATCTGTAGACCCATATTATAAAATATTAGTAAACACATATAAATATATTTTAAGTTGAAACAAAATTCACAAATTGATGTCTACTTTTTTCTGCTTATGTTTTTTTAAATGATTCTTCACCTAACTAGCTTTTCCAGTGAATTTATTAGCCACTGGTCAGAATCATACTGAATAGGAGTTTTTCTGCTGCTACCCATGGGCTAGGAGCAAATTTCTATAAAATATGGAAGAGACTATAAAATGTGGTCTCTTTTTTTCCATTATTATACTTTGAATATGAGGCTGGGTATGACTATATAGAATCTGGATAGCCTTCTAGAAATACAGCTATTACAGGTTGGCTTTTCTAGTATGGGATGGGTACTTCAGACTCAAAGGACCATAAACTAATTTTTTACTTATGTGCTAATATTTTGTTGAATTGGCAGATGCTTGAAATAAGAAAATTATTTGTTGGGCATAGAAATTTTCACAGAAATTTGCTTGGTAATATTTCTTTCTTTCTTTTTTTAAAATATTTTTTAGTTGTCAATGAACCTTTATTTATTTGCCGTGCTGAGAGTCGAACCCAGTGCCTCACACATGCTAGGCAAGTGCTCTACCACTGAGCTACAACTCCAGCCCCATTGATAATATTTCTTGAAGTTTGAAAATTATACCAAGTATTCTGTTATCTGTAAAAATAAACCCATGGGGCTGGGGATGTGGCTGGTAGTAAAGTGCTTGCTTATCATGTGTGAGGCCCTGGGTTCAATCCCTAGCACTGCAAAAAAAAAGCAAAGAAAGATAAATAAATAGATAAACCCATTAACTAATGCATGAGAGTTTGGGAGGTGGTAGTAGTTCACTGACCTCACTACTGAGGTATAGCTTCATTTATAGATGCATCATGACATGGTACAACAACACAGGGCTGGGCACCAGATAACTTGGCCACTGTCAGGCTCACCAATCCCTAAGAATCAGTGAAGAACATATTCCTAGCTCCCTGGCAATAAGCATGCAGTCTTGAGTTGGTTTTTTCCTAGAAGTAGGGAATTAATTCACATTCTCACTCTGTTTACAAGCAGTACACACCCTGGCAAGCTGACTTGCTAGAACAAGGAAGCTTTTTCTATGACCATTTTAAATGGTTAAGACCATTTGGTCAATCTTAGTCTTTTTAACACCAGGCTATATCTCCAAAGGGAGCTAACTGAAAGCTGAAATTAATAAATGCACAGGCATCCCTCCAAATTCCTGATATCATAATGATCACATTATCATTGTCAACAGTGTGGCCTGGTTTTATAGATTTGTGACTGTCTTTTCTTTCTTTCCAGAAACATTTATTGAGAGCTTATCATGTGCTACGTATGATACTACAACTGGAAATCCAGTTGTGATTAGTACACACACAGACATACATGTACATCTACTAAGGGGACAGTAAGGCAAAGAAGGGGGAAGGAGGATGAAATACTGTTTGGGCAGGTTTTGAAATTCTTACAGGGTGACCGGGAAAGGCCTCACCAAGATCTCTTCTCTAGTATAAACTTATGAACGAGCATAATCTGGAAGAGTTAGTCTCTCAGAATATTTTAGAATGTACTTAACCTAAGGTCTGTGGAGTTCACTGGGGCAAAATATTGGATCTTAATTTTCACTAGCTCCAACTCTAATAGTATTGGGAGAACCTGTAACTTTATTACAGATAAATATCAGATATTTTCATATTATATTATGATTGTTATAAACATCTCAAAATTTATGCTCTTCACCCCTTGTAAATTAGGGCAGTTATTGTCCCCACTATTACTTGCTCATATTTGATTCATTAATAAATAAGCATCATTATTTTAAAAATATACATATATATAGCTATACTTCAAAATATGACATTTCCTTATATCTCTACATATTAGTCTTACAAACTTTAAACCACTTCAAGAAAGCAAATAAGGACTCACTCAACTGCCAAAGTGGTTCATGGTGTAGAATGTGAAACTTTAGCTTAATTCCTAACTGAGGACTTCTTCCACCTCCCCAGGCACAGCACACTCTCGATTTGTTTCCCTCTCTAAGGGATTACTCAAATACATCCTGAACAGATGAAAACGGTTTTCTGGATAATTCCTTCCAGTTCTGATTGTGAAAGATCTTTTTATGCTTCCTGTTTAATGCAGGCCACGCACTTAAAATATTTTAGCAAGTCAAATAGAAATTTTTCTTCCCAGGATATGACACTGTAATATTTCATAGGTCAGCTTTTAAACTTCACTGAAAGGTGTTTGAAGCACCTTAACAGCAGCATAGTTTATTTTATGGGAAAGAATGAGATATAGGAATTCTGAGATAAGGTCAGCACCCACTCACATCAGCCTTGTAGCTCCTCTTCCCATTGTGGTGTTGACCATGTAAGTCTATTCAGATTAAGAGGTCATGGATTATAGATCGTCATAACTTCAAATCCACCAGCCATAGGAAATAAGATTGAGATTCCTATTCAACTGTAGTGGGAAGGTAGCCATGAGTTAGAACTGAGAGCCCTTAGGTAATGGGAAGGAGCTCTGGTTGAGTGGGTCCTCCAGGGAATTTTGCCTTGCTATTACATGTTCTGTACTTTAGATCTGTTTGAATATTTTCTACCACTTCTCATCAAGAAGTAAAACACAGAAGTAAAAATTCTTAAACTTGATGTTACCCACAAGTCTGGGAGAAAAAAGTGTTCATTCTAACTTTCATGAGACACACTTTATGCCTTTGTTTTATGTGGAGGGAAGTCAATCTGTGTCATTAAACCTCTTGGATTATCTCTGCATTTATGCCCTGTAGTTCTGAAAAATAGACACTTATGAAGAGTGTTGACAGCCATGAGCCCTGGTGCACTCATTTATGTTTCATTTTTCTTTACAGGTTGGTCAAAGATGCCCCTTGGGATGAAGTCCCGCTTGCTCACTCCCTGGTTGGTTTTGCCACTGCTTATGACTTCTTATACAACTACCTGAGCAAGACACAACAGGAGAAGTTTCTTGAAGTGATTGCCAATGCCTCAGGATATATGTATGAAACTTCATATAGGAGAGGATGGGGATTTCAATACCTGCACAATCATCAGCCCACTAACTGCATGGCTTTGCTCACAGGAAGCCTAGTTCTGATGAATCAAGGTGTGTATGATCACATCATGGCCAAGGTGATGCCTGACCTGCCATCAGTCATCATTGCCCTGTAGTAAGCAAAGCGTTTTTATAGCTATTCTTAGGTACATGTTCATACTTGGATCCTAACTAAACCTGTGAAATGAGGTAAGACTCAGGGCATCCCTTAGTTAATTAAAGGATATACCTTTCTTTATTTCTGCTAGTTATATTAGCCTGTATGTTATTTAATTATGACTTAAATATTGAATTTAAATAATTTAAAATAAATTATGACTTATGTTCCAGGCCATATCCTTGCAGTACAGAGTCAGTGACAAATATTCATTTTTCCATTTAATTTTGACAGTGAAGATAGCCAGCCTGAAATAAATGAAGGTCTTACTTGAAACAAATATTCTTAGCACTCCACTATTCTTGTTTTTTGTCTAAAGACTTAAAGCAACCAGACTAGATTGTTTTAAGTCCAAATTAGAATCAACTTTTGTGGATTGTTTAGCTACTTGTGTTAATACACTACATATTTCCTAATGTCACATTTTATTTGTTCTTGCAGCTAACTTAATTATATCTCCTTTGAAAATCTAGAAATACCTAAGATTATATTTAAGAAAAAGAGCTCTTAAGATCCCAGTGAATTATTAGAATACTAAATATGTAATTGGAGCTTGGAAATCTAAAAGAATTTAACTCTTGTTTATATTCCTCTTAAGAATTACTCAGCATTTTACACATTCTTCAACAATAGATTTTACCAAAATCTGTTTTTCTTCCTTGTAGCATCAACCAACCATTGAAATTAAGTCTTAGGAAAAACAAATCTTCATTTAACAACAATATCAGTACCTTGTACTGACAGAGATTTGTAGTTTACAAAGTATTTTAGTGGACATTGCATGAAGGGAATTTTTGAAAAGAACAAACCAGGAAAATCAGGTAATGGGGTATTCAAGGAACAGTGGCCTTGCTTTAGGCATCAGTCATGGTGGTACCTGCATGGAGGTACCACAGGGGGGAAAAAAGATGATGATTAGAATTTTTAATTCAAATGACAAAGAATAGAATTAGAGAATTATTGAGAAGACTGCCATGTCCACTGTGGAGATGGGTGGCAGAAGGAGTCCGGGAACGTTTTGTAGAAACCCTGTAAAGCCAAGCCTGCAAGCATGCTGTCTCTATAAGTTGGGGGCCAGGTCATTGCCTGGGAAATGGGGTTAGGCCCAGAGCTGATGGCATCTGGGCTTCTGAAGGTCCTCACACCTGACACACCTCATAGACCATGGTAAAGTCCTAGGTTTGAGCCGGGCATGGTGGCGCAAGCCTGTAATCCCAGCACTTAGGGAGGCTGAGACAGGAGAATCACGAGTTCAAAGCCACCCTCAGCAACGGCGAGGTGCTAAGCAACTCAGTGAGACCCTGTCTCTACATAAAACACAAAATAGGGCTGAGGGTGTGGCTCAGTAGTCAAGTGCCCCTGAGTTCAATCTCCAGGACCAAAAAAAAAAAAAAAAAGTCCTAGGTTTGGATCAAAGTTCTGTTCATTTTGTGTCATGTGCCACAGGTCTGGAACAAGGCAACCTTCCTGTAGTTTTGGGGTAACAAGGCTTAACTGGGTCCTTAAAAGAATTAAGAAAGATTCTTTCTTAGTGTTATCTAAATGTAAGAATTCTTGAAAGCTAGCATTTCTATGTCCAAAAGATTTTATAAGATGTTTTAGATTTTGAATTTTCAGTGGGGAGGTTGAGAAATGTCACAGGTTATAAAAGTAGTTGAACAAAGTCATATAGCTCACTTTTGGCATTCTCAGGACTCAGTTTTTTGTTTTGTTTTGTTTTGCTTTTTTTTTTTTACCATTAGATTTCCATTCCAATGATTTCTCAGTTCCCCAGTACTACCTCTTCAAATTCTGTGAAATTTAAAAGCACATAAATAATGAGAGGTTGTCTTCTAATGATAGTACAAATTGAAGATGGGCTAGCATTTATAATATTTTGTGTCTTGTTACAAATTCCATAAAATAATACTGTGAGTTTTACAAAGTGATAAACTTTAAAAAATATTTTCAGGAGGTTTTTAGGAAAATTGAATAGGAGTCTCAATGTGCAAATCTTGTCTTACAAAGTCACATGCCATTTGTGATCTTATACATGATGTAGTTTTAGTTTACTAAAACAAATGACTTGATACTTAAGGGTTTATTTTCATAATTGATAAATGACTTGTATTCAAGAACTTTTTAACTTTCATCATAGACTCACTACAAACCTGGATTAACAGAGTGTTATTTATAATGTGGATAAGTGAGAGTTTTATAAAATGTAATTTGTAATAATACAAACTGGTCAGATAACTCAGGGTAGTATTTGGTCATATTTTTATTTATGCTTTGTTACAGTATTTCGTCATTGTTTGCATATGCTTTCATCCTTCAGGGTACCTTCAGGAAGCCTACTTATGGACCAAACAAGTTTTGACCATCATGGAGAAATCTCTGGTATTACTCCGGGAGGTGACGGATGGCTCCCTCTATGAAGGAGTTGCTTATGGCAGCTACACCACTAGATCACTCTTCCAGTATATGTTTCTTGTTCAGAGGCACTTTGACATCAACCACTTTGGCCATCCATGGCTCAAACAACACTTTGCATTTATGTACAGAACCATCTTGCCAGGTATAGTGAGGATTCAGAAGTGGGAGAACATTACACAGTTATAATTTTTTTCTGAAATGAGCTAGACAAAGAAAGGAAATGAGATTACAGAGATTTGTTATGCTGAGATTAAAGAGATTATTTGCTTAAAAACCAATGAAAATTTGAATTTAAGAGCTCCATATGGATAAAGCACTTTGAGCTAACACTGAGGTTTTATGATTTAGGTATTATAAAGGTTGAAACATAATGGATCACATATAATTTCTAATCTTCACAGTTCCTACATTTTAAAACACACACACACAAACTTGAGTACTCATGAACTCATTTTCATGAATCTAAATAAAATATTAACATTAATGATTAAATGTCAGTTTTCCTTTTTCTATGATCCCTGATCAATCCTATTGTAGTTTTTAATTTTTAATCTTTTCTTCAGAACCACATAGATATGATTCAAAATGTATTATACCTACATATTTGAATTGAAGATTTAGTGTTTTGTTTTTGTTTTTAAAATAAACAGTATAGTATATAGAAAACAAAACAACAATTTCTATAAAATTTCTAATTTCATATTGCTATGTAGTTTTGCCTTGTAAGATAGTTGGCTCTAAAATACACACATGTGTGCATGTGTGTGCATGCACATGTGTTTTAATAATTTATTTCTAGGAGAGCTTTGTAATTCACTTTATTTGTAAAACAGAACTAAGATATTAGAAAAAATTTAGGAGATAAATTTTCAAGATGGATCCCCACCCCCCAGAAAATACAATTTTTATTTGGTGATTCTAGACCTATACTGTAGAATCCAGTATTTAAACCATTTTGCTCTGGTTGTATACAGATGGATTAGAAGCTTCTTTATTGGGTTGGTTATCTAAAAATGCTGCAAGCAAAATAACCATTTTAAGATTTAGTTTAGACTTACATTCCAAGCCATATGCTTTATTGCTTACTCTTAGACATACAGGAGAAGGCTGTTTTGTAGTTCATCTTGTTAAACAAAGGCCATCTAAAGCAAGGGCCTTAAGAGGTCCCAATGTTTTATAATTTGGGCAGAGTTCTAGCAGCCAGCCATCTTAGGCTGAGTTTAAGGGCTTGAATCTACTCTGAACTGTGCTTGTAGCTACTTCCTAAACCAGAAAAGACAATAGGAACACCAGTAAAGGAAGCATTTACATGTTTGTGTTTATTAATCCCACAAACTTTTATTGAACATCTATATGCCAGGCATTGGAGTAGGCAGGGAATTTAAAGAGGAATAAAATACATCCTCTCCTTCAAGGAGCTCACAGACTTGAAGTGTGGCCTTTGTACTATCACATTTTATACTAAGATTTAAAAGTACTTACTAAATGATTAGAGGGAAAAATAATTAGCTGCAAATTATATAAATACAATTATGGTGGCCTTTTTAGAAGAGATTCTGTGTTTTATCAATCTGTTCTCACAGCAGTTTCCTTTTTGCTACACTTGATAGTCTGGATTCTGGTGATGGTTATTCCTATCTGGCCCAGAGTTTTCTCCCCTTCTTCTTTTTCAAGAACACCTGGAGCCTATCTGGTCTTCTTGTTTTTCTTCCTTCCTTATTCCAATGATACTTGACTTGATGACTCTTGCATTTTCTGCTTCTTTAACTTCCAGCAGTACATAAGCAGATTCCAACAGAATCTTTTCTGGGAGTTAAGTTTTTATCCTGTACTATATTATTTATATACAGTATAGCTTATACAGTATAGCTTCTATTTTATACAGTATAGCTTCTATTTTATTAGAAGCCAAATTGAAGTACTTTGTGTTATTGTCCTGGCCTAGAATGCAAGTTCAGCTGAGGGAGAGCTAGTGCTTATTCCAGGTTCAGGAATTCACTGTACACAAGAGGATATTTGTGCATTGATGCAAATATAATTGCACATAGTGTGGATGTTGAAAAATGAGCAAAGAGGGTAGTATATCTATATACATTAATAAGTATGACACATATGTTATCAGTGACAAATTGCCACATAACAAATACAAGCTTGCATACAAGATTTATGGAAAACTTTCAGGGGGATTACGATTTTGATTGATGTGGGATAGAGCATGGACCTCATGGTTTTGTTTTTATCCAAGATACACCATTGATTCTAATTTGAAGTTGGGTTTGAAAATCATTCTTTAGATCTTTATGTGAATATACAGTTTTAAGCTGATCTCAGTTCTTTCAAACTTCCTTCCCCAGGGTTTCAAAGAACTGTAGCCATTGCAGATTCAAATTACAACTGGTTTTATGGTCCCGAAAGCCAATTAGTGTTCTTGGATAAATTTGTCATGCGAAATGGCAGTGGAAACTGGCTGGCTGACCAAATCAGGAAGAATCGTGTGGCGGAAGGTCCAGGGACACCATCCAAAGGGCAACGCTGGTGCACTCTGCACACGGAATTTCTCTGGTATGACACATTGGGTTGGCTTTAAAGAGAAAAGGTAATGGGGGTGCTATTCATGCTGTGCACTAATTTTTGAATTTAAAAGGAAATACTAATCTAAAATCCCCTTTAAAACTCCTTCTCCATGTCACATAAGTATGTGCAGCTTTAGTTCAACTCCTATCACAATGTTTGAAACTTTGCTAGAACCATTTCTTTACATTTAAGATCTAATTACTGAGTGTGGTTCTTGGTTCTCTTGTATTAGAGATGTCTTAGGCTTTTCCTATTTCATAGATAAGCTGGATTTGATTTGACATCATTTTTTAAATCACTTGAGAAGAAAGCCACAAAATTTAGTCCACATTATTATTATGATCACATGAAAATAAAAAGGTAGTGAAATAGTTTGTTTTGTTTTGGTAAATGGAGCATTAAAATCTTCTAATAGCAAAGCTGTTCCTAAACTTTCAAAAGTGTTTAAAAGTGCTTGACAGTATTTGACAGCTTCACTTTGATAATAAAAGAACCGTGTAATTTTTTTTGCCGTAATCTTTTAAGCCCAGAAGGAGAAGCTTGAGTCTCCTTTTTAAAAATTTGCCAAATATATTGTTGGCATCCAATAAGTTAAAATCAAAATTACAGGGAACCAGTTAATTATTAATCGCTGATGCCTTTCAGACTATTGAAATTTTCATTCAGCTCCAAAATAAGCTGACTGTAGTCTGTTTCTCTTTGTCCTTTTTTTCAAAGTTTACACAGTTAAGGATAAAATAAATTAGAAAAGTGGTAAACTATGTAGTTTTAAGGGGTTTTTTTTGGATCTAATTAGTTACACATGATAGAATCCATTCCGATTCATTGTACACAAATAGAGCACAACTTTTCATTTCTCTGGTTATACATGATGTAGAGTCATACCACATGTGCAGTTGTACATGTACCTAGGGTAATGATATTCATCTCATTCCACCTTCTTTCCTGCCCCCATGCTCCCTCCCTGCCCTTTGCCCAAAGTTCCTCCATTTTCCCCATGCCCCCCCCTTCCCGCCCTATTGTGGATCAGCATCCACTTATCAGGGAGAACATTTGGCATTTGAGGTTTTTTAAAAAATATTATTTCTTTTTTTTTCCTTTTTCTTTTTTTTTTGTTTAGAGACGGGATTTCATTGAGTTGCTTGGTGCCTTGCCATTGCTGAGGCTGGCTTTGAACTCACAATTCTCCTATCTCAGCCTCCCAAAGTGCTGGGATTACAGGCATGCGCCACTGTGCCCTGCTTGGCCTTTGGTTTTTTAGGATTGGCTTACTTCACTTAGCATGATATTCTCCAGTTCCATCCATTTATCTGCAAATGTCATAATTTTATTCTATTTTAATACCAAGTAATATTCCATTGTGTATATGTAACACCATTTCTTTATCCATTCATCTGTTGAAGGGCATCTAGTTTGGTTCCACAGTTTAGCTATTGTGAATTGAGCCGCTGTGAACATTCATGTGGCTGTGTCACTATAGTATGTTGATTTTAAGTCCTTTGGGTATAGACAAGGAGTAGGATAGCTGGGTCAAACGGTGGTTCCATTCCAAGTTTTCTGAAACTATGTAGTTTAACCAGCATTTTAAAACTGTTTTCACAGATGAGCTAAATATATTAATGTGCAACCATCCTCTGGCTCCTTTGAGGGGTATGGAGTAATAATAGTACTTTCACTTACCATGAATAAGCAACCAAGAGAATTCTACAAAGCCAACTAATGTAGTCAGATTAATGCTAATTCTAAGCTTACTTAAAAATCTGCCTTTATAGAAATATGCAAACTGATCAAAAACCGAGAGAAAGATGGCCAGTTCAGGCTGTATTTGTTAAGTCATATTAATTAAGCCCAACATTATACTCAACCTCGATAGAGATATGATTTATGATGTCCCAAAACTGAGACTCTAGAACAACAGATGAAATGGCAAATCAAATGGCAATAAGATCAACTCTACCGTGAGTGACTGCACTAGGCCGAGGTACAGAAGAGCTAATAATGTGAGTCCATCTCTCTTTCCTTGAACAGCAAATCACATGGCTTTGTCCAGGTGGTTATCCCAAATAATCAAAAATAAACAATCATCTCCACTATTATTTTTGAAGATTTTCCTGATTTAATCAACCTTTGTTCTTAGTCACTATGAAAGTTAATTGTTGTATTACTTTAGTAATAAACATTTATCATAAATAAAAATTAGATGTCATTTATTCTCTAAGAAGCATAGCATTATCTGTAAATTTAAGCAAAGTTAAAATAAAACTTTAAAGGTGGGCTGGGATTGTGGCTCAGTGGTAGAGTGCTTGCATGTGGGAGGCACTGGGTTCTATCCTCAGCACCACACATAAATAAATGAATAAATAAAGGTCAATCAACAACTAAAAAAAAATTTAAAAAAAACTTTAGCGGTATATAGGCAGTAGTTGTCACAATGTTAAATCCACTAATAATAGATAGTTTTCTGGAATTTCACCTATTTATGTTCTTAGATGTAATACTGGCCATACATTTTATCTAATGTGTGAAGTTCCTCCCTATTTTAATTATTTTAGAAGAAAAAAATATGGAGGAGGGACTGATTTCAAACCAAACAGTCAATAATATCAGTTCCTGTAGAACAGTTCATATTATAATGCAAGGCTTGCTGAGAGTCCAGATCCTAACGTGAGGTTCCTAGAAAAGGTACCACTTGGCTAGAAATTTGAGTGAAATGCTTAAATCTGTGGGCCCCAGTAGTTTGGGAGGCAGCTCCAAAACTGTCAAGTGAAGAATGTCCATGGAGAAATTAGCAACAGAAATCATTTAAGTCTCAAACTCAAGGATCACAAGTTGTACTCCTCTTCAGTCACCAGAAGTTTTCCCTTGTGCATGCTGATTATCTGTGAGTGTTTTCAGAAGTGTCCCTGATACAGCCCACACTGCAGGTGCTCTGGGTAACATTCATGTGTTGTTTCTTCCAGCCACATTACCATGTGGCATCACAGTTCTGGTGAGTTATTTTCACTTCCATCAGAAAACCATTTAATTTTTAAAAATTAATCCCTTTCAGGTATGATGCCAGTTTGAAATCGGTTCCTCCTTCAGATTTTGGCACCCCTACTCTGCATTATTTTGAAGACTGGGGTGTTGTGACTTATGGAAGTGCACTGCCTACAGAAGTCAATAGATCTTTCCTTTCCTTCAAGTCAGGAAAACTTGGGGGACGTGCAATATATGACATTGTCCACAGAAATAAATACAAAGAGTGGATCAAAGGATGGAGAAATTTTAATGCGGGGCACGAACATCCTGATCAAAACTCATTTACTTTTGCTCCCAATGGTGTACCTTTCATTACTGAGGCTCTCTATGGGCCAAAATATACCTTCTTAAACAATGTTCTGATGTTTTCCCCAGCTGTGTCAAAGAGCTGCTTTTCTCCCTGGGAGGGTCAGGTCACAGAAGACTGCTCATCAAAATGGTCTAAATACAAGCATGATTTGGCCGCTAGCTGTCAGGGGAGAGTGGTTGCAGCAGTGGAGAAAGATGGAGTAGTTTTCATCCGAGGGGAAGGTGTGGGAGCTTATAACCCCCAGCTCAACCTAAAGAACATTCAGAGGAATCTGATCCTTCTACATCCACAGCTTCTCCTCCTTGTGGACCAAATACACCTGGGAGAGGAGAGTCCCCTAGAGACAGCAGCAAGTTTCTTCCACAATGTAGATGTTCCTTTTGAAGAGACAGTAGTAGATGGGGTCCATGGGGCTTTCATCAGGCAGCGAGATGGTCTCTATAAAATGTACTGGATGGATGATACTGGCTACAGTGAGAAAGCAACTTTTGCCTCAGTGACATACCCTCGGGGCTATCCCTACAATGGAACAAACTATGTGAATGTCACCATGCATCTCCGAAGTCCCATCACTAGGGCAGCTTACCTCTTCATAGGGCCATCTGTAGATGTTCAAAGCTTCAGCATCCACGGAGACTCTCAGCGACTGGATGTGTTCATAGCCACAAGTGAACATGCCTATGCAACTTACCTGTGGACAGGTGAGACCACAGGACAGTCTGCTTTTGCACAGGTCATTGCAGATCGCCAGAAGATTCTGTTTGACCACAATTCAGCCATCAAGAGCACCACTGTCCCTGAGGTAAAGGACTACACTGCTATTGTGGAACACAACCTACAGCATTTTAAGCCAGTGTTCCAGCTGCTGGAGAAGCAGATCCTGTCCCGAGTCCGGAACACAGCTAGCTTTAGGAAGACTGCTGAGCGCCTGCTGAGATTTTCAGATAAGAGACAGACTGAAGAGGCCATTGACAGGATTTTTGCCATATCACAGCAACAGCAGCAGCAGCAGGGCAAGTCAAAGAAAAACCGAAGGGCAGGCAAACGCTATAAATTTGTGGATGCTGTCCCTGATATTTTTGCACAGATTGAAGTCAATGAGAAAAAAATTCGACAAAAAGCTCAGATTTTGGCACAGAAAGAACTACCCATAGATGAAGATGAAGAAATGAAAGACCTTTTAGATTTTGCAGATGTAACATATGAAAAACATAAAAATGGGGGCTTGATGAAAGGCCGGTTTGGACAGGCTCGGATGGTGACAAGTACTCATAGCAGAGCCCCATCACTGTCTGCTTCCTATACCAGACTGTTCTTGATTCTGAACATTGCAATTTTCTTTGTCATGCTGGCAATGCAGCTGACTTATTTCCAGAGGTCCCAGAGTCTACATGGCCAAAGATGTCTTTATGTGGTCCTTCTAATAGATAGCTGTATTTTATTATGGTTGTATTCTTCTTGTTCCCAGTCACAGTGTTAGCACTGAAGCCATAAAATTGCTTGATCATTTTATGATTACAAGAAGTCTATGCAAAGAAAAAAAAGAAGAAGAAAGCCCCGGTTTGTTATTGAATTTTTTCCTTAGATTCATTTTAATAAATTAAGGGAAGACATTTTCATACAAAAAAGCAGAGACATAAAAAAATCAGAATTGGAGCAGTCAAAAAATTAACCAAAGGAATAAGAGTAGCTTGTTTATTCCCTAGTGTTTTTCAAAGTGTTGGATTTGCTGATTTAGCAGTTGGTATAGTACTACTCTTGGAATAGATAAAAAGCCTGATTTTTAAATATTTTTTCTTAAGGTAAATAAACAAAGATTTAGATGGGATTGGGTTTATAATTATTAATTTAAATTTAATGCTATTAGAAATTCCCAAATACTATATTGTGGAAGAGACCAAAATACCATAATTCCAAGAAATACAGACCTATATGAAATGAGTAACAGGATTTGTTATTATAGGAACTGGATAACTATTCATGTAACAGTAAAGCAATGGCAGAAGATCTTAAAAACTTGTTTCCAGTAGGAAACGTATCTCCTTGATGATATTGGTCTCTGCAAGCATATAATTGGTTGCTTTTATATATTCATTGACTTTTCCATAAATAAGACAATTACAAACAACTTAATATCATATTTCCCTCTATGGAAAACTCTTTTAGACCCAATGACAAAATTTTTTAAAATAAAGTATTTTATATCCTGAATTTTAATACCAAAGAATATAGGGAGCCTAATCTGGATATGATTCTTAATGTTTTTTAATAGAAAACTTTCTTCAAGTTTATTTTGCTAAATAAACAGATCATAATTGTGATTTTTCTCTAGTGTTTTCTTCTGTGTAATGGGTTACATTCAAAATGAATTCAGATTTTCTGAAATCTTTGAGGAGAGATCTTTGTTTGGACATGAATTCATTAAACTTACAGTGTTTAATTCAAAAAAAGTAATTTTTCTGCTTATTGACCTTTCTGTTGTTTAAACATCTTAACATTTAAAACAACAGCCAACATCTGATATTTAAGTAACACCAAAATTTGTTTTTAAGCATTAAGTTTTTGTAGTTATTTGCAATCATGTCCTTAGGAGGTAACAGGAGCATAGAATACTGGAAATGTAATCCACAATTGATGTTTGAGCATATGAAAATGATATACTTAGGAGGAACTTAAAGAATAAATTACCTTACGTTCAGCATATTTGTACTTGATATATTTCTCCCTTGAAAATAGAAAATGTATTTGGCTTAAATTTTAGAGTAAGAATACATTCACTGATTTATAGGTCTAAAGTAGTAACAGTAACCTTTCCTCCTACTTTTCCTTTTGGTTCATGGAAATACCCATATATAATAAAAATTTTTAAAAAACAAAGGACTCAGAAAAAAATCCTGAGCACCTTTTGCACTTCTAATTTTGGACCTCTTTTACAAAGAGAAAATATCAGTTTGACTTTTAACTATGCTTCCCTCATCATATGTGGAATCTAGAAAATGACTTCTGAGGAAGTATTTTTTCTCTCTCATGGAAAGTCTCTGGGGAGGATGTCATTACACACCGTTTAAAAGAATAATGTTTTCAAAAGAATAATGCTTCCGTTTGTCCTGCATGGATGCTCTTACTGGGATTTAAACTTGCTTTATGTGACAGATTCTCCGTTTACTTAACCTCATTCAACATTCCTCTCTTCTACTCTTTCCCATTCAGAAAGACGAATTGTCTGAAATGATCAAAAGGAAATTTGGGGAAAAAAAGGGGGAGGGCAAATTATTCTTTGAGGTCACAAGCAAACCTGATCTCAGATCCAAAACTCAGGCATACTTTGTAATGGAGATGAACAGTTGCAAGAGTGCCAAGTCCAGCTTTCCTTTTGTTTTCATTAGGTAAAGGCTAGACAGTACATTAGTCACTGTAGCACAACCCAGTCTAACACATTACCTCATTTTTAAAGGTGATTTTTTTAAAAATGTGGTAATCATGTATCTCTAAAGCAAAATTAAAATCACATGGGTTTTTCTTTCCCTCCTTGTAATGAATGTAATGTTTTTCTCACTTAAAACAATTTCTTCAGGCAGTAATTTTAAATGGGTAAGTGAAAAATAAAGCTGATACAAATCACAGTTCTTCATAATAAGACATGTTTTATATCAGGGATGGTGCATGTTTGAGTAAAACTAAGGAACTCTTTGTATCTTCAAGAAACCCAAGCAATGTTAAATCTCCCTTGAAACTGAATAATCAATTATGGAATCTGTTTCTGTGTTCCTCGCTATGAAAAGAGTATTTCAAGTTCATTGGCTAGTATATGAGCTGTTGTTTAGGGGATTGGCAGGACTTTTGATCCTTGCCTTAAACAAAACGTGAACATCATTAGCATAAGAGCTGGTCTGTGTAGTAGGAGTGACATATTCCTTTGTTTGTAACCAATTAGCTTATAAACAGCCCTGATGATGGATGAGACCTTTTATTTACTGAGAGAATATTCTTTGGAGACCATTGTTACAATTGTGAATAAGGTCAAATGGAAGACCTTAGACTGTTTCAATAATTAAATTGTATCACCTAAACTACTGAATTAATTCTGGAACAAATATTTTAGTAATAATTTTTAAGTACTACATATTCTAAGGTTATTAAAAAGAATATTTCAGCAATACTTTGCACACTGAAATATAAGTTTTTAAAGAGAAGAATTTACCTTATAGCTTATTGAGTTTTAAAACATTTTTTTTGATAGTTCACAGAGTAATCTGAAAGTTCTCCAAATTTTAAGAGAAACCAAGCTAGGGAATGTTAAATTTGTGAGTTTAAAAATAAATTCATGTGTTTCCCTAGAAGTATAAAATAAGGTTAAAGTGGATATAGTTATGGGTAGAAGGGCCATGTATTTAGCCTCCAAACTGGGACACTTTTTTGAGAGAGGAGGAACATTTAAGAGTTACTCCAGGACAATTTAACATAAACCAGGACTGTATTGAGTAAGCTGGGCTGTGTGGTCATCTTTGTCAGATGTTTAGACAACCCAGGAAAAAAGGAGTTAGAGAGGGGTGTGAAAGTCTATCTCAAAGTTTAGTGCCAAAAAAAGGAACATGAGTTGATCTGACTTGAGTCCCCTTAATCTACAGATGAGGAAATGGAGGCTCCAGCTAAGTGGCCTGGATCCCCCTGCTTATATAATTTCAATTGGCAAAGCCCTTTGGTTTGATTCTCTTCTCCACAGGTTCATGTTGAGAAGAGGTTGGTTTCTGTAGCTTAATTAACTGGCAAAGATGACATATGCTTCCAGAAATGTTTCAGCTGGATATTTATTTTATACTCGTAATGCCAATTAAGTCCTGACATGTTTTCAAGAAATGAAGGAGAAAAATCATGCATTCTACTACATGGTCTAAATATTTAAGTTTTGGTCATCTGTTTCAGTAGACAGGTTGAAACTCTGTTTCTCCATCATTCTGAGGATTCACTATGCTCTTTACTGTGTAAATCTTGTTTCTGGCTTTTCACACTTCCCTTTTTCTTCACTCTCACCTCATTTCGGTGCAGCATAGCCTCCCTAAATTCCTGAGAAAGTATGCATGGGAGGTAAATTTGTTTTTCTCCTTTGGTTCGAAAAGAAAAGTCTTTTCTCTGTTACTTGATTGATCTCTTAGGTAGGTGTTCTTGGTTGGAAATAGCCTTTCCTCAGAACAGTGAAGGAATGGCTCCATGATCTTCTAGTTTCTGATGTTGCTTTTGAGAAGTCTGTTACAGTGTTTTCTGTTGGACAGAATAATTTTTACCAGAGAGAATCTCCAGTCTGCTCCCTGGTGGGGAAGCTAGGAGAGGGGGCCACTTAATGGGCCCCAAAGTCAAGTGGAATAAGGAGACTAGAGGTCTCACAGTACTCTGCTTAAGTACAGCCCTTCTACTCTCAGCTGTGCTCATCTTTTAAGTCCTGAATCCCTCTTCCTGGTCTCTTTGGAGAGCCAAAGCCTCATCTGCTGTGGCCAGTGTACTTTGCCTGTTTTCCACTCATGTGTATCCCCACTTTCAGAGGTACCTGCTGCCAATTTCTGAGCCTCCTTATGGTTCTACTGAATGGCTTGCTTCTGACAATTCCCATCCTATTCTCTTGCTGGCTTGGGCTTTATTCTCCCTTCGAGTTACCAGTCATCCATCTGCTCTTGGCTTTCATGGGATTGTTCTGTTCTTTACTTATTCTATAAATGCTTTTTGAGCACCCACTAAGTGCTGCGTACTGTTCTGGTACTTAGAATACTGCATCAGAAAATAAAACAAAGATCTTTGACTTATTGGTGCTTACATTTTAGGGATGGGTCTGACAAACTGGTATAATTTATGAGTTAATTGTATGATTACAAATGGGAGATAAGAGGTTCAATGGGTTGGGGAAGTCACGGTAAAAAGACTTGGAACAGGAGCCTATTTTAAATGGGATGATCATGGTAAACTTTATTGATGCTGTTATTCCTATACTATTTCATTTTAAAAATCCATTTAGACTGATTTTAGGAAGGAACAAATAAATTCATATATTGAATCCGATTTGTTTAACCAAAAGCCCCACATCACTTGAATTGACAGATAACAAAAATGACAACACATCCCAAGTACTGTTTTAAGAAACAAAGATAGGTAGAGAACAGCAATGATACAATAAAGGTTGGCCCTCATGAGATTTGTGTTCTTGTTTAGGTGGGTTGGGAACAAACAATGACAAAAATACAAGATGTCAAGTGGCAATAACTGATGGAGAATAGAGCGAGAGGGACATAAAGTGACGGCAAGCTGGTACTGTTCTATAATAAATGATTTCAGGTATAATTATATATGAGAAGACACTTGAAGAAAATGAAAGTGTGAACCACAAGGACATAGACAAGAACATTTCAAACAGAAGAGCAATTTCTCATGTCCTGAGGTCAATATGCTTTTGGTATGTTTCAGGACTAGAGGCCACTGTGACTGGAGCAGAGTGGGTACAGAGAAAATTATGGGAAGAAGATCAAATAACATATGTTCTCATAGATTGTAGCAAAAGACTTGTGTTATGAGGAGGAAGTCAGCTGGAAGAATGGAGTTGCCGTGAACTAAGATGATGACCATGGAAGAAGCAAGGGGCGGGTGGAAGCTTGTTTAATGAAGTTAAATTTGTGCCTTTTTAAAGGTTATATGGAAATTCACTAGCTGTTGAAGAGTAGAAATGCATGCTAGGTAAGTGGAATAGCATGAAAAAATAGAAATATGAGAAAGCAAGTCCAGTTCAGGAATTAATCTTGATTGGTATTGTTGACCATGGGGTATATAATGGGGAGTGTTGGAGACAAGACTAGAAAAGAAAGCAGGGAAGAGATTGTGCAGGTCTTTAGAGGGTATGCTAAGGAATTTGAACCTGATTATATTAATGAGTGCTTTCAACCTTTTTTATGCCTCAGCATTACCGAGGGATGCAACATAGACCCATTACTGAGAGAGCACAGAGCCGTTTTTATAGCATGGGAAAGGTATATGGTGAACAAAAGGGGCATGGGTGAGGGAATATCATGATGTCATGTTTCCCCACATTTTGATCCTTGAGGTGGTTCTGATATGTCTTAGTTTGTTTTCTGCTGCTGTAACAATACCATAAGCTGAGAAAATTTATAAAGAATATAAGTTATTTTGGCTTACAATTCTAAGGTCTGGGAAGTCCAAGATCAAGGAGCCACATCTGATGAAGACCTTCTTCCTGCATCATAACATTACAGAAGGCATCACATGGTGGGAGAGGCAAGAGAGAGATAGTCTGCCAAATCCTCCTTTTGATAACTAAACCACTTATAAAACAATGAACCCTCAGGGCCTTATCACCTCTTTAAGTTACCACCTTTTAAAACCATCATAGTGGTAATGAATCAACATGAGTTTTAGAGGGGATATTCAAACTATAGCTCCCATGTTTAAGTACACTAAGGGAGAATTTCCCTCTAATCAGAAATCCCCATAAGCAACGGAGAGCCATTAAGGGTTTTCTCTTCAAATAATCAAATTTGCATTATAGAAAGACATTTATCTTCAGGGTAGTGGGATGGACCCAGTGGGGAAGAGGATAGGAGGCCACAATATTCCATCGTTTAAGTAGGAGATACTTAGCTCTCTGACCAAGTCTAGAGAGGAAATACTTAGGGCCCAGCTCACAGGCAAAATGTATGATCAAAGGGATGTATATTTTATAGAAGTACTGATCAGAAAGAGGATGAATCAAGGGTATCTAATGATGCACATGTCCCTGAGTTCTACTTATTGTAGAAGAGCATGGTTGCCTGCCATGGCCCTGCCCTAATCACTGGAGATCCCTTAATAAGCCGAAGAATATCTTCTAAATCAGAAAAGTCACAGTGCTGGCCCTGTGTATCTTTAGAAACTAGTTTGTGGGAAGTCTTTGTCATGGAATGTTCATGTGATTTCGGTGGTGAGTCCCTGTGGAAACGCTAATGATTTGGAATGGGCTCCTGAGGCTTTGGTTTAAGGTAGAATTTCTTAAGGCTAGAGCTTCTAAAAACATTCCAGTCTGCCCAGCACATTCCAAATTAAACAATGAGAGATGTTTTTAGTATATATTCAGGAATTATTTACTGAACAAAAGAGTTTTCAATGGTTGAGATACCTTCTTTTTCTTCCAAACAAATGGAAATAGCAACACTCTAGAAAAACATTTTTGTGTGAAAGGATTATGAGTTGTCCCTACTTTTTAACTTTTAGTCTGTTGTTCACCACTTTTTGTCTACAGAGGCCTGAAATAAAATAAGACATTCCATTTATTGCCTTTTTATGCAGATAATCTTGATTTCTTAACTCCTTCACCCCATTCTCTAAGGAATTTAATGACAGAAGAATGAATCCATGTCATTTATTAGAGTCCTGAGGAGAAATCTTGGGGTACTGAGTATATATTGAAAGCTGTTTTTGACACAAAAAAAGAAAGAAAAATTTGATTATTTTGAAACATGAATTCATAGAATTTTTATCATTATTGAAATACCAATTGCAAAAGCAATTTAAAACATTGTTATTACTGAACACTGCTGCTCACACTTAACAGACACAAAGAGGTCTTAAACACAGCTGTTCCATCCATCTTCCCCACTAGACTATACTCCTTCAGGAAAGAGATCTTGTCTCTTGCTCATTTATATATGAGGTTCTTACATAGTGCCTGGTGTATATTGTACTTGGTATTCAAAAAATGCATGCTGAATTGACTGAATGAATGAATGAATGGAATACAGAAGACTGGTCCTAGAAGACTTTAACATTGAGTTTGCTATAGACTGAATGTGTCCCACACAATTCACATGTTGAAACCTAATCCCTAGTGTGATGGTATTAGGACAAGGGGCTTCTGGAAGGTAATTAGATCATAAGGGTGGGACCCTCATGAATGGGATTAGCAGCCTTATGAAAAAGATCCCAGAGAGGTCCTTTTCTGTCATATGAGCTTACATTGAAAATAAAAGCCACCAATAAACCGGGAAACTGGCCCTAATCTGCCAGCAATTTGATCTTGGACTTCCTAGCCCCCAGTACTGTGAGAAGTAAGTTTCTGTTTAGTGAGTCACCCAGGCTATCATATTTTGTTATGGTAGCCTGAGCAAGCCAAGAGCTCTAGCTCTTGTCATGATCTAACCTCATTAACCTCCCACGTAGCTGTGAACCTTGGCCCTGAGAGATACTCCAAATAGATCCTGGAGTCTTTTCAACATTATCACCTCTGAGCTATGTGGAAGCCCTAAATTCCATCTCCAGGAAAGTGTATACTGAAAGACAGATGTTAACAAGACACACAAAAGCAGCTGCCATTAGGCTATTGTACATAGGCTGGTCCCAAGTGGGATGGAGAGCCCAGATGCCTAAGCACAACTTAAAATAACATACCATTTGCGTGGGATGTTGTAAACCACTAGTAATCAACAGACTGTTGCTAAGCTTCAACAACTGCCTGAGAGAGTGCCTTTTGAGTTCACAACATTGTGCAAGTCAGCACTGCTGGCACCTCTGACTTCCTAGAGAACATAGGACAATGCAGTGTGGGTGTGGGGGGTGTGGATGGGCCACATATTGGGAAGGCTTGGTTATTCAGCTAGCCCTCCAGCCACACCTACACATGGATTGGCATACCAGGGCACCTCAGATTTCCTGAAAAAAGACTGGCAAGGAGAGTGTCTCATATAAGTTACTGCAGGTTTTTTATGCTTTCTAAATAGGGTTTCTGTGTTATGCTCTGAATATTGTAAGAGTCTTTCAGATGACGAGAGGACCTTTGTGAACTCACCAACAAGAAGTCATTTCTTAAAATATATATATAAATAAACATCTTTATATATATTATATACATACATGTTTATATTATATATATATGAAACATATATATATATTCTTCTGTCATCCAATATATATATATATATTGGATGACAGAAGAAGTAGGAGATGAAAGAAAGAGCATTGGATAATTCTGTAAACTAAGCTTTTTTCTTAATGGCCTACAAAGAACCTACATGCTAGGCTTATTTCATACAACTGTCCTTAAATTCATGAAAACATTGGCCTGTCCATGTTCATACCATTCCTACATAAGAGCACACTGGATGGTGGTGCCTAGCAGAGTTCAAAGAACGTCCACAGCTACACACTGTAAGGCTGATACTAGGAAGCTAGGCTCAGAGAGATTAAGAAAATGAGCAGAGACACAGCCATCAATTATCATGGGCTACTGTATAAAGCTTAAAACTGTATAAAGCTTAAAACTGAAAAAAAAAAGTTCTTATACTTGAATTTTAGTTATTTTAAGGGTTCAAAATGCCAAATTATAATCATTTAAAATATTGAGTTATAAGCACATTTATGTGAAAAATACTAAATTATCTTTTATCCTTAATCTTGTGAAACAAAATAACAAGCAAAGATTTATTGTTAAAGTAAATTATCCTTATTAAAGATAGATTAAAGGACATCCTCATCATTATGAATTACCACAACTATTTGCCATAGTTTAGGATTCTGCTGCACAGCCTTCAGAGAGCATATGATAACATCAGGGCAAAAATCAGACTGCTGCTTTTTGTTTCTAGTTTCATCTTGTACCCAAACTGTTAGCCACTTTGACCTTCATAAACAAGCAAACAAATAAAAACCCAAATTATATACTAGTCTGTCTCTATCTCTTAATTTAGTATTTATTACACCCCACTCTGCCCTAGTTGTAAATGTTTGTGACTTTTCAGGCTTGAAGTGAATGAAGTCATTTTAACAATACAGTGCTTTCCATCAGCTGACTAATACTTTGCTTAAAGTAAATCAAGAAGGCAAGATGTGGCTATAATGATTAATAGAAGGTGTGTAGACATACAAGAGGCTAAGAAATAGTTCACAATCAATAGATCATGCAGACAGCCAATTGTTTAAATTCCTTTTAAAAACAGAATTCTAAGGGCAGGGGTTTTAGCTCAGTGGTAGAGTACTTGCCTAGCACATATGAGGCCCTAGGTTCACATAAAAATAAAATAAATAAAATAAAGTCATTGTGTCCATCTACAACTAAAAAAACCCCCAGCACTATAAGAAGGGAAAATGGAATGGCAGTTTTGTTTGCTTTTATTTTTTTTGTTTTTGTTGATTAAAATGTACTTCATAACTTTTTTTTGAATGTTGTCACTTTCTGGTCAAGATTTTAAAAATTGTTTTTAGAAGTAATGTCTGTTTCTTCTCTTTTTTAAAAAAATTTGAACTGACACATAATAATTGCACATTTATATGAGGTCCACTATGATAATACAATATATGTATATAATGTATAATGATCATATCAGAGTAATCTCTATCATATCAAACATTTATCATTTCTTTGTGGTGGGAACATTCAAAATCCTCTTTCCTAAGCTTTTTCAAAATACATAGAAAAACAGCATTAACTATAGTGACCTATTGTGCTGTAGAATATGAGAACTTATTTCACCTCTCTGGCTGTATCTTGGTACCTATTATCCATCCTCTGTCTTTGTCCCTTTGCTGCTAGACTGTTGTTGACCTGTATGAAATCAACTTCTTGAGCTTCTACCTACAAATGACAACATGAAGATTTGTCTTTCTGTGCCTGTCCTGCTTCATTTAATGTAATGTCCTCTAATCTCATCCATGTCTCCAGTAACCATAAGATTACATTCTTTTTTTAAATTTATTTTTATATTTTTATTTATTTTTTAGTTATACATGACAGCAGAGTCCATTTTGATGTAATTATACAAGCATGGAATATATCTTATCTGATTAGAACCCCATTCTTGTGGATGTACACAATGGTGAGATTCACTCTGGTGTAATCATATATGTACATAGGAAAATTTATGCATTTGTTATGGCTGAATAATTGTTTCTTTTTTTAATTAACTAGAATTGTGTATTCTAAAATGTTAGAATTGAAAGGGACCCTGAAGATGATCTAGTCCAGCCTTCCTGTTTTACAGTAACTCCAGGCAGTTTATTCATGTACGTATATAACTAAAATCCACATTGCCCACTTTGATTTTTCCAGTGCTTGTTGGACCAACCCTAGGTGGGGAATATAGAAAATAGACTAAAACCAGTAATGTAATACCATTGTCATCAATCTGAATATTGGATTATTTTAACTCAAAATAATTTCAAATAAGTTATAGACTTAAACACTTTCATTAGTTTATTTTGTTGAATTTAAAAGACTAATATTTTGCTTACTGAACATTTGATTCTTTCTCTGGTTCCTGATAAGATGACTGAGTCAAATATTAAGCCCCAAAATTATAACATATAATAAAAAAGTGAATCAGCGCCCTCTAGCGCATTTCTGCATCTCCACTTTTAAAAAAAAGACAACAAAACCTTATATGACATTTAACTGTGAACTTAAAATGTTCTTAGTACTGTGGGGAGAACTTTATACTGTTTTGTTGTTGTTGTTTTGTTTTGTTTTGTTTTGTTAACAGTGCTGGGAATTGAACTCAGGGCCTTACACATGCTAGGCAAGTGCTATATCACTGAGCTACATTCCCAGTTCTTTTTATTTTATTTTAAGACAGGGTCTCACCAAATTGCCCAGGCTGACCTTGAACTTGCAGCCCTTCTGCCACAGCCTCCTGAGTAACTAGAATTACAAGCATGTGCCACCACCCCATATTCTTATTTTAATTCTCACATAGATTGTATAACATAGGTTAAGATAGCTCTAAGTAAATAACAGTATTATACAATGCAGTGAGGACTATTTCAGGTGTGAGGAGAGAGCTGCAGGCAGAGAATGGCTGACCCCACGGAGGGATAAGGTGGTAAATGAGAAGAGGTCTTGATCTCTGGGAGCTCCCAGTCTCATAGGAGACAGAACCCTGGGAAGAAATTTTGCAATGGGCACATTAAGAACTACTGTACCATTATTTATTTTTAAATGGTGTGAGAGCAAAGAAACAGAACTGCTAGTTCTGTTTGAGGGTTTTGAGGCTAATTCAATGAAGAGATCACATAGGAGTGATTATTAAAAGAAGATAGTAGGTTTCCAGGTAAAGGACAGAACAGACTAATGTCATTCAAGGTAGTAAAGAAAACAAGTAGGAAGGTATGGTGTTGATAAAGAACAGGAAATGTAAAGAGATCTGTGGAGCTGGAAGCAGGGGGGCAGGATGAAGTGCGGCAGAGGTGTCTGAAGCAAGAGCTTCTTCCCTGCCAAGGTATGGGTATGACACTTGTTCTCTTGACAACTGAGAGCATAAGGGTTTTCAACTAGAAAACAGTGTGATTAGATTACTTCTTTTTCCTGCCTTATAAATTGATAAATAACCCGTAGTCATAAAAAATACTAAGATACACTGTATAAAGCATAATTATAAAGCAAACACCTCTGTAACCCTCACACTGGCATGGAAACATGACATTGCCCATACTCCTGATTTCCCAACATTCATAATTTCATTCAAGCCCCAAAGATGATAACTGTCTTGATTCTTTTTTTTTTTTTTGGTACTGGGGATTGAACTCAGGGGTACTCGACCACTGAGCCATATCCCCAGCCCTATTTTGTGTTTTATGTAGAGACAGGGTCTCACTGAGTTGCTTAGTGCCTCGCCATTGCTGAGGCTGGCTCTGAACTCGCAATTCTCCTGTCTCAGCCTCCCTAAGTGCTGGGATTACAGGCTTGAGCCACCGTGCCCGGCTTGATTCTTAATCACTTGGTTTTTCTTTATAAATACTTTATACATCTTCAAAATATAGTTTAGTTTGGACTGTTTCTGAACTATGCGTAAGTGAAATCACACCAAACATTCTTTGTTTGATTTTTATTATTCGACATTACATTTTAGAGATTCATCCTTGCAGTTGATTATTGCTGTAGCAATGTTTATTTATTTACATTGCTGTATTATATTCTCATCCTTGACTATTTTGCAGCTATCTTGTCTGCTGTTGGATATTTGTTCTTGTACTTCTTTACCAATTCTTGTTTTACCAGTCTTTTTTTTTTTTTACCATTTTTTGCCAGATATTATGAACAATACTACTACAAACTTTTGTACTCTATATCCTGTTCACACAGGCATAGCAGCCTCTAGAGTATACTCAGACTCATTTTTTAAAGAGACTTTATTATTTTAGAGCACTTTAAAGTTCATGGCAAAATTTAGAGGAAGATACAGAGACTGCCCATGTATTCCCTGTACTGTATATGCACAGCCTGTTTTATAACAACATTCCCACCAGACAAGTACATTTGTTACAAATGATGAACCTGCATTGTCATGGGTTCTTATAAATGTATGATATATATCCACCATTGTAATATATCCAGAATCTTCCTTCACACTCTACCACTGAGTTGCACCTGCAATCCCTATCATCCAGATTTGTTTCACTGCCTTAAATTTTTTTCTGTGCTCTCCCTATTCATTCCTCCTTCACCTTTGGCAACCTTTACCATTTCCGGAGCTCTCCAGAATGTCATATAGTTGGAATCATACAGTATGTAGCCTTTTCAGATTGGCTTCTTTGACTTAGTAATATGCATTTAAGTTACCTCATGTATTTTCATGGCTGGAAAGCACATTTCTTTTTCAGGTTGAATAATATTTCATTGTCTAGATGTAGCACGCTTATTTATCTTTTACTTACTGAGGAACATCTTAGCTGCTTCCAAGTTCCAGTAGGAATGAATAAAGCTAATATAAACATCTATATACAATTTTCATGTGACTATGATTTTTTTTTAGTTGTAGATGAACATAATACCTTTATTTATTTTATGTGGTGTTGAGGATGGAACCCAGTGCCTCACACAGGCAAGGCAAGTCCTCAGCTGCTGAGCCACAACCCCAGCCCTGAATATGTTTTTGACTGCTTTGGGTTGGTACCAAAGAGTGAAATTACTGAGTCATAAGGTAAGAGTGTTTTAGTTTTATAAGAACTACCAAACTGTCTTCCAAAATGGCTGTACTACTTTGCATTCTCAATAGCAGTAACTCATCTGAGTTTTTGAAGAAGTTAATTCTGATAGGACTGTGTGGCATAAACTGCAGTGGGGTGAGGTAATAAGGACCTGGTCCACATGTGGAGAGGAGAGATCCAAACTTGAGCAGTCTTGGAGCAGAATTACATTGCAGAGAAATGGAGTGGTTCCCACCAGTGACCCTGAGCTTCCTAGCTTAAAAGACCTTAAAATTTTGGAGAAAAAAAAATAGTATTAGGGTAAAATAAGTTCTATTTTGAGTTTAAAGTGGCTGGTGGACCTATAAGTGAAGACATCTACCAGTCAATCTTCAGATGCACCTAGAAACATCCATGTACAGTTTAGGAAAGAGAGGGCTGGAGATGAAGATTTCAGATTGTTAACATCCTGTTGGTTGTCAGAGCCATGGGAAAGGAGAATAACTATAAATTGCCAATACCTTTTGAACAATTACTATGTGCCTGGCACTATTAGAAGAATGTTGCATCTATCAACTCATACAGTCTTCATACAACTCATACAACATAATGAAGCAGGTATTATTCTCATTTTACAGATGAGAGAATTGAGGCACAGAGAGAGAATTCACTTGCTCAAGTTCACACGTCTAGTTAGTGGTGCGGCCGAGAGGAGATTATTCAAGGAGTGCATTTGGAAAGGACTAAACTTTTATGAGTAGCAATATTAATGTTTGGGAGGAGGTGGGAGAACCTGGAAAGGAAACTTGGATGAATAGTCACAGAGTCAGGAGGAAAGCCAGAAGAGTGTCAAGCTTGGATTAGCTTAATAAGGTAAGTACTGCAGGTGCCTGGCACTACCGCAGGAAATCAGGTAGAGTGCCAAAGTAGAGTCACAGAGAGTAAAGCTCTGAATCTACCTGTGAACAAAACTTACTCAGGCATGGTTTAGTGCTTCCAAGAAAGGAAGTGAAACCTCAGAAGGAATCTAAAACTAAAATATGGAATAATAGTTATTGCTCTTTAGTTGTTTCCTACAGCTAAAGTAAAAACAAATATTCCTTGGTTAAGTAATTCAGTTACGTGTGGGTATGGGAAGATGGAGAAATAGGGGAGACACAGACAACTGTGCTGAGTAAACAAGACAGAAGCAGCTGAGCTGGGCAAGCGGAAGTCGTAGGAGATTCCCTGCTCTACCCATGCCTGCAGCTCCACCATCTCTCATTGTGTCTAGTTGACTCTGATGAAACTGGGAGGGAGTAGGTGTCCACAAGGCTATTCAGCTGCACCTAGAACCTTCTCCACAGCTGACTTCTTCCCGGTGTTGTCCTGACCTGCTCTGAATAGGCTGTTTGCTGTTTGTCACAAGGTTGGCAATTCAAGATGCCTTTTGTTGTTCTGAGCTGTGTCATGCTCAGACAGGCAAGACAGCTGCAAAAGGGCTCAAGTTCTGAGCTGAATGAAACAGATATAATGCTAACTGCAGTAAGAGAAGAGAAAATCCAAGTCTTTTTTCCATTCATTCACTTATTCAATCATGCAATTGGTTCACTCATTATTTCTACAAATATTTATTAAGCATTTACAGTATCCTAGGTGCTATAATATGACCTGAGCAGACAAAAGGGGATTAAGTCAGGAATGATTCTTGCCCTCATGGAACTTAAAATCTAATTGAGAAGATAAACAAAAAGTAATAAGCAGGAAATAAAAGGTTGTAAAACTGTCATTTGTATGTGGATACAACTACATGGCAAAGAAGTTCAAGGGGTGGGTAAGGAGCTGTGAAGAAAGACTGTACTGGAGACTCCCCATGCTCACCCCATCCAGTGCCCTTTGCTGTTAAGACACAAGAAAGGATGGTATTTCTCCTTTTCCTTGCGGGTTGCTGGAGTCTTGGGGCTAGTTTTGACCAGATACTGGGGATTTGAAGCAGTGTGCTTCTATAATGAGGGTGAGGAGTTTGGCAACCAAACTCTTGACAGCATAGAAATTGATAATGAAGGCTAGATAGATGAAAATTCTCCTTATGTGGTGGCTGGTAAAACCACCTTCTGTATGAAATTGGAAAGATTATGTAGGTAAAGAAATTGTGACTCTAGAGGGAAAACTAGAAAACAGTCTCTAGTGTGTGTTCCTAGTGTGTGTTATCTATGGGCTATGTTTTGGCAAGGCTTTAAAAGCTCAAAAAGAATTAGCTGATTTGTAAGCATATATATATATAAAAGAGATTTTAAAGAAATTGGGGCCTTGCAAAATTGGAAATCTGGATAGGATTTAGACTCCAAACACTTAAAAATTGATAAAGCCTTGAAAGACAAAGTCCATTAAAATAAACCTGTTGAAAGATCAAATTAGGACATAACATTAAGGTATTCTATTGGATAAATATTCAGGCAAAGATCCGATTAGGATGTAGCTTTTCCACAGAAAATCATAGGCTCATGTAGACTTAGAGTACCTATAAAGACAAAAGATACAGAGATGGAGGTGGAAGAAGGGAGAGAATGGGTCCAAACCACAAAATAATATAGTAAATTGGAAAAGTAAATTTCCAAAAGGACTGTGGAATGTTGGGAACTATACTTACCCAGAATCAAAGGGATAAGAAACTTTACTAAATTTCAGTTGAGATTTAAAACCAAAGGAATCATAAGCCCAAGTGTACCCATGGTCTTTTTTTTTTTTTTTTTTTTTTTTTTTTT